>CM061135.1:127193048-127553048 GCA_030789695.1 Scilla litardierei | reverse complement strand
TTGTTGTAACATGGAAGGGAGTTTATTATTATGGTTTGTTAATGGATATACCAATGTACTTGTGGCCATGCTCATGACGCTCATCACATGTTTGTGGAAATGAATAAATGAAAGGATGTGTGATTGTGTTGCTTGTGCAAATGCCCAAGTGAAGGCACATGCAAGAATGTGAGATATAACCATTCTATGGGATGTGATATGATGTTGTTAGGGACACGAAGGTGGAGTGCACGGGCAACGACAAAGTGGCCACGGTAGGAGGCGGGAGAATTCGCTGTGGGTCACCTCTTGATCCATTAGGTGACTCCACATTGATAACAGTGTAGAATCATTATACACTTGCACGCCGGCACATTCATGGGATCCCATTGAATTGCATCATTGTGTTTCATATGCATCATGGCATCATTGAGCATTATGTGTGAATTGTGGTTACAGATATGGTTGTTACCTTATATGTATGATTGTTGCCATGAATGCATGAGTTGCTTGAAATGGTGGTGTATTGGACAAATGAGTTTATGGTCTATTGTGCTTCAAGATGTTATCTTTTTATGTTTGGGTTTACCTTCGCTCTTCAAATTGTGGTCATTTTAAATAATTGGATTGTGTTAGGCATAAAGTAGTTGTTTTGTTGGAAAAATTCATGTGTTGTTAAGAGAAAGGTGATGCCTTTACGTAGTGGAATGCACAACTCAACCATCGGACAAATAGTTCTAAGAACGCTATTGACATACACTTAAACTTGTGGTTAATTTTCCTTACACTTAGATTCCAATTGTTAAAGATAAACATGCTCTTAATATTATGGGTTGCCATTCTCGAATGTTGTAGCTTTATGTCTCTTCTTAATAAAGCCATGTCATGATGACCACATGCTCCACTCATGTATGACACTACTAGCCTACAACCATGCTTAATGCAAGTTGTAATAATCGAGAGCAAAGTATGAATTGTAAATTGTAGTTTCTTTCCTTTTATAACATGTATATCCCTATGCCTTGAATGCAATATGTTATTCTTGTAGTTGCTATTGCAGATGATGTTGTTTTATTTCATTATGCCATTGCATTCATGGTTGAATAATATGCCATTAGAGCTGGGCAATTCCTACTGGGTCACGCGTTGACGTGCCCCCGTGGAGTTTTTCAGGTGAGGTTCTTAGAGATGGCAGATGGAGCTGGAGGTTGAGTTGGAATTCTGTTGTTGGCAGTTGGAGCTTAGGTTGGATGGTGAGGGGTGAGGAGAGAGCTGTGTGTACCTTGGGTTTTCTTTTGGGGTTAGAGATGCTTGTACTATATGAATTGATGCACAATGATGCTCTGAGGTGTATATGAAATTGTACGGTGTTTGTTTTATTTTAATATTTCTCTGTGGCTTTGTGTCGCTCTGTGTTCATTGGTTGGTTGGTTGTTGAATGCTACCTGTACTATCCCCAGTAGCGCGCAGTGGACCGGCAGATACGTTTTAGTTCTCGTCATGTACCTTGTCTTTCTGGGTATCCCAGGGAAGGGGACGTGACTATATATATGTACGTACATACATACATATATATGTACGTACACATATATATATGTACGTACATATATGTACGTACATATATATATATGTATATATATATATATATCTATTCTATAAAATAGGGATGTTATCAAGAGAAATTGGATAAGAGAAATTGGACAAGAGAAATTAGATAAGAGAATTTGCACAAGAGAAATTGGATAAGTGATGAGATTTTGAGAGATAAGAGAAGAGGTGGAGAATTTTGTGATGAGATTTTGAGAGATAAGAGAAGAGGTGGGGAATTTTGCACATACAACCCCGGGTTTTGCATTTTTGCCCCTAGACCCTCCACTCACACACACCCACACTTTTTATTCTTCCCCCCCTTCCCGACCATTTTTTCCAGTCCACGTGCACGTGTGCACGGGTTATTTGCTAGTATATATATATGATGCATGTGTATCGTATACTGCCATCAGTTCTCTGCTCTATCAGTTCTGCATGCAGGAAGTTCATTTGGGGTAATCTTCGCACTTAGGCCTGGAAGGACCTATGTTCCCCCAAGGAAGAAGGTGGGGTTGCATTAAGATTGCTGACAATCTGAATGTGGCATCATGTGTTCGTTTGACCTAGAGACTACTATCTATTGATGGCCCCTGGGCACAGTACATGAGGCGACATTATGATGTGGGGGCAAATGGATTTTATATCTCTAAAGCAAAACCCACTCAATCTAGGACTTGGAAATTCCTTCTCTGGCACCGTAGTACTTCCCAGAAGCTCCTCAGACGCATTGTCAGGGATGGTACCTCTACATCCTTCTGGTATGACAATTGGCATCCTAGTAGTCCTATAGCCCATCTTCATGCGGTACCTTCTAGAGCAGGCAAAAAGTTGGTTAGCGATTATTAGTCCCCTAAAGGTTGGATAGGTGATCCTGACATCCATACCTTTCTCTCCATGTTACAGATGATATCCCTTGGGCAGGGTAGTGATACATGTGAATGGATTCCTGGGCCGCACTTTTCCTTTCGAGAGGTGTGGGAAGGAACAAGCACTGCAGGCCCCCCTTGCATACTTCAGCATTATTTAACACAACAAGCATATCCCTAAGATGGCACTCACATTACTCCGGGCATTTCAGGGTAAACTCACCACTAGAGACATTCTACATAAGTGGGGGGGTTACTACCAATCAATCTTGTGTGCTATGTGATGATGATGCCACTGAGAGTATTAGCCACCGCTTTTTGGATGAAATTATACTCGATATATTCTCTGTAGGAGCCTACTCAAGCTGGAGATCATTGGTAGAGCTCCATCATCTCTAACAGGGGTTTGAGACCTGATCCTATCCCGTTACAGTAAGTCAGATTGTGTGGGTATTCTGGCAAAATCTGTTTTGGTATCCATGGTTTGGCACATCTGGAAGTAGCGCAACAAGAGGATCTTCGAGGGTAAGGGTGTCGAGAAAATAGCTCTATTTGAGGATATCGTGACAGATGTCATCATTTCCCAACGGGACATAGACCGAGATCACCCATCGACGATTGTTCCTTTCTCCAACTGGGGGTTCCTGGACACATGACTTGGATTGTATACATAACCTTTGTACATGATCTTTGTACATTCTTACATAGCTCTATATGTTTTTATTTTGTTTGCACTAGGTTGTAACTGGATGAGGTACTAGAGAGTAGTGGGTGACGGCGCTTGTGCCCTCTCCCCCTAGTGAAGAAGTTTTATATTATTCTGAGATCAATAAAGACTCACACTTACTTGTCTTTATATACACTACTACAAAAAAACGCTTGCATAGCGCTTTTTTTTAAACTAGGATAGCGCTTTTAAGCGCTATCCAAGCTACCTCTATGGTAGCTTGGATAGTGCTTTTATAAGCGCTATCGTAGTGGTTTACTAAAATAGCGCTTATAAAAGCGCTATCCAACCTACTGCTATGGTAGCTTGGATAGCGCTTTTTAAGCGCTATCTAAGTGGTTTACTAATGTTTGAACTGGCCGTGGCTAATTCGCATTAGCCACGGACTGGCCGTGGCTAATGTTTATTTTTTTAAAAAAATAGAAATCAAACAAATTTCGTCGTGTAGAATTAAAATTCCCAATTGATGTTCACGAATTATTGATTTAAGTTAGTCACAATACTCATACACCAACAGGAAGTAGCAAAAACTAAAAGCAAACTAAAGTTGTCTCCAACAACAACATGCAATAATTAGACAAAATATTACATTAAAGTTTGGTTTCTGATAACATTTGTTTTTAGGATATAACTTATAACATGGCTAATGGTCATAATACATTGCAACCGTAGGAATGCCGAAGCCCCAGCCCCAGCCAATGTTGTCCTATATGTAGACGACTACAGTGAGGCCCAGGAGCACAGAAACACCAACTGCAAAGAAGTAGGCGTTGAAGTAGTTCCATTTCCGATCGGCTGGCTGTGGCTTATGCAGTTCGAACTGGTCTGCACCGAATGCCACAACGCAAGGCCACATCAAGCCGGGACCTATGCATGTGAGTAGCAGGGATCCGTAGAGGACCGAAAGTTGCCACGTCGATGCCCGTTCGCAGGCCTGAGGCGACGTACAATGGGGCGATCGTAATGCAGGGACGATTACCGATACGGTGAGAATGATCATTCCATGTATATATAAAAGAAGAAATTGATGATGGACTATTTGCTGATAAGGGTAATTTTGTGGGTGCTTTGTATACATACCAGTAGATAGAAGACGGAGCCGATGTTTATGGTCCAGAAACGGCCGACTAATGAGTCGGCAACTACAGCTCCGAGGATGGTGGTCAGGCTGGAAGTGCCGCCAAAGTTACTGAGGGTGTTGGAGGCCGTGACAAGCGGCAGATGCAGCTGGCCGGTCAAGTATGAGACCATGTTTGCATTGAATCCAGCCATGGAGAATTTGTCGCATATTTCATTTCCTGCAAGAAAGGGGATATATGGCTGTCGTGAAAAATGGCACAAGGCCAACTTCCTAATATATATATTAATTTCAAGACTCTAGAGAGAGTAAACTACATCTAGTTGTGTGGTAGCGTTTCGTATAGCTCACCTAGTATAAATGGCATGATCTTGATGTTGGGAAAATTTCAGAGATTAGTGGATGATGATATTTAATAAAATGAGAAAAGAAAAGACTTATCAGCCAAGGCGTGCTAGGCACTGTCCTTAAGAGTAGATTTCCGCCCCTCAGAGTATGAACTCGGTGCAAGTCAGGTCTAGCGGCTACCCTCCGGGATTCAACGGCAACGGCCTTGTAAGTGTGCACTCACAATACAAGGTTCCAGCGAGCAGCAACAATTCTTCGATCTCGCAGGAAGAGGAATAAGAAGATGAACAACAAGGACAACAATAGAAGCAATGAACTTTTGGAGGAAGAAAGAATTTTCGCGGCCACAGAACTATAGAAAGGCGGAGTTTATATAGAGCAAAAATTGAGACTGTTGGGATTCACAATCAATAGGAAATATTAATTCAGCCATTAAACAAAATATGACCGTTGGATGTCATCATTAAGGAAAAAATGGCCGTTGCGAAATTAAAACAGTGATTAATAGAAAATATGGCTGTTGAGACATTAAACATCGCTATTAATGGGAATATGGCTATTGGGGAAAATTAAAAGCCGTAATAAGCCTGTCAAATTCTTTAAAACAAAGGGGCAAAAAATCTCGAGGCAACACTCGGGCACTAGCGCGCGCACCCGTGAACCCCCCTGCGCAGGCGCGATGCCAGCGCACACACGCTAATGTTTTCCAGATCCGACGCCCATAATTTCCATTCGGTTCAACCCGGTTTGGGCTCGGCCCCTTGCTTGGGTTCATGCGCACGGGAGCTACCCCCAAGTCCTAGCCCATTAACAAGTCCAATAGCCCATTATCAAGAAGACTCAAATATACCCATCCAAGAGTTATCTCCCATCCAATGTGGGACTATCTTATCTTTGAAATTGAAGAAATATCCAACAATCCCCCACAATTTCAGAATTTCAAGAGGTAAGGAAATAAGAATCCAACATGAGGAAAAAGGAAAAAAAAGTGAGATCGAATACGACAATTCAATACATTAGCAGTGGTGACTTTCGGTCTATGAACCATTACTTAGGGAATGAAAGTGTGTTCTACAAGAAGTTGCTGAAACATATAGTTTCTATGAACCAATCTCCTTTATTGTAAAACATTTACTCACAAACCATATTGAATCATCAATGAATAGTTGCTTGCTCTTTCGGGTTGGCACGTTTTGGCCATGCGCCATACCTGGATTTTCATGAGTGCTTTAGCGAATGTACATAAATTCGCATTGGAAGCGGCCTCACTTCCACACCCACATAGGTGGACCCATCAAGTGTGCTCGACGATTATGCACACACCCAACAAGGGCTATGGTTTCCATTAAGAGCCATATGCTCATCCTCTCTCATCGTCGATAGCACTATCCACACCATAGGATGGGACATGAACATAATGATAGTGCTCCTCACGATCAACAAGTGACTTGTTGTTACCCATATGAACCTACTTCATGAGATCATCAGTCACATAGGTTGGGTTACCATCACTCTTGACCTATGTTTTAGGTATAAGTCCCATTCCCCTCGATGTGCTTTCCACTAACGTCCTATTTAGTGGGTTTGTCTGAGGATCTGCCAAATTCATCTCTGACCTCACATAATCAAGGGATACTATCCCATGATCTAGCACCTGCCTTACAATAGAGTGCCTTAGGCGTATATGCCTACTCTTCCCATTAAAAACATTATTTCTGGCTTTTGCAATTGCAGCTTGACTATCTCACTGGATAGACACAGACAGTACCGGTTTTTCACAAATGGGAAGATCATCTAGAAGGTTCTTAAGCCATTCGGCTTCACTACATGCCTTCTCCAAGGCAATAAACTCGGACTCCATAGTAGACCGAGCAATACATGTTTGCTTGGATGATTTCCAAGACAACACACCTCCACCAAGTGTAAAACATAACCACTTGTCGATTTAAGCTCATCTGAATCAGAGATCCAGTTTGCATCAGTGAACCTTCTAAAACTGATGGATAGTCTCCTTCCTAATTATTTTCTTAGGTTCTGGTAAAAGAACTTTAGCTGGGCACCCCCCACACATTAAGGTAAACAAGGTTTTTTATTTATTTATAAAACAAGCTCAAACTCTTGTTTTGACACAGTGCTTACGAATGGTCAAGACACCAGAAAAGTTTAGCAACAATTTGTTCATGCAAATCAGATGATCCATATGCAAAAGGGGGTATACTGTCCTGCCAACTAAATATTTAAAAAACAGCATAAAACAGAAGTTTCAAAATACCACACAACTAATGGAGCACATATATTTTGCAGTGACAGTAATCAACTTGAAGCAGTCAGAGATCGTTTGACCATAATTAATGTACATACAAAAGGGATGCAAAAGGAGGATATGACACCATTTCCTGTAACATTATCCTAACCAACATAAACATTTCAACTTTGAAGCAGATGGCTAAATTTGCAACACGCACTTAAAATTTACCAGAAGTTTAACATATATCTGAGACTATCATATACAAGAAATGAGAAAAATATATCTAGGTGCAAAAAAAATTAAGTTCAGAACAACAAGCAAGGAGCAGCCATCCCTTTTATTTCTAAGAAATCATTTTACCTTGGACAATGCTAAATGCACCGCAGGAAGTGCAGTGCATGGTCCTTTAACTATAGCAGATCGTTTCCCAATTTTGCAAATGAATTTCTATGTACTTCAAGTACCACATGGTAATAAGCGGTTTCAGTTAACATGCATCCATATCACTCCATTCTAAACAATTAGACAACCCATCCAAAAAATAGCCATTAAACATTGACTGTTTCATTGGAAATGCCAAAAATACATTGTACGAAGAAAATGGCAAAAGAGCTACAACTTTCAAATCACAATCCTCACTTACAAATAACAAAACAAAAATCATTGCAAAACTTGCCTCATTTCTATTTTCACATCCGAAAACATGCAAATACTAGGCATGAATTTTTTTTTGTAACATAAACGAAAATGAGGTTCAGTTTTGGATTACACCCCATGCAACCACCCAATGACAAAATGCAAGAGACGCAGAAATCCACAAAAAATATTTTCCAGTTGGTGGTTATATATATATATTAAATTCAAAGACAACTATTAGCAAAGGAACACATAAACAACTTGCAAATGAAATCAAAAGCTCATCTTTTGACACAAAAAGATTTATTAAAAAATAATAATTAGATATGTATTCCATACTAGAATACTTAATAAGGAGTGATTGCATCTAATGGATAAAGCCCACAAAAAGAGTTCATGAAACAAAGAATGCCGTCTCAGATTTCAGTCTTCGAATGCATCAATCAAATGAAAATTTACACATCCTTTTAAACTAAATCCAAGCAGAAAAATATTCACACGAATCATCCACAAATGGGGAAATACCTTTTTTTTTCATTTTATGATAGCTTAATATATATGTTGACAGCACATTATATGAGATCATTACTCACTGTATATTTAGAGTACAACTCTATATGAAAATTTAGACATCATCTAAAAGTACTCATTGCTAACCAACAACAAATTCTTGGCTGAGTTGACTCAAGGAGCATGTGAAGAGACAAGCTTCAAAAATATGATAATCACCAAATATCAATAATGTCAACACTTTTCATGTTTAAGCTCATGCAATCCAAGAAACAAGTCTCAAAATTTTGAATGGATGTCCAGAAAATGTAACTACCAATAAATCCAAATAACGATGAATGGAAGCATATCTATTGCAAGATATGTGCAAATAGATCACTTTCGACAAGAATTGTGCCGTCAAATGTGTTCAACATTAATATGCGAAATTACTTTATTAGAGAGAACTTACTGTGATGGAACATGTGGGGTATATACAATACCCGGCTCTACTATTTGTCCAAGGACCAATATACCTCCACCATTGTCTGGTCCTTTCAAGCAATGAGGAAACAATATAGGAGCAACCCCTGCAGAGGAGAGCTGTGAAATGACAGACAAGTCATTGAGTCCAAACCCAAAGATCACATCGACTGCCCTATCTGATTTGGTCAGATCTCCAGATTGTGAGTTACTACATTTATTTCACGGACAGCCCAAGACAAATGAATAAATCCACACAAATGTCAAGTTATACATTTAGCTATAAAGTAGGCTCTATAACAAAAAGAAATATCAAAAGGAGAAAATAAATAAGTGTTCTCAGATCTACATGCAGCCAGAACTGCTGCAACACAATACAAAAATCACATTAATAAAAATCAATTCGCATTCTTTCAACTAGATAAACATTGGCAATGTTTAACTGTGTAACTCTCGTTGAAGCCATTATAATCACCAGCCAACATAAAATCAGTAGACATAAAATCAGAAGGTGGCTTCAAACTAATACGTTTATCAAACTATGCAGAATTATGTTTCTACACTATAATGTACTTATCTGTATGAATACATCAGGCTACCTCCCGATAGTTAATCTTCAATAAAAACATTTTCTATAAAATATAAATTGAGCCAACAATGTAAATTCAGTATATTAAGTAAACCGAAAGAATGTTAGGTAGAATGTAGCACATACCATACGATACAAGCGAAGGTCATCCATCAAAATCTTCATTTTAAGCAATTATAACTTTAGGACAGTTAATGAGATATCATTGAAGAATTTTAAATAATTCAACATAAATTATTATAGTCACTATGTGCTGATCATGCATATGTATGATCACAAATAGGCATGAACACATTTATACAATATTCATATTGAGCATGTCATGAAAACCATCAGAATGTAAACAATCCTTGAATAAATATAGCTTCCAAGTAACCATATACAAGAACATAATCCTACTTGGCAAAGTAGTACATAAATTAATATGGACATAAAAAAATTTATGTATATATAAAATAATATGCAACCCAAGCAGATACTGAGTCTAGCTGTCCAACATCATTATGTTAATTTTGATAGCCAAATTTAATCTGTTAAAGAAACTACAAAGAGAATATGTCTTTTCTTTGTTAAAAGATTATGTAGAGCCAGAGCATTGACAATAGCAGCATCCAAGGAATTCTACTCTTAAGATTGTTGGGAAAATTTCAGAGATTAGTGGATGATGCTATTTAATAAAATGAGAAAAGAAAAGACATATCAGCCGAGGCGTGCTAGGCACTGTCCTTAAGAGTAGATTTCCGCCCCTCAGAGTATGAACTCGGTGCAAGTCAGGTCCAGCGGCTACCCTCCAGGATTCAACGACAACGGCCTTGTAAGTATGCACTCACAATACAAGGCTCCAGCGAGCAGCAACAATTCTTCGATCTCGCAGGAAGAGGGATAGGAAGATGAACAACAAGGACAGCAATAGAAGCAATAAACTTTTGGAGGAAGAAAGAATTTTTGCAGCCACAGAACTATAGAAAGGCAGAGTTTATATAGAGCAAAAATTGAGACTGTTGGGATTCACAATCAATAGGAAATTTTAATTTAGCCATTAAACAAAATATGACCGTTGGAATTCATCATTAAGGAAAAAATGACCGTTGCGAAATTAAAACAGTGATTAATAGAAAATATGGCTGTTGAGGCATTAAACATCGCTATTAATGGGAATATGGCTATTGGGGAAAATTAAAAGCCGTAATAGGCCTGTCAAATTCTTTAAAACAAAGGGGCAAAAAATCTCGAGGCAACACTCGGGCACCCGTGAACCCCCTGCGCAGGCGCGATGCCAGCGCACACACGCTAAGGTTTTCCAGATCCGACGCCCACAATTTCCATTCGGTTCAACCCGGTTTGGGCTCGGCCCCTTGCTTGGGCTCATGCGCACGCGAGCTACCCCCAAGTTCTAGCCCATTAACAAGTCCAATAGCCCATTATCAAGAAGACTCAAATATACCGATCCAAGAGTTATCTCCCATCCAATGTGGGACTATCTTATCTTTGAAATTGAAGAAATATCCAACACTTGAGACCCCCAAGCTCTCTGTTCTTCTTCTCTCTTCCATCCTCGGCCATTGCTGCAATGAAGTATGAATGGAGCCAATGAAGCTCACTGCATGAATAGCTGCATATTTATAGCCTCATTAAAGCCTGCTCCTCCTCCCTACATTGACTACATAAGTGTGACATAATTTTAGAAAGTTCAATGAAAGCTCTTTTGAATTATGCAAGGGTTTAAATCATCATGTAGTGAAAGTTTTGGAAAGTAATTGTTGAGATTAGGAGGAAAATTACAGGATCTTCATCTTTACCCCAGTCATCTACCAAAGGTAAGTATTGAAACCCATAACATCAGCCCCCTTCCAGTGCCTAGCATGCTTATTTATGGACATGCCTCGCACAATTCTATCGGCCACTCGGTGCATAATCGCATCGTCTGAGTTCGATTCAACCAGAAACGGAGCCCAATAGAATTCAATCGTAGAATTATAGTCCTGCATACATATGATATTGTCATTAGCCATATATTTATGATATCTCTTGAACACTCCACAATATTTCTACATTAAACATAGCTATGGTCAGAATAGCAACAGCTTGCTACATTAAACATCTATCAAATTTCTGAGAGAATAAAGAGAGCAAATGGTGAAGGCCGCCCAAAGTCCAAAGCATATAAAGCTCAAACTATCCGGTTATCCTTGAGTTTTACATATATTCCAATGCTAGGCATGCATTTTTTCCATAAAAATTACCTCACTTTGCTGGAAACGGATAAACTAAAGAGACATGGCATGACCTCTAAATAATCTCCATATTCAGTGGCCATTTTTTTAGTCAGACAGTTTACAAGCCTTGAGCCTTGAGATCAATCACAAGTTCACAACTCAAACAAACTGTACAAACACAATGGAGAAAATTTGTACTGCAAACAACACTACCTTTATTTCAGTTTCAATGACAAAATGAACGGAATATACAGTTAAATGGATATAAAGATTTTGGGTTGTTTTCCCAAAAAGAATAATTCACTGCAAAATATCAAACTAAACTTCTCACCGTTCTAGGGGTAATAAGGCCTTTCCCCTCTGCATCTGTGTTCATACTATACCCAATCCTGTAACAAAATGAAGTTCCCCAAAAAATGCAAGTTTTGAGAACAGAAATCAAATCAAAATATACTAGAAAATTTTAAATCAACTAAATTTAACCTATCCTTGACACTAGAGCAAGGCTCCATCATCTCCAATTTAGCAGCAATTCGAGCTTTGCATCCATCGACAAGGTTGTTGAGATACACCAGTGGGGTTTTTCCAATCAGCTGCCCATTGTAAAACAATAAACGATCGAGCACATATTGAAAGAAACTAAAATATTTTACCAAAAAAATTTGAACGGAGATGAGATAAATGGCAGCTTTACTTCGGTGACCTCCTTCGCGATTACTTGAGCCTCTTCGCCCATCGTTCTTGCTCACGGAAGGTACAAACAGAAACAGCTGCAAATCGATAATTAACAATACTATCAAGGTCTAAATAAAAAAATTAGATGAATATAGCAGGAAATAAATTCGCACAAATTAGAAAAATGACGAACGAATTGTTCTAGGCGTTCTGAATATGGGGAAAAAAAGAAAACTTGGGGGAACTACTCTGGAGGTGTATCTTCCACGTCCCAAACGGGGATCCAGTTCATCCTCTGGCGGTGGATCGCGGCAAAGGTCCTTCATTCTGTTTATTTCTCCTTATTCCACATATTTCCCACGTAGCTAACCACAACCTAGAATTAGCTAGTATTCGAAAATGGATAGCCACCACGAACTTCTAAATTAATCGATTAACCATTTGGAGGCACTTAGCTATTCACAAATCCATCCTAGCCTCGAACAAAAAGCTCGCATAAAGTCTAGAGACTGCTCTATAACTTCACGTACCCACTGAAGGTGTAGAAGATTTTAATTATTTCTAGCACACAATCATGCTTCAGATCATACCAAGAATAATGGTTTACTTAAAGAAGATTGCCACATCGAATAAAAATTGATCTCCCCCATTCCAACAGTTATCTCCAATTTACCCCTTTTTACAGTGAAAAGATAAACGCACCTAAATACCAAAGGTACATGCCTCGAACAACCAAGTGATTGCCAATTAAGCCTACAATTAAGCCTACATAACGAAACTCTGCTAGCAAACTCTTATGCAATCAATTCGATTATAGATCCATTTCAAACAAATGCAATTTAACATAATGAGTATCTTCTGAAATCACCAGCATCTATGTTTATCCGTATGCATTTTACCGTGATCTTATCATTGTCTTGATCCCAGCTGAACTTAAAAAGTGGCACGTAGTTCAACACACTCGACGCCGCCGTCGCAATCGGTTCTAGTGCCGATGCAGCAGTGCTGGCCTTAGCAATCTGCTCGAAAAATCATAGAAAATTTATAAGAAGATCGCTTTCTAACCCTAAAAGAGAGAGGAGATCGTAGATGCTGACCTTAGAGTCGAGATTTCGGATCTCGCGGTGAGAAGGGAGAGGACGCGAGGCCTCTTGGCGATGGTCTCAAGATGCTTTAGCTCCTCTAAATCCAGCCTCATTTGCTGCTGCTCCGCCATTTTTTTCCCTCGTTTCTTCTCGTTTTGCGACTATTCTCTCTCTGTTTCTTGAAGAACAGAAAGGAAGGCCAGCGATGAGGGCGTCGCGGGCGAAATTTCTAGCTCTCGTTGGTAGCCAGCGAAATTAAGGTCAGGGCATGGAATTAAAAGGGGGGAAATAAAAAAGATTGGCGGCCAGCTGAAATATCAAGTCATATCCAAGGGTTATTATATGTATATTTTTTAATAAAAGTGTTTACGTAACGATTAGTAACATAGCGCTAACAAAAAGCGCTATGTAAGGTATTATTTGAATAGCGCTTTAATAAAAAGCGCTATCTAAGTGATTTTTACCTTAATTTTGATTTATTTTTATTTTCTATAAGTACAGAAGCACTATACAAGTGCTCACTTAGATATCGCTTTTAAAAAGCTATATCTAAGTGGCGTTACCCAAGCCCAAATCTGTAGTAGTGATATCTATTATACATTTGACAACGTTTTTTGAATTCTAGGGCTGACTAGGACACGATAAAGAGAGGCTGGGATTTGATATTGGAAAATGAATGGTTGAGATTGGATTTTGTGAAAATTTTAGTGGGAAAACTTAAATTTTGGTAGAAAAAGTGTCTTGGAAACCAAAACTTTGAAATTAGAAGTGTCTTGGGAAAGATTGTGGAGATTAAATTTGGGAGGAAAGTGCCTTGGGAACCTAAACTTTAAAATTAGAAGTGCCTTGGAAAAAATTGTGGAGATTAAATGGGAGGAAAAGTGCCTTGAGAACCTAAACTTTGAAATTAAAAGTGTCTTGGAAAAGATTATGAAGAAGCATGATCCATTAAATTAAACAAAATAAAAAATTTAGAGTAAAACAATTTAGTGGAACACAAATTAGTGTAAAAATACCCAGAGGTTTGTTGTTCCGCGCCCGCGCCGAAGGCGTCTGCTAATTTGTTGTTCCGCGCCGAAGGCATGGGCTCCAAATGTGTTGTTCGACGCCGAAGGCGCGGGCGCCAAATTTGTTGTTCGACGTCGAATTTGTTGTTCCGTGCCGAAGGAGCTTGCGCCGAAGGAGCTTGCGCCGAATTTGTTGTTCCGCGCCGAAGGTGCCCGTGCCGCTAAATATTTTTACGCTATTTTTTTCTATTAATTTTGGCTGTGAAAATAATTTTTCGGGGAACAAAGATTTCGCGTGGGAAATCTTAAACGAACCGTGCCCATGGGCACGGGTTATAACTTTTGTGTGTGTGTGTGTGTGTGTGTGTGTGTGTGTGTAAACAATTCCATGAGTGTCAAGTTCTATCTACATAGACTTTTTGTGATAAATTTTCAGATTTATGTCTCTTTGTTCAATTTCTTGACGTTACCCTTGATATATTCCCAGAGTATGTTTTAAGCATTAGACTTCATTATAATATGCTTTTTATGAATGTTTTCATAGTCTCTAAGATATAAGTACTCAAAACGACCTAAGTTATATTTTTTTCTTGGGAACCCACTTTATGCATGTATCATAGAACTTTTAGTCGAGTATAATGGTTACTAATCTGATAGGATTTGGATAATGATATGTGTATTCCAGTACCGAGGAGTGGTGTTAGCCTAGCTCATTCACATTAAAAAAATAGAAAATGAAAAAAATGTATATATGAAAGAAAAAAATCTGTGAATAAATGTGCATCTTCTTCCTTCTATGTTGTGTACACAAGTCTTCATGCCTCAGGAAGCATTGAGGATTCACGTCGAAAAGTCTATCTTGGGGGAGTACATAAAGTAAAATAAAACGCATAGTTGGTTTGAGCTAATAGGTCCGAGGGGTCCCTCTTGACCCAATGCCCTAATGTCGTCTGATCTGGGAATCATTGACCCAATGCTCCTTAACGAACCAATTAGGATTTTAAAAAAAGAAAAAAAAAGAGGATATATAAAATTGTGAGTGAATCTAGCAACACTACAAATCAAGGAACGATAGTGTATTGTGAGTGCCACTTTCTTTATAGATTTATATGCTATTACACGATATTAACTCTTCTTTTGATCATTGCATAACTTCGATTCCCATTTCTATAATCGAACACATGATCGAGTAAATGTCTTAAGATTTGAACACCAACATAACTGTGTATATTGTGTGTTGGATTGTGCGAAAGTGATGATTTAGGCTATGTCTTGGTCGATGGAGAGATTTGACATGTTTATGATTTTCAGATCTGAAATTTTCACTTACCCATGTATATGTTGCTTGAATCTCTCGAAAATTCTCGATATGGTTCATTTGCATGCATATCTCCTTTCTTTACTCTCTCTTTGTCTTTCTTGATGACAGTGAAGAGTTTATCACGGGAGATTTTGATGAGTGATTATTTTACAAATTTTTAGTGAGAGTTTTTTGAAAGGTAAGTGTGTAAGTATATAAATGTATAAACAATGATCTACATCAGGAATTTATGTGCATTAATATAAAATCAGGGAATTAGGGAATTTATCTACATCATGGAATTTTAGTGAGAGTTATTCATGCATTAATATAAAATCTCGCTTTCTATATCATTTCACTCTATTTCTGTTCCTTTTTTACTCTTTAGGTGTTTATGTGCATGTTAGGTTAAAGTGGGGCTATTTAGAGCCATTTATGGTCAGGGAATGCAGAGAAGAAGCGAAGAGAATCAAAATGACCAAGTAGAAGTAGATTTGAAAAGAACTATGCTTCACACAACCATATGTGCTATCACACACGGCCGTGTGCATTCTACTAGAGCAGATCAAAGAAAGCAGCACCACACGGTCGTGTGTGATACTCTACACTACCATGTGGAGGAGATACCCAATGGAAGAGAGCAGCCACTTAATACTGTCGTGACATGACTGTGTAGCTGGGTCGTGTCAAGCTGGAGCACAAGTGTCACTGAAGAGAAGACGCACACGGTCGTATTGGATGAGCCACACAACCATGTAAATGTTTGAGCAGTTGCAATAGAAACATTGACTTGCTGGAAAATTACATTGACACGATCGTGTTACCTTCGACACGACCATGTCGATTGATCGCGCCCCAGATACACGTCCAGGAGCGGCGACACTGTAGTCTTACCGCAAGCGCACGGTGTAGTGGCGAGCGGGTATCGAACATAGGGAGGCCTAAAACAGTGTCTTCTTTGGTCACCTGGCTATAGGAAAAGTCGGGAAATGTTCGCAAATATGCGGTCACAGTCGTTCAAATGTAATAAAGGAATAACAAATTAATAAAGACGCATAGGGATAGGGAATCCCCGCTACTTGCTGTATCTCATCATTGTGACTCGTAGGTTTCACACTTGCTAGACTTGAATTTTGGGTAGACTAGTTGCAACTAAATGTAGAACCAAGCTCACGCTCTCGCGCTATTGCCGGTCTATAGCAAACCTAGGGTAGGGTCCAATCTCTTGCAAACCCTAACCTAGGCAAACTAGCGTGAAGAACAACATCATCGTTCAATCGTATCTCGAGCCCACTCTCGTGCAAACTCGAGCTACGACCTAGGCTGGGATAGTTCCTACCCGTCCAATCTCTTGCAAACGGGTATTGGTATAGAATTGCAATCGAAAACCCTAGTTTCGGTCCAATCTCTTGCAAACCGATTCCGGAGAAATTCAATTGCAACCCAATTCGAATATCTAGGGCTTCCTATCGAATTGGGATCCAATCTCTTGCAAATCCCAATCGGTATGAATCCCTAGCTATTCGTTTAATAGCGATCCCAAACTAACCCTAATCAATCCTAGCAATAGTTTCGCCAATTCATCACAAATTCGAAATTGGGCTCGTAGGGTTCATCCCTACGCCCTAAGACGATGAACTACTCACAATTCATAATAAAATACAATAGAAATTCACAATCAAAATCAATATAATTCATTGCTATATTCGAAATATCAATAAAAATGGAGTTTTTGAGAGGAAGAGAGACAAACCAATGAAGAACAAGATAGCATCCAACAAAATCTCACTTTTCTCTCCTCCCTAAAAGATCAATCTAATCCCTAAAAAATTAATCTAAAAAGGCTGCAAAAGTTCTGAAAAAGACTCTCTAAACTAGGTTAAAACTGGGGTTAAATACCCCCCAAAATCGCCCAAAAAAACCTGAGAAAATGCCCCTGCGCAGCCTCAAATCCGCAGTTTACGCTTCAGGCAGCGCGACTCACTCGACCGAGTGACAAATGTCACTCGGCCGAGTGACGAAACCTGTACAAAAACAGAGAGTTGGGGGTCTCGGGGGTCGATTCCTCGGAAGTCACTCGGGCGGACAGTCTTTCGTCACTCGGGCGGACATCGCTTGTCACTCGGGCGGACCGTCTTTCTCCACTTGGCCGAGTCAGTCATCGGGACTGTACAGACGAAAAACAGAGAGTTCGACATCTTTTGTTGCCGTCGTCTTGGCTCCACTCGGGCGAGGGGTGACTCGGTGCTCGGCCGAGTGGCATGGCGATGCTTGGCCGAGTGCACGCTGATATTGGCTCTGTTGCATGTCCGATCTGGCCGGCCGAGCGGGATGTCTATGCTCGGCCGAGTGACTCCTTCACTCGGCCGAGTGGCATGCTAAAAATGCCCATTCTTCATGTTTTTGCCTCCTCGTCGCTCCTACGACGTTCTTTCCTCTTCCACTCCTCTCCAATCGCAAAATACCCCTCAAGAGAGTTGTCGGTGACACTCCGGAGTGGGTGCATCTCAGAATCACTCAAAATCGCTCCAAATCTCCTGAAATACGACAAAAACAACAAATCGTGAAAAGCATCGCAATATTGTCGAATAAACGTGAAAAAACGTGATTTGAGCGATCTAAATGGCATGCAAACATGCAGAAAAAGGTGTAAAATACGGAGTGATCAAAATCCCCCAAGCTTACCTCCTACTCGTCCTCGAGGAAGATGAGTAAAAAGCGAACCCGGTGGATAAAGATAAAGAAAAACGGCGGAAAGGCGTAAAACGGAAATCGAAGAACAAAAATAGAAAACGAAGAGGGAAGTTGCTAGATCATTTTTCTCAGGACCTGGGTTTTGCTTACTCGTATAGCATGCATCGAATATAAAACACATGTCAAAGACTTTTATTTTGATATCATAGTATAATGGTGCACTTGAAATAGAAAACCCAAGAATATCAATATAGCATGAAAAATGGAATAATTCTAAGATTAACATCGTCTGAAGCATCTACAACGGTATACAATATCGTAGATCATACACTTTTCAATTGAATGCTTTCTATAAGGAGTATAAGAGACATCACACGATAGAGTAGTAAGAATAGAAAAAGTGTGGTTTTCATGAAATGAATGCTAGGCGTAGATTTCTGGATTTCGTGAAACTTTAGCAATCTCACTGAGTATAAAATATTACTTTGCCTAGGTTGTCATGCACCGTCAGGTAGTCACTCTCTCACACATCATTGGATTCTCTCCCCCAAGCTTATCTATAAGCGTGGTGCCATATACAAAACAATATTTACATCCCCATTTCTTATGAAGCTCCAAAAGTCAAAAATAAAAAACAAAAGAGGGAAGAAAGAGACAAAGTATATGAGATGGGATCGTTCTCGAACTTCTTTTCTCATTTCTTCTCTTATTCTCAAATCTTTTTCTTTTTTCTTTTTCTCTCTTTTTTTTCAATATATAACATATATACACAACGATCCCAAATCAAAGAGAAGGATATACAAGTAATTTTTTTTCTTTGGATTTTGGGGAATTTGGAGCATGTGATATACTAACGGGGGAATGCCAATAATAGAATTGCCAAGGGGAAATTCACCAATGAATATAAAATAGAGAAATTATGTTCAAGATATGTGGAGAAAGAAATAAATGTATCTCTCAGTTCACCCTATAGGATGTGCATGACAACTTCAGTATGGTAATATAATCTACTCAGTTTAATCTCAAAAAGTAAACTAATCCAGATTTATCAAAGCTAGCAAAACATTTCAATCAACTCGAAGTGAAGCGTACATATCATGCAAATAGAAGTGATGTGAGAAAGGAAAGCAGTACTCCAGATATAAGTATCAATGCGTGAATCTTGGCGTGTTTTCTACGATAGCATACCTATGAATCATCAGACATCAGCTAATAATAGAATTTCATCCATTTTCATACAGCAAAAGAGAGTGGGTTACTATCTCTAAATGCAAAGCAGAACATAGCATATGATATCAGAAATAAAAAGCTATGACATGACAAATATAGCATGCATATAGAGAAAAGCTAACACCACGTAATCATCATCACAGAAAATTCATCTCTAGCAAAAGATGAAAGAAATAAAGATAAAAGAAAAATAAAAACTATTTACAATGCGGCACACAAGAAAAATAAGGAAAACGTGATGCATGGTAAAAAAATGAAAAAGTGACGAAAAATTGGTGAAAAAGTGGAAAAACTAAAAATAAAGGTCACAAAAGCGAAAAGTGTGAGAACTCACTCCCCCAAGCTAAAGTGCACAGTGTCCTCAATGTGCGAAGTGTGGCACACCGAGAGACGGGTAATGGGTGGGGGGTGGGTATGCATGCATGATAAAAAGAAATAAAAGTAACAAAATAAAAAATATGATGCGAATGTGATGCATGCAAGGATAATAGTGATGTGGATATGTGTGTGTCACCAAAAATACTCTCCGTCACTCCCGAAAAAGGATATAGGATGATATGATCAAAATTTGGACAAAAATAGTGATGGGAGGAGGGGGTGGGCAAAAATCATCAGGACCAAGCAGAGAATGGGCAGCATGACGACAGAAAATATCGATGGCATCAAGGGTGTGACTAAGCTGGTGGTGCTGCACCATCTCCGTCCTGAGGCGGAGGTGGAGGAGGTGGTGGTGGTGGCTGGGTGACTGTCTGCTGGGTAGGTGGTGGTCGTGGCAATCGCTCGAGGGTCTGGGTGAGGCAAAAGTGAATGCCAGGAAGTAGCTCGAGGCGATGCTGCATGGCGATGACTGTGGAATACAGAGCCCTAAAATAACCCCGGAGTCCACTCATCGCCCCTTCAAGAGCACGAACGCTCTGAACTAAGGCGTCAGTGGGAGGTGGAGCGGAGGGATGGACAGGTCTAGGCTGAGCAGGTCGGGGCTGTCTAATACGGGCGGTGTAGGTGATCGGGACAGCAGGCATGGGTCGAAAGGGTGCTGTGCTCACTAGGGGGTGCCCAGCCTCAGTGCGAGGCTGGGACGCAGGCTGGTGCGAGGTGGAAGCAACAGCAGTGGGGGTGGAAGACAAAATCGGTGGCGAGGTGGCAAGAGAGGTCAGTGACACAGACGTGGGGACAAACGTCACGACACTCTCAGATAGAACAGCTACGGTGGAGACCGAAGGGTCGACCGCTGGGGAGG
The DNA here is from genome assembly GCA_030789695.1 of Scilla litardierei. NCBI lineage: Eukaryota > Viridiplantae > Streptophyta > Magnoliopsida > Asparagales > Asparagaceae > Scilla > Scilla litardierei. The sequence goes on along the minus strand of CM061135.1, from coordinate 127,532,568 downwards.
AAGTGTGGGGTCCAAAAGGTGAAACCCCAGCAGAGATCAAAGTGGATAGGGTCTCCACGACGGCAGTGAAGGAAGGCTCGCCGCTCTCAACTATAGAAGGTGGACGCTCGGGTAGCAGAGAGGTGAGTGGCTCAACCGACAGGGGCACAGCAGTGGTGGTAGATGGGGTGGGCGTGGAGGATGGCTCAGCAGGTGTACTCCTGACACTGGCAGAAGTGGGGACAGAAGTGTCGGGAGCGACAGAAAGTGCAGGCTCAGACTGAGGGAACACAGGGTTTACAGGTGCAGGGGGTGCCTGCTCAGTCTCCTCGGCCTCAAGCACGTAAGCGGCGGGGATCAGGAGATCTATCGCCGGAAGCCAGTCCTCGTGTGCTGGTCCTATGTGTGTCCGAGCGGGGCTCGGAAGGATCATGTAGTCAGCACCTAATGGACCGTGCAACCATACCCAGTGCCGCTGGCCGTGCAGACGAAGCATCTTCATCCGGGCCATGACGTCTATCGAGAGTGAAGTGGGGCCCGAATGTCGACGCAGGTCGGCCGAAAGGTCCTCGTCGGTCATTAGAGCTAGCAGGGTGATCAGGCCGCCGCAACATATCGGGGAGCGAGCGCCCACCGATACGATGATGCGGTCCAAAAACCAGCTAGCGACGTCAATCTCGACGGCGGGGACCATCGTTACACCATCCCTATCCAGAACTCTGGGGCGAGTCATCGTGTAGAGCATATAGAGCTCAGGCGTCGACATCGTCCCAGGCTCGTACATCCCTAGAAAGGTGGTCGCCATAAGGCGCTGTGCTATGCGGAGGCAGGGGTGGACTATGGCCGAGGCCTTGGCCCTACTAGGGTCAAAGGCCTGAGGTAAACCCGTGATCCTGGCCCAAAAGGCGTGTGAATCGAAGGATGGGGGAGGAATGTGTGTGGGGGCGTAGGCTCGGTTGGGCACGGGGACAGCGGGCCACTGAAAGAATGCCCTAAGCATATCGAGAGTGATCTGACACTCTCGATCCATAAGTCTAAAGGAGCATCCCTCAGCGGTCCGGGCGATTGAGCTGAGCACCTCGAGTGTCGGACGAACGTAGGTGTCCGCCGACACAGAAAGAAAATCTCGCCAACCCACGTTGTCGTACAACGTGAGCATCCCCTCGAGTACCCCCAAGCGGTCTAGGTCTGCGAGGTGTGCGAACCTGGAGGGCACTATCGAGCGCTGGGTGATACGCTCAAAAACGACGCGATGTGCATCGTCTCGGAACGTAATACCCAGCGGCCCGAAGATAGGAGCCGGTGGTGGCTGTGGGCGGATGGGCTTGGCTGGAAGTGGCTGTGGGTGGACTGGATCGGCAGGCTGTGGCTTTGTGGGGTGAGGTGGTGTAGGCGGAGGAGAGTCCTCCATCTCGTGGGAGGGGCCAAGCTCATCCGGCCGCTTCCGCTTGGCGGAAGCTCTCCTAGTGCGTGGCCGTGTTCGGGGCGGTATGTGTGCCCCGAGCGATCACCCAACTAATATAAAATGCGGCGTGCCAAAAATAATGGAACGAAGTTACCTGAACACGCTGCGAGAGAAAAACAGCCGATGCGTGCGAAGACACCGACTCCACTAAGCCAAAAGCACGCCCCGGAGGCTCCCCTAAGCTCCCCAAGATAGCCTGCACATCAAACAACGATATCAGCGTGTAAAATTCAAAATACATGGGGAATTAGGGGTATAATAGATAGATAATGAAATTAATTTGGGGTAGGGGCTCGATAGGTGCACTGATCATCAAAAAATAGGAGAAATTGGAGAAAACGGGCGAAATGGGGTTACCGGAGGTCGGCCGGCGACGAGGGAGTCGCCGGCGGCGAGGGGGTGCGGCGGTCGGTGGTCGGCGCTCGGCTGCCGGCGGTCGGGCGATCGAGGGCAGCGTTTGGGTGAGGGAGTGGTCATAGCGGGTGAGGAGAGCAGCGGTCGCACGGGCTCGGGCGAGAATTGGGAATAAGGTGCTTCGAATTCCGCGCCGAGCCCGCTGCTCTTTATATAGGAAAGGTTACGACTCGGCCGAGTGACCGTGTCACTCGGCCAAGTGATCGTAACGAAAAATATTTTTAAAAACTCCTCCCCTCATACTACTCGGCCGAGTGGCTTTGTTGCCACCCTCGGTCGAGTGGAAAGAGTCCATTCGGCCGAGTGACTCAAGCTACTCGGCAATTATCGCCCTAGGAGCGTATCAGTTTCACTCGGCCGAGTGAAGATATATACTCGGCCGAGTGGCAATTTATACTGAAATCAAAAAAAGAACAGAGAGTTGGGTACAGTAGACTTCCCTCGTTGGTGCGCCACTCAGGCGGACGACGTTGGTGGCTCGGCCGAGTGGATATGGTACTCGGCCGAGTGAGACTCTGTTTTCTGCTGTGATGCTCCGTTTTGGCTCTAATCTCTGTTTTTCTTCCTCCAACTGATTTCTTCCTTCTCGTAAGCCTCGAGTGCATTCCTGGAGCGCTCTTCTTCGCCTTGGCCATCCTCGAAATGATAGATATCCCTTTCTCCTCTCCTGTCAAAGAAAATAGGACCCGTCGTCAAAATTTTTCGGGCAAACGACTCAAAAACACTAATAAAGTCTAAAACAAAAATAAAAACTAAAATAGAAAAATGCAATAACCGTCGGGTTGCCTCCCGACAAGCGCTCGTTTAAGGTCTTGAGCTTGACCCCTTTTGATTTTCAATTAACGCTTGATGTTGGGTGCATACGAGATGCACTCGTCGAACTTGCTCGGAAGACCACTCAGATTTGGATCATGGTGGTGTGAGGTCTTCCTCAGTGCCCCTTTGTCATGGGCAATGTTGGGGGGTGGCTCCCCCAAGCTAGAGCTTGCTCCGGTCTTAGGCTTTGCCAGTGACACCGATCATCGTATCGGTGGAGCTTTCTTCGGAGTCCTTAACTTTGAGAGCTTGCAGAGCTCACGTATTCTTGCGACATCAGCGTCGCCATTGTCAATTGCCATGGAGATATCGGTGGAGTGCTCCATCTTCTCTTCCTCAGCCAAATCTCGGCCTTCTTCGAAGCTATCTTCGTGGGGTGCGCCGATGGAGTGGGGGATCGCCTCTTCGATGACCTCATCAAGGAGGTCCATGTAATCTAGCTCCTCGTGATACGGCATGTGCTTCATTGCCTTCGGTATATGAAGCTCCACTTCGATGTTGCCGACGTTCAAGGTAAGGGTCCCCTCCCGCACATCGACGATGACACCGGCGGTGGCGAGGAACGGGCGTCCAAGTATGAGTGATGTATTGCCCTCCTCCTTGATGTCCATTATCACGAAATCGCATGGTAAGTATATGCCTCCCAGAACTTGGAGTGGGATGTCCTCCACGATCCCAAACGGTCTTGTAATCCTCCCGTCCACTAGTTGAATCCGCATGTCGGCAGGCTTTAAATCCGTGCAGGTGTTCAACTTCCGGAACATGGAGAGAGGCATGAGGCTAACACTAGCCCCCAAATCTACCAATGCTTTTTGTAGGGGGACGCGCCTAGAGTGCAAGGAATCTGAAAATTCCCTGGATCTTTAAATTTGGCGGGATCTTTCTCCCTCTTTGTGAACCAAGTCCCTTCCTCCGCGAGCATGATCTTCTCCTTCCTCTTCTTTCCGGTGATCAAGTCCTTTAAGAACTTGGCGTAAGATGGGATTTCCACTATAGCGTCGAGGAAGGGGATATTGAGGCTCACCCCTCTCAAATACTCGAGAAACTTGGCTAGCCATTTTTCCATCTTGGCTCTAGCTAGCCGTTGAGGGAAGGGTACCGATGGCATAAATCGGCGCTCATCAATAAGCTCTTCCTCTCTAGACTTCACTTCCCCTTGCGGCTCCTTCTCCTTTTAAACTTCAATTTTCGGCTCGCTCTCTTGTAGATTCTCCACCACGGGTTCCTTAATTTTAGTCAGGGGGGTGGTATCCTTCCCTCCTCTCGTTGTAACCGCAACGACCGCATTGATGTGGCCAGTGTTACCCCGTGGATTCGGCTCGGGTTGAGCCGGCAATTGTTGGTTGTTCCTATTGAGCAAAGCAAGTTGCTCCCCGATTTGAGCTACGACAGTGGCGAGAGAATCTTGTCCCGCCTTCAAAGTGGCGTTAATCTTTCTTTGTTCCGCCATAAACTCATCCACCTTAGCTTCAAAATCCGAACGTTGTTGAGCTTGTGGAGGATTGGGATTTCTCCACCCTTGATTATACCCGGGTGGCCTATATGGTCCCACTTGTTGCCTCGGTGGGAAATTTTGTTGCGGTGGCCCCCTTTGTGGATAATTCGGTTGTGGTGGTGGTGGAGCCCGAGCTTGAGGAGGTTGTTGTGGCGGGGGGTTCAATGCACCATCATTATTGGTATATGAGAAACCCGGATGGTTTCTAGCGGTCGGATTGGCCCAATACCCAGAATTCTCCGCGATGTATTGAACTTGCTCCAAGGCTCCTTCTCCTTGCTCTCCTCCTACATACATGGATTGGGATTGGTCTTGCCAATCGCTCATATGATTTGTCGGCGTGGACGTAGAAGGGGCTCCTTGAGGCTCCGTAATGAATTTCTCCAATCTCTCCACTACCTTGTGGAGAGAATCAAACTTGCTAGAAAGCTCCGCCACGGCCTTGGCCTCATAGATACTTGTGGGCTTCAAGGAGGATGAAGAATGTCCTCGCTCGTCCCTCCATTGTTGGTTGTTCGAGGCCATCTCCTCAAGCAAGGCCGTAGCTTCATCGGGAGTCTTCGACAAAATGGCTCCATTTGCCGTGGCATCAATAATCTGCTTCGTGCCCGATTGGAGTCCATTGTAGAAGTTGTGGACAAGCTCCCAATCCTCAATGCTATGATGGGGGCATTGATGTTGCAAGTCCCTGAAGCGCTCCCATGCTTTATAAAGATTCTCTTGTTGTCCTTGCTTGAAGGACATGAGAGCACTTCTAATCTTCACCGTCTTGGAGGGCGGGTAAAATTTATCGACGAAGGCACCCGCTAACTCATCCCAAGTGGTGAAGATTCTTTCAGCTTGCGTCCTCAACCAATACAATGCCTTGTCCTTAAGTGTGAAAGGGAAGAGGCGCAGTCTGATAGCATCCACGGAGACGCCCGGCATTTGGAAGGTGGCACACTTTGATAGGAAGAGCTGGATGTGGTAATGAGGGTTTTCATGGGAGTTCCCATGAAAAGGATCTTGTTGCATAAGGACCACCAATCCGGTCTTCAACTCAAAATTTTTGTCGGTCGCCAACTCCGGCATGGCTATGGACGAGGTCGTGGAAGAAGTCTTAGGCCAAAACCTATCTCTTATGGAAATAATCCTCGCCATTCGCGTCGCCAATTCTTCGGGGGTCTCAGGATGGGTCATAAAATTTCCTTCCGTAACGGGTCTCCTCTCCGCTCGGATCCTCCTCAATGTACGCTCGATCTCCGGATCGTATAGTATCTCTTCGGGTTTCGCCGAGGATCTCGTGTACATGCAAGAAAAAACAGAGTTTCAAAGAAATAGTTAGCACAACGGAAGGGTAAAATAAATATAGAAATAATAGAACAAAAAAGAAAAATAGCTAGGTTAGCGCAATCAAACACTATTGCCTCCCCGGCAACGGCGCCAAAAACTTGATCGCGCCCCGGATACACGTCCCGGAGCGGCAACACTGTAGTCTTACCGCAAGCGCACGGTGTAGCGGCGAGCGGGTATCGAACACAGGGAGGCCTAAAACAGTGTCTTCTTCGGTCACCTGGCTATAGGAAAAGTCGGAAAATGTTCGCAAATATGCGGTCACAGTCGTTCAAATGTAATAAAGGAATAACAAATTAATAAAGACGCCTAGGGATAAGGAATCCCCGCTACTTGCCGTATCTCATCATTGTGACTCGTAGGTTTCACACTTGCTAGACTTAATTTTGGGTAGACTAGTTGCAACTAAATGTAGAACCAAGCTCACGCTCTCGCGCTATTGCCGGTCTATAGCAAACCTAGGGTAGGGTCCAATCTCTTGCAAACCCTAACCTAGGCAAACTAGCGTGAAGAACAACATCATTGTTCAATCGTATCTCGATCCCACTCTCATGTAAACTCGAGCTACGACCTAGGTTGGGATAGTTCCTACCTGTCGAATCTCTTGCAAACGAGTATTAGTATAGAATTGCAATCGAAACCCCTAGTTTCGGTCCAATCTCTTGCAAACCAATTCCTGAGAAATTCAATTGCAACCCAATTCGAATATCTAGGGTTTCCTATCGAATTGGGATCCAATCTCTTGCAAATCCCAATCGGTATGAATCCCTAGCTATTCGTTTTATAGCGATCCCAAACTAACCCTAATCAATCCTAGCAATAGTTTCACCAATTCATCACAAATTTGAAATTGGGCTCGTAGGGTTCATCCCTACGCCCTAAGACGATGAACTACTCACAATTCATAATAAAATACAATAGAAATTCACAATCAAAATCAATAGAATTCATTGCTATATTCAAAATATCAATAAAAATGGAGTTTTTGAGAGGAAGAGAGACAAACCAATGAAGAACAAGATAGCATCCGACAAAATCTCACTTTTCTCTCCTCCCTAAAAGCTCAATCTAATCCCTAAAAAATTAATCTAAAAAGGCTGCAAAAGTTCTGAAAAAGACTCTCTAAATTAGGTTAAAAACTGGGGTTAAATACCCCCCAAAATCGCCCAAAAAACCTGACGAAAATGCCCCTGCGCAGCCTCAAATCCGCAGTTTACGCTTCAGGCAGCGCGGCTCACTCGGCCGAGTGACAAATGTCACTCGGCCGAGTGACGAACCCTGTACAAAAATAGAGAGTTGGGGGTCTCGGGGGTCGATTCCTCGGAGGTCACTCGGGCGGACGGTCTTTCGTCACTCGGGCGGACGTCGGTTGTCACTCGGGCGGACCGTCTTTCTCCACTCGGCCGAGTCAGTCATCGGGACTGTACAGACGAAAAACAGAGAGTTCGACATCTTTTGTTGCCGTCGTCTTGGCTCCACTCGGGTGAGGGGTGACTCGGTGCTCAGCCGAGTGGCATGGCAAAGCTCGGCCGAGTGCACGCTGATATTGGCTCTGTTGCGTGTCCGATCTGGCCGGCCGAGCGGGCTGTCTATGCTCGGCCGAGTGACTCCTTCACTCGGTCGAGTGGCATGCTAAAAATGCCCATTCTTCATGTTTTTGCCTCCTCGTCGCTCCTACGACGTTCTTTCCTCTTCCACTCCTCTCCAATCGCAAAATACCCCTCAAGAGAGTTGTCGGTGACACTCCAGAGTGGGTGCATCTCAGAATCACTCCAAATCGCTCCAAATCTCCTGAAATACGACAAAAACAACAAATCGTGAAATATTGTCGAATAAACGTGAAAAATGCGATTTGAGCGATCTAAATGGCATGCAAACATGCAGAAAAAAGGTGTAAAATACGGAGTGATCATCGATCTAGAAGCAAAAGGGTTCATTTCTTTAGTTGAGTAGACACGACTATGTGTAATGCCCTACCAGCTACTGCACAAGTACTAGAGGGGAGGTGAATAGTACTTTAAAATAATAAGGAGTATAATTCCAAATTAAATTGCAAACAACTACCAAATAAATTTGCGGAAGCTTAAATTGAATGACAACAATTAAATCAACAATGCAAACAAACGATGTTAATGGGTTCGGATCCACCCAAGTCTCCCCGACTTGTTCCCGGTGATCCTACGTCCCAACCACCCGGATCCCTTCCGGATACTTGAGTTAGAAACCCTAACTCAAGATTTCCACTATGAATATCTTGTGAAAAACCTTCACAAGATCAAATCATACATGCAATAGCAAACGTGAATCCCACAACCCGGGATCACAACCTTCTCTCACAACCGAGAGAATCACAAAGCAATATTAAAGAGTTTAATATGAAATAAACAATCTTACCACAAAATCCTATACCTTGAGTTTTTCTTACCCAAATGGTGAAATGAAGGATTTGAGGAAGATGAAGTCACCAAGACCTAGCACCAAGGAAATGACCAGCAATCGGTGCCTAGGAAAGAGTTGGAGACTTGGATCAAGCAATAGCTTGAAGAGCTCACCAAGAACAAGCTTCTCTCTAGATCTAGAAATGAGAGAGAATGGGTTTCTTGTGAGGAAGAGAGCTTTATATTTGAGGGAGAATAGCTATCTCTTTAGAACTCAATGAATCTCTTAATGGCAGCTCTTACCTAGATGAAAATGACCTAGGTTCGTATTTATAGGGTCCCATAAAAACAAGTTATGTGATTCACCAACGGATAGAAATCTGTGAGAGTTAGTCGGTCAAAGAACAATCACTGACCGACTTGTTCATCAACTAGTCGGTCAGTCAAACAACGTGGACCGACTAAGAGTAGATCTGAGAAGAGATAGAAATTCAGACCTAGAAATCTAGTCGGTCCAAGAAGACTGTCTGACCGACTAGTTTCACAACTAGTCGGTCAGTCAATGAACGTAGACCGACTAAGAGCAAAAAGAATTAGTCTGAAGACAAAGTGACTTAGTCGGTCCAAGAACAAAAGTTGACCGACTAGATTGTCAACTAGTCGGTCACCAAACGTTCTTAGACCGACTAACGGTAAACAGTAGCTCAGGAGAAATTTAGAGTGAACAGTAAGTCACAACTAGTCGGTCAAAGAAGCATCACTGACCGACTAGTTCACAAACTAGTCGGTCGGTGAGTCAACGTAGACCGACTAACTGTAAACAGTAAAGTCCAAAAAATTAAGGAATCAAACTAGTCGGTCCAAGAACAGTTGCCGACCGACTAGATCACCATCTAGTCGGTCAGTACTTGTTCTTGTACCAACTAATATGCACATTAAAGTCCGAATCGAAGCGCGATGCTTCGAGGAAGATAGAATGAACTTGTGCAAGAATCCTAGAGCTACGAAATGAGCGAAATGAAGATAGAAACGTAAGATATACTCAAGGCTTAACATTCTATATATCAAAGCTAAAAGACTATAAATAAAACCTTATTAAACGGTCTTCGAGAGCTTCGATTGAATCTTCATATCTTCCAAAGCGGCGCAAGAGCTTCAACGAAGCTTTAGGCATGAATACGAGCTTTGGGAAGTGTTGAGATGTCGCTTTGAATATTCTCGTGAATTTGGCGACGATCTCCAATACTGCGCTCACAAATTGTTAGTTCATGGATTATTTATGTTTGCTCATCATCAAAACCAAATCCGGGGAGTCCAATATTCAACATTCTCCCCCTTTTTGGTGATGACAAACCAACATAAATAATAATCATAAAATAATAATTCAAATGTAAAATACTTACTCCCCCTGCATTGATGACACGTTAATTCCAAAATGAATATATATGAATTGCATCAATCAGACGAGTAAGATATATAATGAGAATCGATTTTTGAAATATCGGATTTTGAAAATCCTTATATGTATCTTAACTCCCCCTGAATCTAACATATCAAACTAGATTCTTGGAAAATGAGTTAAATTTTCATTTGCGCTATTTATTATCATTTTCTCTCCCCCTTTGGCATTATCCCAAAAATGGGGGGCATACAACGACAACAATTAGGAAATGGAAAATCCAACATCGGGAGTCGTAGACAATGACGATGGAATTAATCGACACCAAAGGAAAAACGATGAAATCAAATCAAAGTGTGCCAATTGTCCATTATCACAAAGTGAAAATCAAAATCATCAAAAATACCAAATAATTATTCATTAATTGAATAAAGAAACATACTCTTCAATATTAAATATTCTTGGTTAATTTTGTGCATGGAAAACAATTCTATATAATTATAGAAATATAATCTATTTAACCAAGTTTTTAATCGTCGAGCGACGAATTCACAATTCAAATGCATTCAATGAATATAAAACAAAAAAATGCACGACGAATAAATGACAAAGTGAATGACGATGAACATATATATATGTAGAGACAACATGAGTACATCCAAAAAGATATCACATCGAATATATGAGGTACATCATATCAAGTGCTACATATCATCAAAAAGATACATCATCATCATCAACATCATCAAAGTGTATCAACATACATCAAAACAACATCATAACATAATATCCAACTCCGACATCCAGAAATCGCAAAAGTACATCAAAACATCTCTAAAACCCCATCCTAACCCAAAATACTCTCACTAAGATATATCATCCAAAGCGTAGTAGAGAGTCCTCGAAACACGCGATCACGAGGAGGAGGCTGGATCTGCAGTGTCCGTGGGTCCAGTCGACGGAGTGGACGCAGGCTCTGCAGGGAGTAGAGGTGTCTCAACAGATGGAATCGTCGGGGCAGGAGTCGAGACGTCAACGACGGGCTCGACAGTAGATGTGTCAGCAGGAAGATCAGCAGGCACGGCAGCAGGGTCAGCAGCAGGCTCAGAAGTCTGAAGTGCTGAAGCAGATGGCTCTGGAACACAGGAAGTGGTGCCATCTCCAGGAGCAGAAGTAGAAGTACCACCAGCAGCAGCAGCAGCAGTGGCCGTGGCAACATCGTCACGAGCCAAAGAAGAGACAAGCTCGTCAATCTCCTCATCGTCTATCTCCTCGGCCTCAGAAACTGAAGGAGGAAGATCAATCCCCATCAGACGAGCCATACGGCAGACGACCTCCTCGGTACGAGCCAAACGTGACTCGTGCCGACGAAGAAGGCGTACGACATCGTCCAATGTAGCAGGACGAGAGGGGGCTGCAGCAACCGACGGAGAAGCCTGAGAAGCAGATGCGGTAGACCTCTGCACGTGACGAAGTGCCGCTAGAGATTTCTTCACGGTTGTCGTGTTCAGAGGCGTACCCAAGGGACGCTCATCGTCAGGAGGGAGAGGGACTCGGAAATGACGGAATACGAGAGTCAACAGGCATGGGTATGGAATGTGCGCAGACTTATTGGTCTTGCGTATACACTCGAAAGAATCCATCTTATCGAGTATCACGCGAGCCCAATTAATCTCGCACCCCAAGAAAAGAGCGTAGATCAATTTCAAGAACGGCTGGGATGGGAGTGAAGAGGATCCATACTTAGGGAGGAGACATGACTTCAAGATCAGGTTAAGAACCCACGCATTCGGCTTGAAAGATTTCGAAGGAATACCAATGAATGCAGAGGGGATAACCTGGAAAATCTCAGATAGGATAGACTGATCCAAGGAAGAAATGTCATCTACGGAAATGTCCGAAGGGAGAAGACCACACGATGAACAACCAAGAATCTCCCCCAAGATTTCTGCCGTGAGAACTATAGGAGTTCCCAAGACAGTCGTCTCAATGGAGTGGCTGGCATCGTACTGGCCTCGAATACGATTGGCATAGAACAATTTCACGAGGCGAGGATACGGTTTGGGATTGGCCTTGGGGTCGTATCGGATATAATCTAGAAGACCACTATAGGACAGAAGATCAGCAAGGCCGAGAAAATCAGAAAACTGAACGTAATGCTCTAACAACAGTGGACAGTGCTCTATACGGTTGTACGCTGCGAGACACTGAGGGTCATCGCGGCACAACGATATGTCTACACCGCCGACTGGCATAGGAGCTTTACCCTTAGTCTTACTGGTCTTCGGAGGAGGAGTGGGATCCCTAGTAGGCTCATCCTCAGGCACAAATTCAGGGTCGGAATCGGGAGGAGTAGTCGGAGAGTGAAGAATAGGCTTTTTGGTCTTGGATTTGCGGGGTTTAGCTGTGGCAGTCCTAGGCTTCTTAGGAGGAGGCGAAGATGGAGAGGCTAGGGTTGACTTGGCACGACGCTTAGGCTTCGGGGGATTCCTAGGGTCGGAAGGTTGTTCTACGGTCATAGGAGAAGCCCCGGAAGAGGTGATAGGAATTCTTGTCTTAGACATAGCACTACGAGCACAAGCAACTGAAAACTAAGAGCAAAAACAGCCTAGCACAAACCCTAGAAGCTAGCACAAACCCTAGAATACCACAAAAAATCGAAAAGCACAAACCATAGGTCAAAACTAGAAACCCTAGGAGCTAGATGAGTTAAAAACGAACCCTAGGGTAGGAATCGACCAAGGAAAGGGAGGGAGATACCTAGGAGGTGGAGTCGACGGTGGCGGACGGCGGCGATCGACGGAGAGATGGCCGGAAGTCGAAGGGATTCGAGTTGGGGGTTTGGGGTTTTCGGGTTGGAGCTGAGAGAATACCGACTAAAAATGAAATTAGTCGGATGAAAAATGCGTATAAGTCGGTTGGAAAACGAAAAGACTCAACTGCCCTAACCCACTTAGTCGGTCACAGTTCAAGTACTGACCGACTAGATTACGATCTAGTCGGTCGGTCAATGAGCTTGAACCGACTAAGTCGAAACAGGGGCACAGAGGGATTTTAAGGGCTAGAGTTAGTCGGTCGCAGTATATTCACTGACCGACTATTTTTCAATCTAGTCGGTCGGAAAGTATACTGTGACCGACTAACGAAAGAAAATGATAGGAGTTAGATATAGGCTTGATCTAGTCGGTCTGAGTTCATTTGCTGACCGACTAGACGAGCATCTAGTCGGTTGACAAGTGAACTTAGACCGACTAGAGGAGTCCAAAAACTTATAATTGATTTCTCTTCACAAACCACTTGGATGAAACATCATAACTCACTCATTAGCCATCTAAATTACCCCATAAAACGTCGAAATCTTAAATACGACTTTCAAATACGAATTCGATCATAAATTCAAATATATCACATAAAATTCCCAAAAATTCAATTAATCTAGCATGAACAAAATATCGAGAAATCGAATAGCATGCAAGATAATTGAATGAAATATGAATCCTATATCTCGGATTCACCCATAATCCCCAATTCTCGACGCAACCGCACAAAGGAGTCCTCCTTTAGGGGTTTCGTGAAAATATCGGCGATTTGCTTTTGGGTTTCAACGTACACTAATATGATGTCCTTTTTAGCAACATGATCATCTAAGAAATGGTGTCGGACATCTATGTGTTTTGATCGGGAATGATGCACCTGATTCTTTGAAAGACAGATAGCACTTTGGTTATCCACCATGATAGGGCTAGTATCACAGTGAATACCAAAATCCTTCAAAGTGTGTCTCATCCAAAGAACCTGGGCACAAGCGGCACCGGCGGCAATATATTCCGCCTCGGTGGTTGAAAGTGATACGGAATTTTGCTTCTTGGAAAACCAAGAGACAAGAGAATTTCCTAGAAAATGGCAAGTGCCACTAGTACTTTTCCTGTCGGATTTGCATCCCGCATAATCGGTATCACTGTATGAGACTAACTCATACGTGCTAGATTTCGGATAAAGTAATCCAAAATCTAAAGTGTAACTTAGATAACGGAAAATACGCTTTACCGCTACTAAGTGAGACTCCTTAGGTAGAGACTGATAACGAGCACAAATGCATACGGCAAACATAATATCGGGTCTACTTGCGGTAAGATAAAGTAAGCTACCTATCATACCTCGATATAGACGAATGTCTACATCCTTACCACCCGTATCCTTGTCGAGATGCGTAGTCGTGCTCATTGGAGTCTTTTTCCCGGAAGCACTTTCCATTCCAAATCGCTTAAGCAACTCCACCGTATACTTCGTTTGGTGGATGAAGATTGCATCGTTCATTTGGCAAATTTGGAGAACTAAGAAATATTTGAGTTCACCCATGTGGCTCATCTCAAATTGTTCCTTCATAACATTAGAAAACTCTTCGCAAAGAGTGAAGTTAGTAGCACCGAAAATGATATCATCAACATAAATTTGAACTAATAAAATATCATTATTCGCATGCTTAACAAAAAGTGTAGAATCGGCTTCGCCCATTTTAAAATTCAAATCCAAAAGAAAATTCTTTAGGCGATCATACCAAGCTCGAGGAGCTTGTCTCAAACCATAAAGAGCTTTCTTTAGTTTAAAAACATGATTTGGAAATTTTTCATTTATGAAGCCCGGAGGTTGAGAAACGTAAACTTCCTCAACGACATCTCCGTTTAAAAATGCACTTTTAACATCCATTTGAAATAACTTAAAATTTTTATGGCATGCATAAGACAATAAAAGTCTAATCGATTCTAATCTAGCTACCGGAGCGAAGGATTCTTCGAAATCAATACCTTCCTCTTGGCGATAGCCTTGAGCAACTAACCGAGCTTTGTTCCGGATGACGACTTGATTTTCGTCGGATTTATTCTTGAAGATCCACTTTGTCCCTATGACGGTGTGGTTCTTCGATGGCAAAGGAACAAGCTCCCATACCTCATTCCTCTCGAATTGAATGAGTTCCTCCTCCATGGCAAGGATCCAAGCACTATCTTCGCAAGCTTCAACTATATTCTTTGGCTCTATTGATGAGACAAAGGCACTATTGGCGAAGTGGTGGACTTGCGATCTCGTCTTGACACTATCATGAATATTGCCAATTACTTGCTCATGGGGATGGTCGCGGACGGTTTGAAGCCGTTTGGGAATACCTTGATCACTAGGCACATTCTCAACAACTTCATTAGTCGGGTTAGTCTCAATAGAATCAATTGAATCAATGGACTTAGAATTTTCAAACGAATCACATAAAACATCCATAGAATCATTGTCATTTGAAATTCTAGAAGTAATAATATTCTCATTAAAAGAGACATGAAGTGATTCCTCGATCGTAGATGTTCTTTTGTTGTATATCCGGTAGGCTTTGCTACGTGAGGAATACCCAACAAATATCCCCTCATCCGATCTCGGATCAAACTTGTCCAAATTATCATATGTGTTTTTAATAAAACATTTTGCGCCGAAAACACGAAAATGTTTAACTTGAGGCAATCTACCAAACAACAATTCATAGCAAGTTTGTTTGGTGCCGGGCCTCAAAAGTATTCTATTAAACACATAGCAAGCGGTGTGTACCGCTTCCGCCCAAAATTGATAGCCAAGTTGACTATCTTCGAGCATAGTGCGAGCACACTCCACAAGCGTTCTATTCTTCCTCTCAACAACACCATTTTGAGGAGGTGCGCGAGGGAAAGAAAACGTGTGGGTAATTCCAAGATCATCACAAAAATTTGAGAAAGACTCATTCTCAAATTCACCCCCATGATCACTACGGATAGTGACAATGGTGGTTCCGATGAGATTTTGTATTTTCTTTACAAATATTGTGAAGTTTTCAAAAGCTTCATTTTTATTGCATAAGAAGAATACCCATGTAAATCTTGAATAATCATCAACGATGACTAGTCCATATCTTGCATTTCCTAAGGAAGCAACTCTAGTTGGCCCAAATAAATCTAGATGTAATAGCTCTAGTGGCCGTTTCGTAGAAATGCTTTTCTTAGGTTTAAATGAAGATTTTGGAAGCTTGCCACGTTGACAAGAATCACAAAAACTTTTCTTTTCAAAAACGAGCTTCGGAAAACCTTTAATGGAATTTAATTTCGAAAGCTTATAAAGTGTTCCAAAGTTCACATGTCCAAAGCGTCGATGCCATAAGTGTTGTTCACTTGTGTTGGCAACGAGACATTGTTCATATGACTTAGGAAGATCCAAAATATAAATATCTTTATGGCGTGTGCCGGAAAATAATAATTTATTATTATCATTTGAAATATGACACAATCCTTTCGCAAAACTAACTTTGTAACCTTTGTCACAAAGTTGGCTTATTGAAATAAGATTATGATTTAAACCATCAACTAGATAAACATCACTAATTAAGGGTTTAGAAGGGTTACCCAATTTACCAACACCGACGATGGTTCCGCTCTCATTGCCTCCGAATACGACGCGATTTCCATTTGCAATGGGAACAATTCCGGAGAGCAATTTAGCGTCACCCTCCATGTGTTTTGAACACCCGCTATCGAGTATCCAATTCCCTTTGGAGCCAAATTTGAATTTGTTGCTCCTTTCCTTTTTCTTTTCCTTGAGTACCTAAAGATAGAGACTTTCATATCATGGTACCCAAGGTCATTGGGTCCTCAAAGGTTAGACCTTTGGAAGCCAAGTCCAATTGGACTTTGACTTCCCCACATAATTCCTACTATGCACAACATTCGAAAAATAAGCATTCATATATACTTGTTTTTCATCCATGCTTGTGTCCTTTGGGCTCCAAATAGTGAATATTTTGGGAGCCATCATCCTATTGGGTGCATGCATGCGACGTTGATTTCTACGTGATGCATGTTGTGGATAGGCATACGGGACATGATGGAATGGTGCACGACGAGAATTATTCATATGATGCGGTGGGTGAACATATGCATGTGTGGGAACACGTGCGTGAGGGTGTCTCACATGGTGTGCACGTGCCCGAGAATGTGTTGCATAAAAATCATCATATGTGTGAGATGGTGGAGTAGGACGTGTGTTCCTACGTGGCATGGTATTGGTGTACATATAAGCATGCCCCTTCTTTGGAGGTCCACCCAAAGTGGGTTTCTTTCCAAAAGAGGGCGTGGACGAGGTGGAAGCACCATTGGTAGATGAACTACCAATAGAGTGTTTGCTACCACTCGTAGAGTCACCGGAAGTTGGCCTAACAAAAGTAGTGGCCGCTTTGGATGGACATCCCATCGTATACCCCAAACCAATGTGGTGATTGGCCGGAAGTAAGTCACTTAGGATTTTATCCAAATGGTCCTTACCTTTATTGAATCTAGTGATTCGGCCTAATGTGTTCTCATATTTCTCTTTGAGAGAACGCATAGAAGTATCTAAAGTAGATACTTGCGATGTGAGCACATAAACACGAGATTTAAGATTCTCGTTCTCAATACTCAAAGTCGAGTTTTGAGAAGTTAAATCCGCTATCCTATGTTCTTCCGGATCATCTATGCTAACATGTTCAAGTTTAGATTTGAGATTAACAATCTCATTTCTTAACTCTTCAACAACGGTGTCGTTGTTGGTGATGATAGTCTTAGGCGAGGTTTGAATGCTAGCTAGGTCATCTTTTACTTTAGTATATCGATTTACTAATTTTGTATATTTAGACCATAAGTGAGAGTTAGCATCCCTAAGATCATCCATCGTTACCTCATCGCCTTCGTCGTCGCTATCATCGGAAGAGGAAGATCCTTGATCATGCTCCTCTCTCGCCATGAAGCACATGTGCGCTTGCTCCACTTTCTCATCATCCGACTCTCCGCTTGAGGAATCCTCGGAGTCGGTGAATGTAGTTCCGACAAGTCCCTTTTTGTACCCCTTTTTGTACTTCTTTGACTTGTCGAACTTCGGCGCCTTCCACTTCTCCTTTTGCTTGTTTTGAGGACAATCCGCTTTGATGTGTCCCGGCTTATTGCATTTAAAACACAAAGGTGGAGAGGCGTTAGTAGAAGTAAACTTAGATTTTTGTTTGAAGTTACCCTTTCGGAAGAAGCGATTGAACTTCTTTGCCATGAGTGCAATAGATTCCATGTCCATTTCTTCTTCCGAGTCCTCATCATCGGTAGAGGTGGATGAAGCCACCTTGAATGCAATCGCCTTTTTCTTAGGCGCATCTAGGTTCAAATAGGACTTCATCTTTTCTTGTAACTTCACCTTGCTATCTTTGCGTACCTCGTATGACATCAAAGTACCCATTAGTTGAACAACGGTATATTTATTCATGTCATTACCTTCCTCGATGGCGAAGGTACGTTTTTCCCAAGAAGAGGGAAGTCCTTCAATAATCTTTGAGCACTTCTCCTTTTGAGTGTAGGACTTGCCGAGGGCCTCTAACTCGTTTATTATGTCAACGAAGCGAGCGCAATATTCTTTCATCTTCTCGCCCTGTTGCATATGAAACATTTCGTAATCTTTGTTTACGATTACGAGTTTAGAGTCTCTTACCCGACTCGTCCCTTCATGAAGAATGAGGAGGGAGTTCCAAATTTGATATGCACTCTTACATGTGCATATCTTATTGAAATCCTCGGGCTCCAATGCGCATTGCAAGGCGTTCATTGCCTTGGCATTGCTTACCTCCGCGGCGACCTCCGCGGTAGTCCATTTCTCAAAGTCTTCTTCTTTGGGTTCGACGTATTCCTTCATTGTAGTCCTCCATAAGGATGCACTCCGGAGGAAAGTTTCCATCCGGCATTTCCAGTACCCATAGTTGGTGCCGTTGAAGAATGGAGGCCTTGTAGAGGAATGTCCTTCCATCACCGATGACGCTCCTTCACGGTTCCTGAAGGTGTCATAGTTGGAGGGTGGAGGCACGGTCTTGTTGTCGTTGGCAGACATAGCTGAGTATCTGGCTCTGATACCAAATGTAATGCCCTACCAGCTACTGCACAAGTACTAGAGGGGGGGTGAATAGTACTTTAAAATAATAAGGAGTATAATTCCAAATTAAATTGCAAACAACTACCAAATCAATTTGCGGAAGCTTAAATTGAATGACAACAATTAAATCAACAATGCAAACAAACGATGTTAATGGGTTCGGATCCACCCAAGTCTCCCCGACTTGTTCCCGGTGATCCTACGTCCCAACCACCCGGATCCCTTCCGGATACTTGAGTTAGAAACCCTAACTCAAGATTTCCACTATGAATATCTTGTGAAAAACCTTCACAAGATCAAATCATACATGCAATAGCAAACGTGAATCCCACAACCCGGGATCACAACCTTCTCTCACAACCGAGAGAATCACAAAGCAATATTAAAGAGTTTAATATGAAATAAACAATCTTACCACAAAATCCTATACCTTGAGTTTTTCTTACCCAAATGGTGAAATGAAGGATTTGAGGAAGATGAAGTCACCAAGACCTAGCACCAAGGAAATGACCAGCAATCGGTGCCTAGGAAAGAGTTGGAGACTTGGATCAAGCAATAGCTTGAAGAGCTCACCAAGAACAAGCTTCTCTCTAGATCTAGAAATGAGAGAGAATGGGTTTCTTGTGAGGAAGAGAGCTTTAGATTTGAGGGAGAATAGCTATCTCTTTAGAACTCAATGAATCTCTTAATGGCAGCTCTAACCTAGATGAAAATGACCTAGGTTCGTATTTATAGGGTCCCATAAAAACAAGTTAGGTCATTCACCAACGGATAGAAATCTGTGAGAGTTAGTCGGTCAAAGAACAATCACTGACCGACTAGTTCATCAACTAGTCGGTCAGTCAAACAACGTGGACCGACTAAGAGTAGATCTGAGAAGAGATAGAAATTCAGACCTAGAAATCTAGTCGGTCCAAGAAGACTGTCTGACCGACTAGTTTCACAACTAGTCGGTCAGTCAATGAACGTAGACCGACTAAGAGCAAAAAGAATTAGTCTGAAGACAAAGTGACTTAGTCGGTCCAAGAACAAAAGTTGACCGACTAAATTGTCAACTAGTCGGTCACCAAACGTTCTTAGACCGACTAACGGTAAACAGTAGCTCAGGAGAAATTTAGAGTGAACAGTAAGTCACAACTAGTCGGTCAAAGAAGCATCACTGACCGACTAGTTCACAAACTAGTCGGTCGGTGAGTCAACGTAGATCGACTAACTGTAAACAGTAAAGTCCAAAAAATTAAGGAATCAAACTAGTCGGTCCAAGAACAGTTGCCGACCGACTAGATCACCGTCTAGTCAGTCAGTACTTGTTCTTGTACCAACTAACATGCACATACAAATCCGAATCGAAGCGCGATGCTTCGAGGAAGTTAGAATGAACTTGTGCAAGAATCCTAGAGCTACGAAATGAGCGAAATGAAGATAGAAACGTAAGATATACTCAAGGCTTAACATTCTATATATCGAAGCTAAAAGACTATAAATAAAACCTTATTAAACGGTCTTCGAGAGCTTCGATTGAATCTTCATATCTTCCAAAGCGGCGCAAGAGCTTCAACGAAGCTTTAGGCATGAATACGAGCTTTGGGAAGTGTTGAGATGTCGCTTTGAATATTCTCGTGAATTTGGCGACGATCTCCAATACTGCGCTCACAAATTGTTAGTTCATAGATTATTTATGTTTGCTCATCATCAAAACCAAATCCGGGGAGTCCAATATTCAACACTATGTCGATTGCTTGACACTGTCATGTAGCGACTAATGGGTCGGGGTTTTGCCCGAACCCGTTAGGTTTTTGGGAATGTATTTAAACATGTTTTATCTGCCGTTTTGAGGGGATATTTTTTCCAGCTTTTCATAACTTTCCACAGCCCTTTAGGATTAGAGTAGTGATAGGTTAGGTTCTTTTTGGCATTTCTTTATTTGAAGTGAGGTGTATCATTTGAAGATCTTGGAATCGTGAACCTTGTGAGATAAGTATTTTTCCTTTCTTTTATTATGTTTTCTTTGTGTTCTTGTGCTAACGTTGTGATGATCTCCTTCATGAATATGTCATAGTTTTCATCTTGGGCATCGGTTGAACCCAATTATAGGTTGAGTATGGATTGAATTATTTGTTTAGCTTTTGAATTATCAATTAGGGGTTTTCCTTGGATGAATTTTATCAATAAATATTGGTTTCCTCACTGTGGTTACTTAGATATAAAGGCCAATGACGGATGTGTTAATCTATGGTTTTCAATCACTTTATTGATCCATACTATATATGTCACCAATGATAGTCGGGCGTAGATTAGAGCATCCAGCCAATAACCTAACTTCTATCCATGACAGTGGCATGAAGGAAAGTTGGGGATATATTGTTTTGCATCATGCACCTGTTATGTTTTGATGACCAACGACATTAGGCTTTGCCAAATGATAGATAGTCCTATCATGCATTACCATAGTAGAGGTAGGTGTGCACATCAGCTGCAACAACATAACCCGACAATTAATTCAATAACTAGACATAGGAGTTCATTTCCATATTCATTCCAAAGTAGATGGGATACCTACCCTAGAGCTTTTCTTTTATCGTATCCCCCCTTTCCACATTTATCCACGTAGCTAACTATAACCTAGGATTGGCTAGTACACGGTCAGACACCTCCATGTGTTCAAACCGTAACTGCTACAGCAACACCGTGTGCTTGCTGTTAATTTAAAAATATCATGAGCATGGCCCCTAGACTAACAGCCGATTTGGTGTAAGCCAGCTTGCTCAGGGAGTGGGCCCCAACCTTACGACAGACTAAGTCTTTGATCGGCTGCGAGGGGATTGTCCCCTTGACTAACAACTGCTTTAGTATGGGTCGTCCTGCTGTGGAAGTGGGCCCAGCCTTACTGTGGACTTAGTATGTCAGGCTACGGGGGGAGTGGCCCCTGCATTACAGTAGACCAAATCTTCGATCAGCTGCAAGGGGAGTGACCCCTCGACTAATGGCCGATTTGTAGTAGGTCGGCCTACTAGACGAGTGGCCACAGCCTTACGACAGATGAAGTTTTTGATTGGCTGCAAGTGGAGTGGTCTCTCGATTAACGACCGATTGGCAGTGGGTCAGCTTATTGAGGGAGTGGCCCCTAGCCTTACGGTGGACTTATGGTCAGCTTGTGGGGAGAGTGGCCCCTACCTTACAACAAACCAAATCTTCGATCGGCCGTGAGGGGAGTGGCCCTTGACTAACGACCGATTTGAAGTATGTCATCCTGTTGGGAGAGTGACCCATAGCCTTATGGTAAACAAATTCTTTGATCTACTGCAAGGAGAGTGTCCCCTCGACTAACGGTCGATTTGGAGTAGGTCAGCCTGCTGAGGGAGTGGTCACCAGCCTTACAACAGGCGATGTATTTGATCGGCTGTGAGGGGAGTGGCCCCTCAACTAACAGTCAATTTTGAGTGAGTCAGCATATTAGGGAGTGGCCCCTAACCTTACGGTAGACTTAGTAGGTCAGCCTATGGGGGGAAGTGACCCTACCTTACAAAAACCAAATCTTCGATCGACTACAAGGGGAGTGGCCCCTCGACTAACGACCGATTTAAAGTTGCTCAGCCTACTGGGTGAGTGGCCCCCAGCCTTACAGCAAACGAAGTCTTTGATCGACTGCGAGGGGAGTTTTGTTAGATCGTGATCTAAGCCTAGAGGGGGGTGAATAGGCTTATAAAAACTTTTTACGAATACAAAAATAGTAGCCTACTCAATCAGATAGCCACCGAGCAAATATAGGACAGAGATAATAAAGCGAAAGTAAACACAGAGTGCACACATTTTTTACTCTGGTTCGGTCAACCCAACGACCTACTCTAGTCCCAAAGTAATAACTAGAATAATAATG
This sequence comes from Scilla litardierei, assembly GCA_030789695.1. Lineage (NCBI taxonomy): Eukaryota > Viridiplantae > Streptophyta > Magnoliopsida > Asparagales > Asparagaceae > Scilla > Scilla litardierei. Next base: position 127,510,464 of record CM061135.1, on the reverse strand, counting down.
TAATTTCATATTAGTCCCTTAAATCTTCGAATTTTGAGTTTAATCCCTCAAATCATTAACTATAACCAAAATAGTCCCCCACTCTAATTTTCTGTTAAAAATTCCGTTATTGTTGACGTGGCTGTTAGTGCGGCTGTTAGTGCTGACGTGTCCGCTTGTTCGCGACGGCAGCGACGGCGATGAAGGGGAGGAGGAGGAGGAGGAGGGGCGGCGGCGGTGAGGAGATGGGATGATGGGGGAGGGGGGATCGCAGTGGGGAGGAGGGGGAGCTCGACGGGGAGGAGGGTTATGGGGAGGAGGAGGGTTCGGCAGCGGGGAGGAGGGGGATGAGGCGGATGAGGCGGCTGGGAAGAGCTCTCCCGGTGGCGGGGAGGAGGAGGGAGGAGGGGGAGAGCGACGGTGGAGAGGATGGGGATGAAGGGCGAGGAGGCGGGTGAGATCGGCGGGGAGGAGGGGGAGAGCGGCGGTGGAGACGATGGGGATGAAGGGCGAGGAGGCGGGGAGATCGGCGGGGAGGAGGGGGAGAGCGACGGTGGAGACGATGGGGATGAAGGGCGAGGAGGCGGGTGAGATTGGCGGGGAGGAGAGGGGATCGGCTGGGAGGAGGGGGGATCTGCGGCATGAATGAGGGGGGATGAGGTGGTGGGGGATGGATGGGGGTGGAGGAGGAGGGGGGTGGGGATGAAGGGGGAGGAGGAGGGGGAAGCGACGGCGTGGATGAAGGGGGATGAGGGAGAGGAGGGGGATGAAGGGGGAAGGGGAGAGTGAGGGCGGCGGCGGGGAGGAGGTCCGCCTCCCCCTCCCCCTCCCCCTCCTCCGCCCCCTCTCCTCCGCCTCCCTTCATTAGGGCTTAATTTGTAGTTAATTAACACTAATTGTTAATTAATCGTTAATTAAACTAACTATTTAACAGAATATAGGATGATGGGACTATTTAGGTTAACGGCTTAAGATTTGAGGGATTAAACTCAAAATACGAAGAATTAAGGGACTAATATCAAATTACGCATAATTTAAGGGACTAATATGAGAAAAACCCTAACTAGAATAATAATGTCAAGATACAAATACCCAGAACTTCGTGCCCAAACACTCAGCTCACCAAGTCTATATCTCACTCCCCAAAGTGTCGAACATTACTATTCTAGCAAATACTTACTCTTGAGTAGCCCCAACCAATCAAGAGCCCCAAAAGAACCCCACAAATGAAACTAAAACTGAACACAAAGATCTACCAGAACAATCACAAATATTAATAAGATAAAAAGTTTAGAGTACTTAGTTTGTGATGTTTGTCTAGTCCATGTCGATAAACATGTCGTCAGCTTCATGCTGACACAAACGGTGTCTCAATCCGATCTTTGGATCAAAAGATATAACCCTCCAAAGTTCGATGCACAAATCTGCCTAAATCTGGCATGTGTGTAATGCAGTTCTTTATGTTACAGAATCTGCTGCAGTCTGTGCGTAAAGTAATCAGATACTTTGTCTTCCAGAAAATGTAGTAAATATCCTCGAGCTCAAAAAAATCCAAAAAAAATATCCGTTGGAATCGTGAGCTCGTTCTCTTCGTGTAAAAAAATAATATAGAAGAGATTTAGATGCTTTTGAAGGGAAACATTTGGAGATCTTTGACTTGTGTCTTGAGAAGGAGTTAATGCTTGACCACGTGCTTGATGCTTGGATCTCTTCTTTATAGATCCCCTTGCTTGGATACTTGATGAAGATGAAGTGCTCTTGGACCCTTACGTGGATGGCTTGAAGGAAATAGCTTGCGGCAAGGCTTGTAGATGATGAAGAACTTTGGCTTGAAGACGATGAAGAGTATGAAGCTATTCAAAATATAACTCACACTAAAATAAATACCACTGATTTAATATAGAGATTAAAATCAGAATAATATCATCATATTGTAAATCACTGAGTAGTGATCATCCTGGCACAAATGATTCGTCGATCCGAGCTCTGTGGAGAAAGTTAAGCACTTTTCAACGTCGTCTCTAGAACTCCTTCCACGAATTTGATGATCTCTTTGAAGCTTGGATGAGAGGAATTCGGCCAAGGAGGAGGAAGATTGTTCTTTTAAGCTTTTTGGATCAATGGGATGCAATGGGATGTTTCTCTAATGGAGGGGTCTTCTCCTTTTATAGAGGATAGGAAGTTCTCTTCAATTAGAACACTTGATCTTTTAATTCTTCACTAAAATCTTTAATCAAATCTTCATAAATTGGATAGATCTCTTTTATTTAGAAACTCCCCATAAGATAGGTCTTCAAATTGATTGGAAACTCTTCTTGAATTTGATTCTCCTAGATCCACTAGGACTCTTTCAAAATTGATGAATTAATCAATTTGTCCCCTTGATGCAATAAACTTGATCAATCCTAGGATAAGCAGGACTCCTCAAAATTGATTTGAATCTTCAATCAAATCTTATCGTATCTCCTTGATGCAATGAACTTGATCAATCCTAGGATAAGTAGGACTCTTTTGAATTCAAATTAAATCTTCAAATTTGCACATCATATCTCATTTTCCCTCCATGGAATTTGTAGAAGATGTTGACCAAGTCAAATCCCATTTAATCACACCTTTGCCATCTCTTTTTTTTCTTACACATAAATTACAAGCTTGCCATTGACCATATTCACAAGTTTGCCACTAAGTACATATTCACACTTTTGCCCCTTTGTTCTCTATGTCTATACACGCCTGAAAACACTTAACAAACACATCAAAAATATGCATAAATGTTTGTTATCATCAAACAAGAAATCATAGGTCATTGTATCCAACGCCATTGTATCCAACACCATTGTATCCAACAATCTCCCCCTTTTGATGATGACAACCCGCAATAAGATTTAATCAATATGCTCAATATGATGTCATCGTGATATGTGTTTGTGAAGTGTGATGATGCATGTCAACAAGATATAAATCATAGGCAAGTGATGCTCCCCCCATTGACATGCTCCCCCTAACAAGTTGCTTACCATATAATATGCTTACCATGATCAAATTTATGACATTTTCTCCCCTTCTGTTATCATCAAAAGAGCATCAAAGAAGTCAATGTCATATGCCATGTAAAAAAGAAAGCATTATTATTCAAGACATATGATTGCATTAAGACATTTAGAAATAACCACTTGATATTCAATTAATATCATAACAATGATTAATACACCTTCGTGCTCGTGTGATGACCAAAAGTTAAAGTGCATAGGGATAATTTTCATGAAAGTCAACCAAAACAAATCAACTTTCCATGTAACATAAACTCTATTAGGATTGATTTTTTCCCACCTAATGAAGCATGAGTTCAAGTTACCAACACATATACATAGCCTATAGGGACTCTTAGACGAGGGGTGGCATAGCTTGACGGATATAACACCAATGATAAAGATTTAACTTAAAGCATAAGTTGGATATCCGTGAGTTATATCATTTCCATGAACCGTATCCATTTTTCATACGAAGCTGTTTTCTTTTTTTCATATGCATTATTTTTTCTTTTTCTTTTTCAACATATTTTTCTTTTCTTTTCATGTGCTTTAATTTTTATCCCAAGCAAGACACTTCATATCCCGTAGAATACTATGTTTTTCATTATTCCTTAATTCATCCACCTACTACCACTTTTCCATATTTCATGAAAACAATTCCATATGTACAATAACAATTAATCCCGTGAAAGTGTAGGGTGAAAATGTACAATTCAACTTGGGTATGGTCTTTTGTCGAAATGGAATGGCCTTACCTTTTCTTTTTATTTATTTTATAGGGTAGCCCCTTTTTTTACATTTTTACATATAGTAACCCGGCCGGAGTCAGCATATTTATGTTATACTCCCCGTAACTCTTCCTCGGCCAGGCTTGGGCAGAATAGCAGAGCAAGTACAAGTATTAGTAGCATAGCAAAAATGCGTTCCTCGTCATTTTTCAACTAATCGAACATGTCATGATTATTTACAAAGTCTAATATGCAATTATAGTCATGACAATAATGCAAGATTTCTACATGGAAATTATTGCATCATTGGGCCGACTCTCGAGGGATTCGTTTGGTGAGCGATAAAAGCCCAAAAAGTCCATGAAAGAGGCCCGAAGCTGACTCAGTTAAAGACCAAGTGCCACTCACCCGTTGCACTTCCACCCATCGAACGTGGGATTGAATGAAGCTCATAAATAGCAGAGACATGGGCGACGATTACCCTTATTAAGGGGGGAGGATCGTGGTGCCATAATTGGTGACAGTTATCCTCCCAACGTAACTGAAGAGACCTCGGAGGTCTATAAATACACTAGAGATGAATAGAACAAGGGAGTTATGAAACCTAACGCTCTGACATTCTACACTCCACTTAATATTTCTTCCTCCAAATAGCTTGCGACGTCTGATTCGGGACAAGCCTCCGTGGGTCGATATCGATAGCTTCAAGCTCTCTCTCTCTCTCTCTCAAGTTCCCATTCTAACTTAAGCATCGGAGGGGATTTGGTTCAGAACCCAGATCCGACCCCCTGACATTCCTTTGTGATACAGGAAGCTCGTGGAGTGATTCAACAAGAGGGTCGTATCTCCATTAACGGTCGTTTAAGACCAGGTCTGTTCAGACGGTCGAACGATCATTGCATTTTAATTCCTGATACCAATGACCCTTGTTCTACTAACCGGGTCTCACTCAACCTGCTAACGAGGCTCCACCTCGGTAGAAGCGTCTACATCAGCCTCGATACCGTTAACGCCATTTTTGACCTTAAAAGTTGGCGCCATCTGTGGGAAACATTAGTGGACATCCCGAAGCATCACACCAACAATGTTGGCTGGACCCAGCAACCCCGGACCAAACCTTGGTCCAACTGAGAACCAGAATGTGAACAGCGTTCAAGTCGAAGACGTTGTAGAATCCACGTCTTCATCAAAGGGGGCCAGAGCACCCAAAGTGTCGCATGAACAATTCGACCGATTTATTGAGAAGGTCGAAAAGTGCATTAGGGTATTGGCCGCCATGGTGTAGCAAAGCATTGGGTGCCCGCCACCAGCAAATAAGCAGCTACCGCCTCCAAATCCAACACCAATGAGGTTGGCAGCTACTTCTAGGGATCTTAGAGATCCAAGGGCAGATCGACAGGAGAATGCACGGCTCAATACAACACCTACAGCTCACTGAAATGGGGAGATAAGGAACAACAACCTTGCATTTGGACACCAAGGAGGTCCTAGTCCATCCAACAATGGACGTGTCGCCCGTAGCATCATAGAGTATGTAATAGACCAAGTCACTCAGGGCCCCTACCTCCTTGATTTTGTAGGCGGTAACGAGAGGAGGGAGGCGGAGGAAATCCCCAACCGTTCCTCCGACGCTACTCACTTGCAAGGCAGAGATGAGCGAACCCAACTTATCCTTCTCGCCAATCGACGAACCTTGCTGAAAGAGAACATCACATCTGCTCTGTTCCTCCCAAAGTTTAAACTACCCTCCATGCAAACGTACGACGGCAAGGGCGACCCATAGAAGCACATCCGAATATACCAAAACATGATGCTACTTCACAGAACTGATGAACCATACCTTTACCGAGCTTTCCACACCATGCTCATTAAAGTGGCAGACGGATAGTACAACGGGTTACCCGATGACTGCGTCAGGTCTTTTGACGAGTTGTCTGACCTATTTTGTAGGCAATTCATTGTAAGGCAATGCCCTAAAAAAATCTCCACATCTCTTCTCTTTGAAGCAGAAAGAGAAGGAGTCGATCTGATCCCTCACCCGACGATTCAACGACGAAAGGCTAGAGGTGGAAGATACCTGAGACATGACTGTCATTACGGCGTTTATCCAAGTGGTCCGAAACAAACACCTTCTGAGGGCCCTCTACCAATTTCCACCTAATAACCTAGTGGAGTTGTTCAATATAACCGATCGGTTCATAGTTTCGGAATATGTAATTGAATCGGTGGAGCACGACACTCTTACTCGTCGAGGAGAAGCAAAACGAGAAAAGCAACCCCAAGGAACCCCTCGTCAATAGCTTCAAGATAAGCGACAAATGTAAAGGAGCCCTTGGAGCAAGGAACGCCCTGCCCATACCAGAGCAAATGCCCCCAAGGCAGAAGTCTGAGCGAACGCTCTACAAGAAGTGCTCACCAATGAACCCGTTAAGAAAAACATGTATGAGAAAAGGGATGGCCTCAAATTCTGTATGTACCACAACAACTATGGGCACGACACCGACGATTGTTGGACATTGAAGAAGGAAATTGACGTGCTAGTCAAGCGTGTTCATCCCAAGAAGCCCGGTGACGACCAGCCATGCAAAGAAGGGACCTCAATGAAGAAAGGCAAAGGGCCAATGACCGGGTCACCTGCCACCAAAGTGGTCGATTAATAAGATTCTGGACTAGAATCAAATAAGAGCCAGGCGAAAACAGCCCCGTGCAAGATCAAAACACCGATATGCTTTTTTCTTCTATGTCAAAGCATTTATTACGCATAAATAAAGTCATTCTTTCATTCTAAAATGTCTCTCTTGACCATGGAACTCATGAACTATGGGAGAGTTACTCAGTCTAAACGCTTAGTTAAACCCGAGGAGCGTACTACTTATAAGGATACACTCCTTAATAGAAATTTAAATAGACTGTGCTCGTTTCAATTCATATTGTCTCAATGAAAACAGACTTAGACCCTACCATGTCATCAGCCGTAATACAAAGGGACCACCCCTTTGCAACTGAACGACCCTACCGTGTCGTCAGCCGTAAGACGAAGGGGCCATCCCCTTCAAAACTAAACAACCCTACCGTATCGTCAACCGAAAGACAAAGGGGCCACCCCATTCGCAACTGAACGACCCAACTGTGTCGTTTGCCATAAGACAAAGGGGCCACCCCCCACGAAACTGAACGACCCTACCGTGTCATCAGTTGTAAGACAAAGGGGCCACCCATTTGCAACTGAACGACCCAGCTGTGATGTCAGTTGTAAGACGAAGGGGCCACCCCTTCGCAACTGAACGACCCTCCCATGTCGTCAGCCGTAAGATGAAAGGACCACCCCTTCGCAACTAAACGACCCCACCGTGTTGTCAGCCATAAGACAAAGGGGCCATCCCTTCGCAACTAAACGACCAAGTCGTGTCGTCAATCATAAGACGAAGGTGCCACCCCTTTGAAACTGAACGATCCTATGATATGCTCCTATTTTACTTGATTAGTCGCATATTTCCATGACACGTTTGTGGGATCCTATCAAAACAACGTTAGGATCGATAAATGAAGTTGAGACTTACGCTTGCGTACGGGGCACGGTAATCTCGGAACTTCGCCCTCGGATTCGTCACAACAGTCGATACTTCATCACGGAGGATCGAAGCAAAGTTTCACCGCCTAAATCTCTAACTAGAAGAGGATTTTAATGGAAGGGAGAAGAAGAACATAAGATGCCTTATGCAAACTTATGGCATGGAAAGTGTGAATGAATGCCTTACCCTTGGGTTTTATTTATAGGCTTTTGGGGTAGATATTGTAGGAAATAACTAAATATAAGCTTATTAGCCTATATTATCACATTCATTTATCTTCTTCTTTATCCACTTATCAAGTGCCATTTTACACTTATAAAGTGGCTTTTTCCACTTATCGAGTGGCTTTTTCCACTTATCGAGTGTTCCTTTTTGTAGGAAGATATATGCCCATAAGGCAATTTATCTTGATTATACGTCTTGTTCATACCGTATATGGTACGTATTATTCTAGGTATAAAAGGATTTGTATTAATATACTTAGATAATATCCATAGACTTAGAGTTAGGTCCTTACATATCTAGATGAGATCTCGATTATGAGTAAGTAAGTGACCGAATAGAAACATAAGTCTTAAACGGTTCGTGATCATAGATGTGTCGAGAACTGGATATCGACACATCGGATAGATCACTGTGTCTTCGTCTTGCCTTCGGGTAATGATGATCTCATAGTCATTCGACTTAGCGAAGTCGGAGACGAGACACAGGTGCTCATTGGAGAATGAGTTCACTGAACGACCAAGTTAGAGTTATTAAATGGTTAACTTTAATGATCTGTCTTTAATAACTCTAGGGTGATGATAGGTTAGTTGATCCTTAAGACCTGAAGTCAACTGTATAAACCTGTGAACGGACGGTGTAGCTTAGACCCATGATCTAGCTTCGAGGACCAGTCCTGATGAAAGATCTTAGGTTGGGTTGCACCAGAAGCTCTCTAGGTGAGTAAGTGACTAAGATGGGATTCGTCACTTCCATTAAAGGGAAGTTAGTGTTATAGGCTCAGTACGGTCTTTATGTTAATCCTCGGCCGGGGTACGTTGCAAGTTGTACAACGTGTATACAATAAAGACCGCCGTATACTGACCAATGTTGTCTAATAGGGTTGACAGAAAACCATACCCTAGGCCAACATCAAACACAGTCTTGACGAAGGGATTTTAGCTAACGGAATTCATCTCTGACACAGCCAATGCAAACCCTATGACACTTTTGTCAAAGGGTCGATCACGTTATGATGACTCTGAAACAGGGACGACAGCTACTGCTCGTAGTGACCGTCGTCTAGGGGTTTCGAGCCCCAACCTGTAGTAAGGTCAGGCTGTAGGGTCTCACACCGAGTAGTACTCGTGTCTTAGTAATAGGAATATAGAATAGAGAGAAATGTCATTCGATGATATTCACAAGTTAAGTTGTGAAAGTTAGTCGCAATAGCAATAGGGACACAACGTTGCATTAGATGCTAACGTTAACTAAACGTGTTGTAAATTAGTTACGACGAATTTAGTAGGAACAAACTTGTTGGAAAGGGTTACCTGGATGACGGGATCGTCCCGGTCTAAACACAGGTTCAAACCGTGTCCAAATCGGAGCTCAAACGAGCCCAGAAACGCAGAAAGAGTTCAAGGGGAAGTGGGTTAGACCCACCGGGCCAAGAGGCCCATGTGCAAGGGCAAAACGGGCACGGCCCGCTGCAGCAGCGGGCATGACCCGCTGTGTGCAGCGGGCGGGCGCCCGCTGCATTAGCGGGCGTGGCCCGCTGCACAGCGGGCCAGTGCCCGCTGATGCAGCGGGCACGGCCCGCTGCACGCAGCGGGCCAGCGCCCGCTGCAAGCGGGCGCAGCCCGCTGCACAGCGGGCCCGCGCCCGCTGCGTGCAGCGGGCACGGCCCGCTGCAGCAGCGGGCGCCCGCCCGCTGCTTGCAGCGGGCGGGTGGCCCGCCCTTCCCCCCTTGGGCGGGCGCGCCCGCTAAGTCTAGCGGGCGCGCCCGCAACTTAAGTTAAAATTAGGGTTTTCGAAACCCAAATGACGGCTACGAATTTTGTGGAAATTGCTAAACTTTGAGCAATTGTTTGAGGGGTCAAACGAAGTCGAAATTCGTCACCGTCAGTTCCTACGCGTTCACCATTCCAAGCTCTTCTGATTGATAGCTTGTTTGGTGTCTAAAGTTTAGTATGTGAGGAGAATTAATTCGTTAAAGTTTGACTTTGTGAAAGGCTAACTTTAAAATTAAAATTAAGCCAAATGGCTTAATTGTTTTTTTTCTTCATGGGAATTGTCCCACATTGCCCGCAACGAGATGTTGAGTGCTCACTCCCTATATAAATAGGGGTGCACTCTCCTCGTTGAAACACACACCAGTCAACGATCGGGTAGCTCCAAATTATTGAGCAAGCTCGGTCTGCGACTAAATCTCTCTCTCTAATTTCCTATTCTCTGGAGTAGTCCTAGCACGACTACGAAAGGGGTTTGGATCTGATCCGGACGTCTAAGACGCGGGTTTCTTCTCAAGTGAAACTTTCTACCGCGTGTGATCGGCTCGGAGGCGAAAGCGGCTCGGGTGGATCGGTGCGAGGGTGCGAGGCGGCTCAGGGAGATCGGGTCAACGCGGCTCGGCTACGAGGAGCTTCTCAAGACGGTGCGGTACATCTTGCCTGCTCCAGGGCCAAGATTCCGGGTATGTGGTTAAGCATTTTAGTGTAGATTTTAATAAGTCGCTTAGTGTAGATCCTTCTTGGAGTGGTCAGACCCACTCCAAGTCGGCATAGATCGGGCTGGGTTCTGGCTCCCCAGAGCCTAGCTAAAATGTTTAGCTAGAGTAGAAATTTTAGATTTCTGTTTTTCCGCTGCATTTTGTGCCTCCGTGGTCCGTCCGACTTAGGACGGATACGGATCCGAGCTCTGGGGGTCCGCTAAAACCACAACAGTGGTATCAGAGCCAGGTTTATGCTATAGATCTACTATAGCGATTTTTAAATCTTTAAAAATGCTTAGTTTTTCTCGTTCGAACTATTTTAGCTTTATGTTAATTTAGTTTCAAATTATTTTGTGTTTTTTAAAAAATCGTTTTTCAACACAAAATTTTGTTGGGACGATTTAAATTTTATGCGATGATTTTAAATTGTCTCAAATGTTTTTAAAAGCTTTGTAAAATTTATTTCTATAAGATATAATATTATTTTACAAGTGTTTACATGTTTATGTAACTTTAGGGAAAATTTTATTTTAGAAATTTGATTTTCTTAAAATTACATAAAGATTAGAAATATTAGAAAACTTTATTTGAAAGCTTTTAAATATAATTCTAATGATTTTAAAAGTGTTTAAAAATTGATTTAACGGATATGTAAACTTTAAGAAATATTTTTTTTCATAAGATGAAATCTAAACTTTTTTCTTTTATTTTACATAAATGTTTCTAAAATTTTTATGAGATATTTTATTTTAGAAATAAGGTTAAAATTTTTTTTTAAGGCCTAGGTGTAAAATTATTAGATAATTTTTGTACGACCTAATTTTATACGATAAAATTTTTAATGAAGGTTTTAAAATTTTAATCTTTAATTTTAAGTGTTAAAATTTAGATTTGTATGTTTTAAATATATAGATATTTTTAGAACTTGCAAATGCTCATGTATGTCACAAAATGAAACTTTCTTTTATGCGGATAAAATTAGTTGCTTCATTTCATGTTGTATAATGTATACACAAACCTTGTTAGGTTAGCCATTAAAACATGATAGTGACATGCTACGTTTGATAAAACAAAACAACATTCGAACCTAATACCTGATTAGGATAGTCCCTTTGTTTGTAAATCATTTCATTAAAATGTTTAAATAATGATTTTCACAAAAGACAAAATGTTGAATTGTTTTATTAAAATCCTAATAAGATTGGGGTAGTAAGTTGAACGAAGAACCTTATAGTTGATAAGGACTTAATAAAAGATGTTCAACCAATCTAAAAAATTTTGAATTTTTAGGATCCACTAGTTGATAAGGATTAACTAGTTCTTTTAATTAAAAGCCATTTAGTTGTTTGGAAAACATAAGATTGATGACAACTCCTTCAATGGATCATGATGTCGGTCAATGTGCTTGGCTAAAGTTTTTGGACCAACCTAGCTAGACTGGGTAACAAGTGGTCCTGGCTTAGTCAATTCCCTGGCCGCGTCCGCTGGACCGCAAGGAGTCGATTCATGACTATGTAAGTCCATCGACTATACCTAAGTCAATACGATAATAATCTTGTTCAAGATAAATCGTAGCCCTCCTTGTTTTAGGAGTTGGCAACTGTAAGAAACATGTTCCGGTTGTTGAGCTACACTCAAGCCGTGACATGTCAATCTTATAGAAACCGATTTCTTGATTGACATCTTAACCTGACTGAAACCGTTGTCTCATCCCTCGAGCTTCGGCGTAAGTCTAACCAAGAATGTAGTCTAAGACCTGACCCAAACCGGCGCGTCGTGCATACACCGAGCAAAGGGGCAAGTCAGGCTAGACACGAAAACAAGGGTCCGACTAGGCTAGCCATTGTGATCCGGTTGAGCACACTCATGATCACAAATGACTAGGGGTAAAAATCGATAGGGAATCATAGTAAATATGATTGACGACGAGTTCGTCTACCGACTGCAGAGTCGGACAACTTGTTGAGATACACTCAAGGTTGTCAGACTCAGGGTAGTCGGATCCCTCTCTCACAAATGTTATTTTATAATAAATTGGTTATTATCGTGGCTTTAAATAAATTTAGTGGGAGAATATAGTTTTATTAAAACCATTAAAACTATACTACGAACATTTACTAACTATAGTATCTATAAAATACAGAATGGATTCGGGACTTAGATACATGGTTGAGAAGAACGTGCTGGATGGAACGAACTACAAAGACTGGCTTAGGAACATCAAGTTGGTCCTTTCCCTAGCCGGAATAGGATACGTACTGTTCGAGGACGCTCCAGATAAGCCGGATGAAGATTCGACCCACGAAGAAAAGGAAGCCTACAAATTGTACCAGAGGGATGCAGAGAAGGCCAGGTGCCTTACTCTGGCTTCGATGACCAACGAGTTGCAGAGGAAGCATGAACATATGGATGTTCAAAGCATGCTCCTCAACGCACAAGAGTTGTATGGCAAGCGATCAAGAGCTGCCAAGTTCGAGGCCACTAGCAACCTCTGGGGCACCAAGATGGGGACGGAACCCGTACAAGATCATGTTATCAAGATGATCGGGTACGTGGAGGACGCCGCCCAGTTAGGATTTGTCCTGGACAATGAGATGTCCACGGACATTATCCTAAAGTCTTTAACTCCCGATTTCAAGCCTTTTATAACTGGCTTTATAATGAACAGCCTTGAGACGGATCTTCCGGGTCTCCTCAATATGCTCCGGCAGTTTGAGGAGATTCATAAGAAGCCGGCTGCACTGGTTGTTGGCTCTGCTACTTCCGACCAGCCAAAAGGCAAAGGGAAGAAGAGGCAGGTCCCACAACCTGCGAAGGCTAAGAATGGGAAGAAGAAGAACAAAGGGGCCCCGTCGAAATCTGAGTGCTTCCATTGCCACAAGATTGGCCACTGGAAGAGGAACTGCAAGATCTATCTTGCAGAGAAGAAGAAGGGGCATACTGATGCCTCCACCTCAGGTACAAATCAAAATTCAATTAAATGCAATTATTTCCATTCATGAAGTATGAGATACTTATAGACATCTGTGTACTGTATACAGGTGGCTGATAAGAACTGGAGATTGGAGAAGTACGGAGATCGGTCGGCAATTAAAGCAACAGTTGCTGCTGGGACCACTCAAAGACTTCTGGAGACGCTGATCGCGATGGAGATGATATTTTTCTTATTTGAATAAAATGTATCATCTTTAAGGATCGAAAACAATGAATGAGTGCTTTGCACTCAAGGTTTATTTTTGATAAACAAATTAAGGTTCCTTTTATGAACCCGTTGTTTTGGAATGGATGTCTCATTTGTTGCAATTGAGATTGAATTGGCTCAAATTCTGTGGATGTGGCTTTTCTGTGATGGTTGCGTATATTTTCGAATAATGGTGTATTGCTTCGATAATATTGATTTTGAAGCTGACTAAATGTCTGAAGTCAATCAGTAGTCAAGTATAAGTTCCAGGGGGCGTATAAATTGTGTGCAATCACAGTAAATACGCATATCAAGTTTAACTCGTGATTATCTGCATTTAGTTGTTAAAGGAGTTAATACTAAATGTGGTTAAAGGAATTAGTACAGTGTAGAACGTTTTGATTGAACGAGTCAATGTCAAGATTCCTTAAAACGATCTTGACTTGACTCATTCGTCAAACCGAATCTGACACTTGTACATTCCATCTAAGGCACTTACCAAAAGGTTATTTTTGCACATAAATCTAAATATGATTTAGTTATTATGTTGAAGTAATTTAACCAGGTAATTCTCAAAGTCAGTGGGAGCAAGTAAGTATACTTAGTTCCGGTTTTTCCGGACTAAGTAAAAAGGATTTTTCACTTTAATGAATCTTCTATATAAATCATTAAGTCAAAATTGTTTTGATTTAATCGCATATATATAGAGACTTAGGGTGTCAAATATGTACTTGACATATTGACACAGTAAAGTGGAGTGAGCTAGAACTGACTTACGGAAATGTTAGACCCCACATCTAAATAGTGTAAGCTAACTGTTAGCTATACAAAGTTAGGAAAATGGATCCAGATCATTTTTCCAAAGGATCAACCTTGTGTGATCAAGAGATGTAATTTCAATCCATTAAAATTCGTTGTAGATACTTATTAGTAGAACCACTCTTAGGTTTGCCATATCAAATGTCAAAGTGACTGATATGCTTTAACGGCATGAGATACCGAGATAAATAGCCTAAGTGCAAGTGGGAGATGTAGGAAGATATATGCCCATAAGGCAATTTATCTTGATTATACGTCTTGTTCATACCGTATATGGTACGTATTATTCTAGGTATAAAAGGATTTGTATTAATATACTTAGATAATATCCATAGACTTAGAGTTAGGTCCTTACATATCTAGATGAGATCTCGATTATGAGTAAGTAAGTGACCGAATAGAAACATAAGTCTTAAACGGTTCGTGATCATAGATGTGTCGAGAACTGGATATCGACACATCGGATAGATCACTGTGTCTTCGTCTTGCCTTCGGGTAATGATGATCTCATAGTCATTCGACTTAGCGAAGTCGGAGACGAGACACAGGTGCTCATTGGAGAATGAGTTCACTGAACGACCAAGTTAGAGTTATTAAATGGTTAACTTTAATGATCTGTCTTTAATAACTCTAGGGTGATGATAGGTTAGTTGATCCTTAAGACCTGAAGTCAACTGTATAAACCTGTGAACGGACGGTGTAGCTTAGACCCATGATCTAGCTTCGAGGACCAGTCCTGATGAAAGATCTTAGGTTGGGTTGCACCAGAAGCTCTCTAGGTGAGTAAGTGACTAAGATGGGATTCGTCACTTCCATTAAAGGGAAGTTAGTGTTATAGGCTCAGTACGGTCTTTATGTTAATCCTCGGCCGGGGTACGTTGCAAGTTGTACAACGTGTATACAATAAAGACCGCCGTATACTGACCAATGTTGTCTAATAGGGTTGACAGAAAACCATACCCTAGGCCAACATCAAACACAGTCTTGACGAAGGGATTTTAGCTAACGGAATTCATCTCTGACACAGCCAATGCAAACCCTATGACACTTTTGTCAAAGGGTCGATCACGTTATGATGACTCTGAAACAGGGACGACAGCTACTGCTCGTAGTGACCGTCGTCTAGGGGTTTCGAGCCCCAACCTGTAGTAAGGTCAGGCTGTAGGGTCTCACACCGAGTAGTACTCGTGTCTTAGTAATAGGAATATAGAATAGAGAGAAATGTCATTCGATGATATTCACAAGTTAAGTTGTGAAAGTTAGTCGCAATAGCAATAGGGACACAACGTTGCATTAGATGCTAACGTTAACTAAACGTGTTGTAAATTAGTTACGACGAATTTAGTAGGAACAAACTTGTTGGAAAGGGTTACCTGGATGACGGGATCGTCCCGGTCTAAACACAGGTTCAAACCGTGTCCAAATCGGAGCTCAAACGAGCCCAGAAACGCAGAAAGAGTTCAAGGGGAAGTGGGTTAGACCCACCGGGCCAAGAGGCCCATGTGCAAGGGCAAAACGGGCACGGCCCGCTGCAGCAGCGGGCATGACCCGCTGTGTGCAGCGGGCGGGCGCCCGCTGCATTAGCGGGCGTGGCCCGCTGCACAGCGGGCCAGCGCCCGCTGATGCAGCGGGCACGGCCCGCTGCACGCAGCGGGCCAGCGCCCGCTGCAAGCGGGCGCAGCCCGCTGCACAGCGGGCCCGCGCCCGCTTGTGCAGCGGGCGCAGCCCGCTGCTTGCAGCGGGCCAGCGCCCGCTGCGTGCAGCGGGCACGGCCCGCTGCGTGCAGCGGGCACGGCCCGCTGCAGCAGCGGGCGCCCGCCCGCTGCTTGCAGCGGGCGGGTGGCCCGCCCTTCCCCCCTTGGGCGGGCGCGCCCGCTAAGTCTAGCAGGCGCGCCCGCAACTTAAGTTAAAATTAGGGTTTTCGAAACCCAAATGACGGCTACGAATTTTGTGGAAATTGCTAAACTTTGAGCAATTGTTTGAGGGGTCAAACGAAGTCGAAATTCGTCACCGTCAGTTCCTACGCGTTCACCATTCCAAGCTCTTCTGATTGATAGCTTGTTTGGTGTCTAAAGTTTAGTATGTGAGGAGAATTAATTCGTTAAAGTTTGACTTTGTGAAAGGCTAACTTTAAAATTAAAATTAAGCCAAATGGCTTAATTGTTTTTTTTCTTCATGGGAATTGTCCCACATTGCCCGCAACGAGATGTTGAGTGCTCACTCCCTATATAAATAGGGGTGCACTCTCCTCGTTGAAACACACACCAGTCAACGATCGGGTAGCTCCAAATTATTGAGCAAGCTCGGTCTGCGACTAAATCTCTCTCTCTAATTTCCTATTCTCTGGAGTAGTCCTAGCACGACTACGAAAGGGGTTTGGATCTGATCCGGACGTCTAAGACGCGGGTTTCTTCTCAAGTGAAACTTTCTACCGCGTGTGATCGGCTCGGAGGCGAAAGCGGCTCGGGTGGATCGGTGCGAGGGTGCGAGGCGGCTCAGGGAGATCGGGTCAACGCGGCTCGGCTACGAGGAGCTTCTCAAGACGGTGCGGTACATCTTGCCTGCTCCAGGGCCAAGATTCCGGGTATGTGGTTAAGCATTTTAGTGTAGATTTTAATAAGTCGCTTAGTGTAGATCCTTCTTGGAGTGGTCAGACCCACTCCAAGTCGGCATAGATCGGGCTGGGTTCTGGCTCCCCAGAGCCTAGCTAAAATGTTTAGCTAGAGTAGAAATTTTAGATTTCTGTTTTTCCGCTGCATTTTGTGCCTCCGTGGTCCGTCCGACTTAGGACGGATACGGATCCGAGCTCTGGGGGTCCGCTAAAACCCCAACACTTTTCACACGAGAAAAGGTTCCCTTTGCGCACGCCTTCATGCACACGGCATCTGAGGTCCGTATACCCTCATACATCCCCTCATGGGTGTATTTATGTCGTCCATATCCAACATCTCCCACTCACACTTGAGGGGATTGTAAGGAAACTTATTTTCCTCTAACTCTTCTGTTTATCATACCGAGAAATAGGCCGTGTGACCGTCATGCGCATAGAGTCCGCTGTTGTGCACTTGTTAGAGAAACACAACACTCCTCGAGGTGCAAAGTTGAGTAGATCAACCCATGCTTTACCCTAGATTATTTCTTCACATTTCTTATACTTTATATTCAACAATCGAATCCCATCTGGATTGCAATTGGCTGGCCAGCTTTGAATCTTTAAAGTCCAAATGTGAATGTGAAATTAATCTTCCTCTTCTTGCGATCCTTTCGATCTTGACTTGACTTGCTTTTCTAACATGCCCCGCCGGACCGAATTAACCATAGTCCATAAGTAACATGCTAAGATAGCAATCACCCGGTCAAATCTAAAGGAACCAATTAGAGTCCATAAGGGTAATGAATTAAGACCCATGTGGTCTTTGGGTCTCACATAATAGTAAACTTATTTACTATTCTAACCCAAAGGTCAAAAATGCATACGTAGTATGAATACGTATTACAACATCGCTCCTTTCCCAGGGAGTGTATATCTCAATGATGTTGTAAGGATGATGATCAGACACCACAATGTCTGACTTTGAGTCCCTTTTTCTACTCAAATAATCCTTTGGACTCACATCCCGCATTTAGACAGATAGGATTTCAAAATCCTCTTAGATCTTCTGTAAGCATCCATATGATGCAGATCTTTCATGCGACCATTTTGTTTAAGTCATGACTCTAAATCATCCGTCTGATGATTTTGACTTTAAATAGGTCTCATCTCTATTCTATCCGTCTGATAGAATAAGGCGGTTTGCTCATGTGAGAGAGCCAACCTCAATCTGTCCGACATACTAGAAAGTATAGTTGAGATTTCAAAAATGTACACAAACATTTCTCAAGAAATTCATATGCAATGTTTGAAAAAGAAATTATTCTTTTATTAGATTTGATCATTTATAGACATTGGAATTTATATTGGTACAACTCAGCTCTTATGCAATCCTTGAGATGATAAGTGTTTGTAAAACACATCTCTGGGGATCGTCTTCGTAAGCGGATCCGCTACCATCTCATGCGTAGATATGTATCTTATGTCTACCTTCTTGGTCTTATCATAGTCTTTTTCAAGTCTGCAGTTTCTTTAAGATACTGCATTATCCTCTTAACCGCTTTCCAGTGTTCTTGCCCTGGGTTGGATTGGTAACGACTTACCATTCCAACGGCAAAACAGATGTCCGGTCTTTTACGCATCTTAGCGTATATAAGACTACAAACTACACTGGAATATGGAACTTTTTCCATAATTTCCTTTTCCTTTTGGTTCTTTGGACATGATTTCAGACATAAATTGTCGCACTTGCTTATAGGAGTATCAATGGACTTGCAGTCCTGCATATTAAAACATTCTAAAACCTTCTTTATATAAGTCTCCTGTGAAAGAGAAAGAAGTTTCTTCGAACGATTACTTGAAATCTTAACTCCAAGGATATACGCGGCTTCTCCCATGTCTTTCATCTCAAAAACTGATGAAAGCCAAGCCTTGATATCCATCAAAAAGCCCTTGTCATTTCCGGCTATTAAAATGTCATCTACATATAGAGACATGATAACATACTTGCCTTTAATCCTCTTGATATATACGCAGTTATCTTCATCAAGCATGGTAAAACCATTTGATAAGACAACTTCTTGAAATCGTATATACCATTGCCTCGAGGATTATTTAAGACCATATATGGATTTAAGAAGTTTACAAACCTTATGTTCGTTTCCTTCTTTTACAAACCCTGTTGGTTGTTCCATATAGATCTCCTCGTCCAATTCTCCATTGAGAAAGTCAGTCTTTACATCCATTTGATGTAATTCGATGTCTAAACAAGCTACCATTTCTAGAATCAGGCGAATTGAGGTAAAACGAACAACAGGTGAGAAGGTCTCTTTGTAGTCTATCCCTTCCTGTTGCGTAAAACCTTTCGCGACAAGGCGAGCTTTATATCTGTCAATAGAGCCATCAGCCTTATGCTTGATCTTGAGAACCCATTTGTTCCCAATAGCTCTACGTCCTCTGGGTAAGTCAACTAAGTCCCAGACTTGGTTAACTTTCATGGATTCTAACTCCTCTTGCATCGCTTCCATCCATTTGTCTTTAGCAGGGCAAGATACGGCATGTTTGAAAGTAGCAGGCTCCTCATCTTCTTGTAGTAAAGTCATAAAGGTTTGTGGAAATTCATCCTCAAATCTTAGAGGAGCCAACCTTGTACGACTACTACGTTGTATTTGAGATTCTTCAAGTCCTTGTTGACTCGAATTTAGATCAATTCTAATATCACTCCCACTTGGAATGATGTTAGAATTGCTCCCACTTGGATCATTATTCCCGTATGGAATAGGATAATCTTCATTCGTATAATCCATTGGTGAAGGTTGAAACGTATTTTCGTTTTCACCAAGAATTCTCCCACTCGAATGAGGTAATCCTTCTTTGATCATAAATCTCAAATAGAGATAAGTCCTGACTTATCTCGCCCTGTCTTGGAAACTCGTTTTCCAAGAAAGTGACACCCTCGACTCAAACTCAATTAGCCCACCATTGTCTTCCTGACTAACAAAAACATAACCTTTGGAGTTTTCTGCGTATCGTATAAAGATACATTTCCTTCCTCTTGGCCCAAGTTTGCCATACTTATGGGAGGAAATATGTGCGTAGGATGCACAACCCCAAGGTTTCAAAATGTTTTAAGTCAGGAGACCTTTGTTTCCACAACTCATAAGGAGTGGAGCTAACTGATTTCGAGGGTACGCGGTTTAAAATGAAAGCGGCCGTCAATAATGCATCACCCCAAAAGGTGATTGGCAAGTTAGCTTGCGCCATCATTGAACGGACCATTTCCATTAAAGTCCTATTTCTCCTTTTTGCAACACCATTTTGTTGAGGAGTATAAGGCATAGTTACCTGATGTACTATGCCTTTTTCATCACAAAGTTTCTTAAAACTTGTTGATTGATATTCACCGCCCCTATCGGTTCGCAAGACCTTAATCTTGCGATCTAATTGATTCTCGACTAAACTCATATAGTTTTTAAAGCAAGCCAATGCTTCACTTTTGTGGGATATCAAATAGATATGTCCGAATCGGGTGAAATCATCAATAAAAGTGATGAAATAGGACTTCCCGCGTCTTGCCTTGACATTCATCGGACCACATATGTTCGAATGGATAAGCTGTAATGGAACCTCGGCCCTTGTGCCGGTTCCAAACGGCTTGCGACAAGATTTCCCCACTAGGCAATGTTCGCAGGTCGACATTTCAACCTTTGAAACATTGGATAGAAGGCCACGTTTGGCAAGTCTATCCATACGCGTTGGTCCAATATGACCAAGCCTTGTGTGCCAACAAATCACATCCGACCCATAAGTCTTAGAATTTGCAATAAGGAAATTTTCTTTACACGAGGAATCATACATTGTACTCATTACAATAAATCCTTTAAATACAAACCCAGTACCAATAAGAGTATTATTACAACTTAAGTCCACATTACAATCATGAAAAAACCAGTTATAGCCAAGACCCATTAACACGACCACAGAAATTATATTCCTTCGAATATCTGGAGCGAAGAGGACATCATGAAGTAGGAGAGTGCGGCCGTTGTCCAAGACTAGCTTGCAAGTCCCAACGCCTTTCACTTCAACACGTGTGTTGTTTCCTACATAGATCCACTTCGTTCCTTGGGGTATCCGGTGATACTCCACGAAGGACCGTCTGTCCCTTGCTATGTGGTCGGTGGCACCTGAATCAATTATCCAAAATGGATTAGATTCCATAAGAAATATTGAACTAGAAACATATATGTAACTAGTATATTTACAAGTTACCTCGTCACCTCCACTCGTACACGAACAAGCATAGTGACCGAGCTTGTTGCACTTGAAGCACTTGATCTTCTTCAAGTCTTTCTTCTTGTGCCATTTCTTGTGCCCACCCTTATGTTTGGGTTTCTTGGCAGACTCAGGTTGCTTATTACGTTCATTAGAAGACTTCGAACGATCTTTACGTTTCTTTCCCCCGTTTGAGGAACTAGCAACCATGTGCACTTCTGCACTTGGCTTGGCAGCCGCAAGCCGCTCTTCCTCTAATTCGAGGTGCTTAGAAACATCGCTGAAAGTCTTGATGCTCTCATTGTGAGTGAGATGCATCTTCATTTGGTCCCACCCATTTGGTAGGGAACGTATGACTGCTCGGATTTGTTGCGCATCAGTGAGCACATGACCTGCATCCTTTAACTCTGAGATTAGATTCACCATATGTCGCAGATGTTTTCCCATGGAATGATCTGGACGTTTCTTGTATGAATCAAATCTTATAGTTAAAGGACGAAGTTTGGACACCGATGTGCCACCAAACTTCTCCTCAAGCTTGGACCGTATGTCCATGGCTAAGTCATGCTCTCGGAAGATGCGCATTATGTCATCAGCCATACTGCTTAATAACGTAATGCGTGCTATCTTGTTCTTCCGAGACCAAGCATCAAAAGCTTCCTTGTCTCATCTGTGTTGGGCCGTAGTGCCTAACTCGGGTTCAATCATTATGTTCTTTAGAGTTTCGAGCACTTCTTGCTCCTCTAAAACGTATTGTATCTTGATGGACCAAAGTTTGTAATTATCGCCATTCAGTTTTTCACCTCTGTTTAACTCAGCGACGATATTCTTTGAAGCGGAAGACATTTTACTTTTAAAATGCTGCAAAAGACACAAAACCGAAGGTTTGATCAAAATCATTGCAAAAAATTTCTTAAAATATAATTCCCACTTGAAATGATAATAGAATATCCCATTTGGATAGTTCTAATTTCAACTCCCACTTGGAATGATATATATAATTTGATAAGTTACTTTCGAAAAATATTGAAGTTGTTACTCTAGAATCGAAAAGGTCACTACGTTTCCAATCACCATCTAGAGTAACTTTCAATATTTCTCCCTCAATTTATCAAACGATAGTACTCTTATAGTACTTTGCAGCGGAAAAGCGTTTTTGAAAACGTATTTTTCAAAACGTATGAAAACGTATTTTTCAAAAAATGTATATTTCAACTTAGTACCCTTATGATACTAGTGAAATATTCGTCACTTCCTGACCATTTGCCGGGAATGAGCCGTAGCCGTGCCAAGGCCGGATCCCCCTGTGGGGATTTTTCTGCAAGCCATTATCGCCGGTTCCCGTATGGATTCAGGCGCTTCCCCCCGTATGGGAGAATTTTGCTACAGACGACTGTCGTTAGCCCCGTATGGGCTAGTCGGCACATTCGTGTTCAACCAAGGCCTTTTGCAACCCCGTATGGGCTAGTCGACATGTTCGTGATCGATCAAGGCCTTATGCCGGATTGGTCGACCAAAACTCCCAAATTGGTCGACTAACCAAATGATCTGACACCACTCCCGGCCAGGGCCTCTGCCTAGGCCGAGGCTGGCCAAGGGCCGGCCAAGGGCCTCTGACCTGGCAGGCCAGGGGCCCTGGCCCCTCGGCCAGGGCCTCTGACCAGGCCGAGGCCGGCCAGGGCCGGCCATGGCCCTGGCAGAGGCCAGGGCCGGCCAGGCTCTGCCCTGGCCTCTGCCAGGGCCGGCAGGGCCCTGTTAGAGGCCAGGGTGCCGGCCCTGGCCTCTGCCAGGGCCGGCAGGGCCCTGGCCCTTGGCCAGGGCCGGCCAGGCCCTGGCCTGAGGCCAGGGAGGCCGTGGCCTGTCCAGGGCCCTCTGGCCGTGGCCTGGCCGCGGCCGGGGCCCCCTGGCCCTGGCCGTGGCCGGCCAATGCCGGGGCCCCCTGGCCCTGGCCGTGGCCGGCCAATGCCGGCCTGGCCGTGGCCGGTCATGACCTGGCCATGGCTGGCCTTGGTCCTTTGGCCTTGGCCGGCCATGGCCCATATGGCCATGGCCGGCCACCCCCTTGTATGGGGTTGCCGCACACCCCGCCGGAGGGGTGGCCGTGGTGGTTATTGGCCATAGCCAACCCCCTCCGCATGGGGAGGGGGGGTGCATTGCCTTAATAGCCCATTTGGCCATGGTGATCATACACCAAAAATCATCTTCTCCGATGGAGATAAATACCATCATCTTCCTCGATGAAGCACCCGTTCGTCGAGAAAGTAGTTATTCTCTAATGGCCGTGTGCCAAAATGAAAAATTAACATACTTTAAAATTCGTAAACTACGCGCTCCACATGAAGAGAGTTCACATTCCATATGAATGTAGACTCAGCATCCATGAAGAGAGCGAGCTTGACGATATGAACGGTCAGTTCTTCCCGTCACGGAGAGTTCCTACCATATCCGTAATGGTAGGAGACCCTAATGTGAAAAGAACAACCGCTGTGTTCTCTCCATCACGAAGCGTTCCTACCATATCCGTAATGGTAGGATACCCATTCGTGAAAAAGACAACGCCTTGTTCATCGGTTCGACGGGGCGGCGGTTTGACCGGGGGGAACCCGTATGGCTCTGATACCAATGTGGGATCCTATCAAAACAACGTTAGGATCGATAAATGAAGTTGAGACTTACGCTTGCATACGCGGCACGGTAATCTCGGAACTTCGCCCTCGAATTCGCCACAACGGTCGATACTTCGTCACGGAGGATCGAAGCAAAGTTTCACCGCCTAAATCTCTAACTAGAAGAGGATTTTAATGGAAGGGAGAAGAAGAACATAAGATGCCTTATGCAAACTTATGGCATGGAAAGTGTGAATGAATGCCTTAGCCTTGGGTCCTATTTATAGGCTTTAGGGGTAGTTATTGTAGGAAATAACTAAATATAAGCTTATTAGCCTATATTAGCACATTCATTTATCTTCTTCTTTATCCACTTATCAAGTGCCATTTTGCACTTATAAAGTGGCTTTTTCCACTTATCGAGTGGCTTTTTCCACTTATCGAGTGGTCCTTTTCACACGAGAAAATGTTCCCTTCGCGCACGCCTTCGTGCACGCGACATCTGAGGTCCGTATACCCTCATACATCCCCTCATGGATGTATTTATGTCGTCCATATCCAACAACGTTTTTCCCTCCAAATCCTCATTTTGTACGCTTTTATATAACTATTTGAGACCTTTTGGTTTTGATAGTGTTTTGTTGTATTTCAGGGGTTTGGAGCGATATTGGAGAAATTTGGAGTCAATGGGATGATTGACAATGCGAGAGCACCATTAAGACTCATGATGACATGCTTGACGCGGTGGAGAAGAGGATTTGATGAGGAAGAGAGGAAGGAGAAAGAAGAAGCAAAAGAATGGAGTTCATAAGGCCTCTCAGCAATTCCAGAAAACTCGGTCCGAGTGGGCAATCCCACTCGGTCCGAGTGGGTAAGGCGAAGGGAGCAGGGGGCTTCGACTTAGTGGTTGTTCAAGCTTGAAGCTACTCGATCGAGTAGCCTTGCTACTCGACCGAGTTAAATTATCAACATAACGACATTTTGAAGGATTCTGTAGCCTCTGTAGCTCGACCGAGCAGACATGTCCACTCGACCGAGTGCCTAGGTGACTCGGTCAAGTGTGAAATATTTCAGAGCATCTTTTTCAAGCGTATTTCCAGCCTCTGCAGCTCGACCGAGCACGAAGGCCACTCAGACCAAGTGCAACCGCACTCGGTTGAGTGAGGTGAGACGCCCAGATTTTAGGACAGACTCTCACTCTTTTGAGATCTGCTATCATTACAGTTGGCAATATATTTTTCTCATATATTTCATAGATAGTAGACTTCACGATGGTTCCAACACCACCAAGAACGTACCAAAGCAAGGTCGGCTGAAATCTGTGAAATTTCTGCAAGATGGGGCTGCAGTGCTGAAATTTGCCACTCGACCGAGTGGAAATTCCACTCGGTCCGAGTCAACTCGAGCCCATCACTTATGGCTAGAAACATATTTGGGCCGAATTTCAGAGGGTTTTTGCTGGTTTTTTCTAGGGTTTGAGGGGAATATATATAGAGTTTGCAGCCTTCATTGTGAGGGGGGGTCTATCTTATCTTTGGAGCTTTGTAGAGACTTTCTTTGGACGCTAGGTCATGCCTTAGGCCACCACCCTTTTACCAAGCTAAGTAGTTTTGTTCTTTGAATCTATTTTGATGTTTTCTATTATGCTATCAATGTTCTTTATTGTTTTCATATCTATTGCTATGCTTGAGTAGTTTTATTGCTAGGGCTAGGTTGAATCATATTGCTAGGGTATCATACTTGATGGAGGTGGTGATCCCAGATATTGGCACCAAACCCATCTAGATTTGGGGATCCTTTGAATGTTGGAACTTAACCTAGGGAAGGAATTCTATCACAATCGAATCTAGGGATTCACAACCCTAGAACCCTAGAATTGAAAACTCTTGGTTGTCGTTGAACTCACCATAGGATAAACCCAATAATGAAGGGTATTTCGTAGTGTAAAAGATGATCCACGATGGTGGCATCGATGCGATCCAAGATATTGGTGCCACTACCACATAGCTAGGAATTGAGGGAGCCGTAAAGTTATGTTGTGGCTGTAAGGACCCTGTTTATGGGGAAAACACTAGAAGGGTGGGTTGAATAGTGTTTATACAAATTTAAAAGGAATTTACGCCAAATAAAATGCAATCCAACAAATAGTACAGAATAGAAAAACAACCCAAAGAAAAACACACGCAAACGCAGATATGTTTCAAGGGTTCGGATTACCCAAGTCAACTCCCGTCTTGTTCCCGCTAATCCTACGTCCCTACCACCCGGATACCACCGGATACTCAAGTTAGAACCCTAACTTGAGGTTTCCTTAAAGCCCACCTGTAGCAACCCTACAAGTGCAATCGAATACAATCGATGTCCTTGACTCCCACAACTTGGGAGCAATCAAAACCACTCTCACAACCGGGAGCACAAATCAAATAACGAAATTTATGAAATAAGAAAGCAACACTTACAATCACATATGCCTTGAAGTAGAACTTGAAGGAGAAGTGTGATGTGTGTTGAAGAACTCTCTTAGAAGAGAGGTGAAATCCCTTTCTCTTGACTGCACCAAATGCCAAGAAGATTAATCTTTGGTTCTAGGTTGGAGAGCAAGAGAACAAGATTTGGAAATACGTAGGGCTTTGGATTTGAGAGCTTTGATCTTTGGAAATGAAAGCTTGATGGATTTTGCAATGAATGAGTAACCTTCCAATGGAACAGTAGAAGCTCTATTTATAGCTTTCTCAAATCCACAAAACAGTTTTGGCAAAAACCCAATCGAAATCCGTGAGAAAAATCTCAACGGATATAATCTGAACTCGCGATAGTCGACTATTGAACAATCCACAGTCGACTGTTGCACAGTCAGCAAGGGTAGGTGAGAATTCATAACGGTAACTTACCATATGGACAGTCGACTGATGAAGCCAAGACAGTCATCTGTAAAACCAACAGGCGACTCTACATTCTTCGACAGGCGACTGGCCGAGAGAAGAGTAAGTTAGACAAATACTGGAAATCTCACAAGATACAGGACAGACGACTGATGCAAGGAACACAGTCGACTGTAAACCATAACAGGCGACTGTAAAACCTTGAACAGACGACTGGAAATAGCAGGGGAAATTTCCAGAGAGCTGAGTCAAAGAAATAGACTTACAGACATGCGACTGTTGCAGCATAGACAGTCGACTGATCTAATAGACAGTCAACAGTATATACAGCATAAGTCGACTGGCCGTAGAACTCAGATCAAACAGAGTTTGGGCATGGAGAGACAGGCGACGGATGAACAAATCACAGTCGACTATCACTAGGACAGGTGCCTGTTAATTGTTCACCAGTAGCATGTACGAAATAATCAGAGAAGGCCCAAAAACTACATTGTAATAGTCTGTGCATAACAGGCAACTGTAGAACAAAACACAGTCGCGTTGTTGACTGTAAACTGTTAAGCAGTCGGCTGTTATAAACAATCCTAGCACAAACACAAGAGGATTGAATTGGGATCAAAGGACAAAAGTCTAAAGATGTCCTATGACAGAATGTAGATGTGTGTGAGTGCTCCATCAAAGTTCTACTTCTAAGCTACATACTAGAAGAGATAAAAGAAAAATTACATTGACGAATAATCTCTTCTTTCCACCGTATGAGCTTGAAGTCTTTACGGAGCTTCAATCATCAATCTACGATCATCCAATTCATATCATTTGCCTTCAATGACGTTTGTGAGTCATCCATTGCTAGTTGATCTACATAATAAGCTTAGGCAATGGATTAACTGCAAAATAGGGGATTAGTCACAAGTATTTATGTTTGCTCATCATTAACACCAAGTAGGGAGAAGTCCAATACTCAACATTCTCCCCCTTTTTGATGATGACAAACAAACATAAACAAAAAGATAAATAATTGTGCGCAATGAAAACTTACTCCCCCTACATAGATGCCAATCAAGTTAGTCAACAAATATTGGATCATCTACATAGCAATTGAAGCAAATGAGTGAGATATGAATGAATTCAAATCAAGAAATCTAGGAAATAAAATCCCTATTCATTATAATCTTACTCCCCCAGAACCTAAGGCAATGAAAATCTTAGATTCAAGCGTTAGAACATAATTAGCACATCCATTATCCATTATGAATCTTGTATGTTTATTTCTCTCCCCCTATGGCATTATCCAAAAAGGTGGGAGCAAATAACAACAACAATAATAGTGCTAAAATACGAACTAACAATAATCAAGGAGTATAAAGATACATCAAATCAAAAAATCATAAAATCCCATCATATACACATGTGGATAATGGAATTGAAATCCAATATCAACATTTTAGATATTCGAAATGAAAATAATTTTCACAAATTCATCACATCAACGAAAGAGCATGAATTAACCAATATCAGATCCATATATTGTCTCAAAAGCACATCAAGGAGAGTGAAGCATACATGGAGACAACATAACATACATCAAACAGATACGATAAACAATATAGCAAAGTGTGACACAAAAGAGGGTGCAACAACATATATATATATATATATATATATATATATATATATATATATATATATATATAGTCAGAGTACATCAAAGGATGGTCATTGACATGGCCATCCAAACACGATACAGCATGATAAAAAAATATCACATCATGACGACATCAAAAAGTATATCACCATACATATATGAAGAGTCGCAGACAGCATCATCCATCATACACCACAAAAGAATATATGAATCACTCCACCTAAACAAAAGCAGACCACACAAAATAAAACAAGGTCTTCAGGTGAGTGAATAGAACAGCATCAACATCAACCTCACTCAATATGAATGACTGAGGGGTCCGACGGACGTCCGGAAGATCGGAACAAAAGCCGAGCAGAGCGACGAGTAGGAAAAGCTGGAGACTTCCTCTTAGAAGACGAAGCACGAACAACAGATGAAACAACAGGAACATGAAGTGGAGTCTGGACAACGGAGGTCGGAGACACATGGGGTTTTGGCGTGAAGACAGGAGGAGGAGAAACACAAGCAGGAGAAGTGTTCTCAGAGGTAGCAAACAAGTCACGCAGCTTAGGAGGTACATGACAAGCAAGATGCTTAAACGAGATAAGCTAAAGCTTAAGCAAAAGTGAGAGCTTCTCATCAAGGGAAACAGAAAGTATTTCAAGAGCAGAGACACGAGCGTCCAACTGACGAAGAAGAAACTCCGTGGACCGAGAAAGACGCTCAGCAGGCCGAGAAGAGTGTTCAGCAGCATGCACGGATGGGATAGGGTCACTGACAGAGATATGAAGAGGCTCTCCCGATGATTGAGGCGAAGAGGGAGTCGGATCAGGCTTTGGTGAAGGAACATGCTCGTTGAGGAAGTCGAGAGAGACATTAGGGAAGAAATGATCGAAAAGAGCCATGGCCGAGCACGGAGCTAGGGCAAGAATTAAAACAAACAAACCCTAACAAGTGACGAGATAGACGGAAGCGACCAAACCTCGTTGAGTGACAGAACAAAAGCAGCGACTCCTCGAGATTGGCGCACGAAAGGGAGCGAGATTGACGGCAAAGGAACTTCAATCGAGCGGGAAAACGTACAGTCGAAACAGAGGAGAGAGAATCGACGAAGGGAAGTGATCACGTAGACATGAATATATAATTGGGGGAATGAATCTGAGCCGTTGGATCAAGGAATCGACGGCTCGGATCAAATCACATGAACCGACATAGCATAAGACAGTCGACTGTAGAACAACAGTCAGTCGACTGGATGAAGTGATAAAATTAAAGCTCAGAAAGATGGGCAGTCGACTGGCAAGTAATATACAGTCGCCTGTCCATTGGATAGTCGACTGACATATACTCAACAGTCGGCTGGCCGAGAATTAATACAGTTCAGAATAAGAACAGAGAGCACTGTAAAAATTCGACAGAGAGTACAGTCGCTTGATGACTAAAATACAGTCCCCTGTTAGATTAACAGTCGACTGTAAAACAGTCATCAGTCGGCTATGCGAAAGATACCCATTTTCATATAGAGGATATAGAGTAGGGCATTCGACTATCAAAAGAAAATCAGTCGTCTGTCCTGGTCCAAAAATGCACAGTGAGATAGAATTCCAGAGAATAAGAACACTCACCCTAGGACCTATACTCTAATCATAACAACATCGTAAAATCATTGTGAAAACAATAAATCCATTGAAACACAAATTACTCCAATCAAACTCAAAAACTCATGAAATCAAATAAGTTACAATTGCCTTTCTTAATCGCATAAAACAATAAAGCACATGAAGAAAGACAATCAAAAAGATATGAGCTCAATAAGGAGTTATAGCATGAAAATTGAGCTTCTAGATTTCAGATTCACCCATAATTCCCAATTCTCCACGCAACCTCACAAATGAATCTTCTTTAAGAGGTTTAGTGAAGATATCGGCAATTTGTATTTGGGTTTCAATGTACTCTAAGATGATGTCCTTTTTAGCTACATGATCATTTATAAAATGGTGTCTCACGTCTATGTGTTTGGTATGGGAGTGGTGTACCGGATTCTTGGAAAGACAAATAGCACTTTGATTATCAACCATGATAGAACAAGTATCACAATTGACACCATAGTCACTAAGAGTGTGTCTCATCCAAAGAACTTGTGCACATGCAAGACCCGCGGAAATATATTCCGCTTCAGTCGTGGACAATGACACCGAATTCTGTTTCTTAGAAAACCAAGAAACTAAGGAATTTCCTAAGAAATGGCATGTGCCACTAGTACTTTTCCTGTTAGACTTGCATCCGGCAAAGTCGGCATCACTATATGAGATTAACTCATATGTGCTAGACTTAGAGTAAAGTAACCCATAATCTAGGGATTTATTGAGATAACGAAATATTCGTTTAACCGCAATCAAGTGTGACTCCTTAGGTCTTGCTTGATATCTAGCACAAATACATACGGAAAATATGATATCGGGCCTACTAGCGGTTAAGTAAAGTAAGCTACCGATCATACCTTGATATAGACGAACATCTACATCTTTTCCGCTTTCATCCTTGTGTAGATGAGTAGTAGTACTCATGGGAGTCCTTTTGCTCAAAGACGATTCCATCCCGAATCGCTTAATAAGCTCCCCTGTGTACTTTGTCTGATGTATGAAAGTGCCATTCTCCATTTGTCGAATTTGCAATCCAAGGAAGTAGGTGAGCTCTCCCATGTGGCTCATCTCAAACTCATCCTTCATAGACTTGGAATATTCTTGACAAAGATTAAAGTTAGTAGAACCGAAAATAATATCGTCTACATAAACTTGAATCAAAAGAATGTCATTTTCATAATCTCTAATGAAGAGTGTAGAATCAACTTCTCCCATTTTAAAACCTAAATTCAAAAGAAAGGTCTTAAGACGATCATACTAAGCTCTAGGAGCTTGTCTCAATCCATACAACGCTTTCTTAAGTTTGAAAACATGGTTTGGAAATTTTTCATGAATAAAACCGGGAGGTTGAGAAACATAGACTTCTTCATTGACAAACCCATTTAAAAATGCACTTTTAACATCCATTTGAAATAATTTAAAATTTTTATGGGATGCAAAAGATAAAAGCAACCTAATAGCTTCTAATCTAGCTACGGGGGCAAAAGATTCTTCGAAATCAATACCTTCCTCTTGCCGGTAGCCTTGAGCTACTAACCTTGCTTTGTTCCGTGTGATTACCTCGTTTTCATCCGTCTTGTTCTTGAAGATCCATTTGGTCCCAATAACTTGGTGACCACTTGGAAGAGGTACAAGTTCCCAAACTTCGTTTCTCTCGAATTGCGCTAGTTCTTCTTCCATTGCCACTATCCAAGAGCTATCCTCACAAGCTTCTTGAATGTTTTTGGCTCAATGGTAGAGACGAATACGCAATGGGAGAATTCTTCAATTCTTGATCTCATTCAAACACCCACACCAATATCTCCAATAATTTGGTTATGGGGATGGTTGCGAATGGTGGCTTTGGGTAAACCTGGATCACTAGGAACAACTTCAACAACTTCGTTAGAAGTGTTAGTCTCAACAAAATTATCATTAACCTTAACATTATTAAGAGAGTCACAAAGAATCTCTACATTATCATCATCAACATGAGGAAAATCAAAATCTTCATACAACGATACGTGAAGTGATTCCTCAATCGTTGAAGAAGTTTTGTTGTATATCCGGTAGGCTTTGCTACGTGTGGAATATCCAACAAAAATTCATTCATCGGATCTTGGCTCGAATTTGTCTAAATTACCAAAGGTGTTCTTTATAAAACATTTCGAACCAAAAACACGAAAATATTTCATTTGAGGCTTTTTATCATAAAACAACTCAAAACAAGTTTTGTTTGTTCGGGGTCTCACTAGAATCCTATTGAGCACATAACATGCCGTGTGCATCGCTTTGCCCAAAATTGTAGTCCTAAATGACTATCATGGAGCATAGTGCGAGCACACTCAATAAGAGTCCTATTCTTTCTTTCTACAACACCATTTTGTGGTGGTGCACGAGGAAAGGAAAAGTTATGAGTTATCCCGGAGTCATCACAAAACTTAGTAAAAGACTCATTCTCAAATTCTCCTCCATGATCACTACGAATAGTGATAATGGTGGCTCCTAAAAGATTCTGAATCTTCTTTTCAAATTTGGTAAACTCTTCATGAGCTTCATTCTTATTAGTTAAGAATGAAACCCAAGTAAATCTAGAAAAGTCGTCAACGACAACTAGTCCACAATGAGCATTACCTAAAGAAGCAGTTTTAGTTGGCCCAAATAAATCTAGATGAAGAAGTTCTAGGGGCCTCTTAGAAGTAATCCCTTCTTTAAGCTTAAATGAAGATTTACTTAGTTTACCTCTTTGACATGAATCACAAAAGTTTTTCTTATTAAAAACAATATTTGGAAAACCTTTGACTAGATCATGCTTAGCTAACTTATATAAGTGCTTGAAGTGAACATGACCAAAACGGTGATGCCATAATAGTTGTTCACTTGTGTTAGAAACTAAGCAATGTTCTATGGTTTTAGGCAAGCTCAAATAATAAATATTTTTACGCCTAATACCGGAAAATAAAACATTTGAATCACAATCAACAATAGTGCACAATCCTTCTCCAAAGTTAACCTTGTAACCTTTGTCACAAAGTTTACTAATGGAAATGAGATTGTGACATAAACCACTAACAAGATAAACATTAGTAATTCGAGGTTTGGAAGGATTACCAACGATACCTACTCCAATGATGGTTCCCTTTTGATTACCTCCAAAAGTGATCGTTGCACCATCTTTGATGCTAATCACTTCGGAGAGAAATGAGGGATCTCCCGTCATGTGTTTGGAGCAACCGCTATCAAGAATCCATCCTTTTCCTTTAGAGCTAATAAGGCATTTATTGCTCTTCTTCTTTCTCTTGGGTACCTATATAATATACCATAAGCTTATGGTACCCAATGTTTGTTGGGTCCAAGGGGATTAGCCCTTTGGAAGCCAAGTCCAAGTGGACTTCCACTTCCCAACATAGTTACTATTTCTAATTACATCATGAAAGTAGGAATCGACATAAGCATTCCTAACATTTAGACTAGTGTTCTTAGGACCACAAATAGTGTACATCTTGGGAGTCATATTCCTAGTTGCATGCGTATGAGTTGGATTTCTATGTGGTGTATGCTTCTTAGGAACATGATTTCTAGCATAGAGATGTGGTGGAGGATATGCATTGTACATTCTTGAATGATATGTATTCTTGGGAACATGCATATTATATGAAGCATATTGATCATGCATGACATGTGGAGAATTAGCATACATGAAAGAATGATGCGTATGAGCATATGGGTGTGTGGGAGCACGTACATGAGTATTTCTTATGTGTGGTTGTGTACGTGTCCGTGGGTGCGGAGTATAAAATGTGTCATGATTATCCACTTGTGAAGTAGGTTGTTTCCTACGTGGATGAGTATTAGTGTACATATAAGCATGGCCTTGCTTTTGGTTTCCACCCTTAGTGGGTTTCTTGCCAAAAGGAAGAGAAGGTGATGTGGTGACATTCTTGGTAGGATTGCTACCTATAGTGTCTTTTACACCACTTGTGGATGCACCGGAGGAAGGCCTCACAAAATCTATAGTGACACCACTATAAGAGGTGCGAGCATTAGATGCATTTGCTTTTACAAATCCAAGGCCAACACGATGTGTGGTCAGAAATTGGTTTGCAAGCAAATCATCCAATTGTCCTTTTCCCTTATTGAATCTCACAATACGGGAGGACATGAGCTCATATTTCTCCTTTAAAGAAGAAAGGTTGGTATCCAAGGTGGACACCCGTGCTTTGAGCTCGTGCACTTGGGTTTTAAGAGAATCATTCTCTACACCCAATTGTGTGTGACGTGTAACTAGATCACTATTATCCTTGGGATGTGTTTGATCTAGTTGAGATTTGAGGGAATTCACCTCATCTCTCAATGTGACATTTTGAGAAGCTAAGTTTGCTTTCTCAAGTGTTAAAGTATCAACAATGGTGTCATTGTTGATAATGCATGGAATGGATGACTTGCTAACATTTGATTTCTTTAAGCTAGTGTATCTAAGCATTAAAGATTGGTATTTAGCAAATAGTTCTTCATTAACTATACGAAGTTCATCCATTGTTACCTCGGTGTTATCCGTATCGGAATCGCTCTCATCTGAGAGTGGGTCTTCAAGTGCCATGAAACACATGTGGGCGCTCTCACCCTTCTCATCATCGGAATCGCTTGATGAGTCATCACTTGAGTCATCAAAGGTACCTACGAGTCCTTTCTTCTTGTCTCTCTTGTTCTTGTCGGACTTGTGGTACTTTGGTGCCTTCCATTTTTCTTTGTTGTTTAGCATTGGGCAATCCCTCTTGATGTGCCCTGGCTTATTACACTTATAACAAAGAGAGGAAGTAGAATTAGTAGACTCAAAACGTTTGTTGGAGGGAAATTTACCTTTGCGGAAGAAGCGTTGGAACTTCTTCGCCATTTGGGCCATTTCACCCAAATCCATCTCGTTCTCGGATTCATCACTTTCGGAGGATGACAAATTGGCGTTGAACGCCAAAGCTTTCTTCTTGGCCTCCGAGGGATTCATCATGGCTCTAATCTTCAATCGGTTATCTCGTCTTACTTCGTAAGACATAAGAGTCCCGATGAGATTCACCACGGTGTAGTTCTTCAAGTCATTGACCTCCTTAATGGCGATTGCTCATCTTTCCCATTTGGAGGTCATCCCCATGATGATCTTCCTTACCATTTTAGGTTCGGTATATATTTGTCCAAGGGCTTCCAATTCGTTTGTGATGTCGGTAAAGCGTCCGTACATCGACGCAATGCTCTCATTTTCCTGCATATGAAACAAGTCAAAGTTTTGCACGGTAACATATAACTTTGAAAGCTTTACCTTATTCGTTCCCTCGTGGGTAACGATGAGATGGTTACAAATTTGATATGCAATCTTACATGTGTATATCTTGTTGAACTCATTTGGGTCCAACGCACAATGAAGAGCGTTCATTGCTTTAGTGTTGTTGACTTCGGCGGACTTCTCGGAAGTCGTCCATTTCTCGAAATCCTCTTGGACGGGTTCGACGTACTCCTTGTGGAGAGTTCTCCAAAGAGAAGCACTCCTAAGGAATGTCTCCATCCTACACTTCTAATAACCAAAATTAGTACCATTGAAACGTGGAGGACGTACCGTAGATTGACCTTCGAAAAGAGTGGACGCTCCATCACGGTCGTGATTGTCGTACGTAGGCGGCGGAGGAACGTTGTTGTTGTTGGATGCCATAGATAAAACCTTGCGCTCTGATACAAATTGTAAGGACCCTATCTATAGGGAAAACACTAGAAGGGGGGTTGAATAGTGTTTATGAAAATTTAAAAGGAATTTACGCCAAATAAAATGCAATCCAACAAATAGTGCGGAATAGTAAAACAACCCAAAGAGAAACACATGCAAACACAGATATGTTTCAAGGGTTCGGATTACCCAAGTCAACTCCTGACTTGTTCCCGGTAATCCTACGTCCCTACCACCCGGATACCACCGGATACTCAAGTTAGAACCCTAATTTGAGGTTTCCTTAAAGCCCACCTGTAGCAACCCTACAAGTGCAATCGAATACAATCGATGTCCTTGACTCCCACAACTTGGGAGCAAGCAAAACCACTCTCACAACCGAGAGCACAAATCAAATAAAGAAAGTTATGAAATATGAAAGCAACACTTACAATCACCTATGCCTTGAAGTAGAACTTGAAGGAGAAGTGTGATGTTTGTTGAAGAACTCTCTTGGAAGAGAGGTGAAAGCCCTTTCTCTTGACTGCACCAAATTCCTAGAAGATCAATCTTTGTTTCTAGGTTGGAGAGCAAGAGAACAAGATTTGGAAATACTTAGGGCTTTGGATTTGAGAGCTTTGATCTTTGGAAATGAAAGCTTGAAGGATTTTGCAATGAATGAGTAACCTTCCAATGGAACAGTAGAAGCTCTATTTATAGCTTTCTCAAATCCACAAAACAGTTTTGGCAAAATCCCAATCGAAATCCGTGAGAAAAATCTCAACGGATATAATCTGAACTCGCGACAGTCGACTGTTGAACAATCCATAGTCGACTGTTGCACAGTCAGCAAGGGTAGGTGAGAATTCATAACGGTAACTTACCACGTGGACAGTCGACTGATAAAGCCAAGACAGTCGTCTGTAAAACCAACAGGCGACTGTACATTCTTCGACAGGCGACTGGCCGAGAGAAGAGTAAGTTAGACAAATACTGGAAATCTCACAAGATACAGGACAGACGACTGATGCAAGGAACACAGTCGACTGTAAACCATAACAGGCGACTGTCAATAGCAGGGGAAATTTCCAGAGAGCTGAGTCAAAGAAATAGACTTACAGACAAACAACTGTTGCAGCAGAGATAGTCGACTAATCTAATAGACAGTCAACTGTATATACAGCATAAGTCGACTGGCCGTAGAACTCAGATCAAACAGAGTTTGGGCATGGAGAGACAGGCGACAGATGAACAAATCACAGTCGACTGTCACTAGGACAAGTGCCTGTTAATCGTTCAACAGTAGCCTGTGTGAAATAATCAGAGAAGGCCCAAAAACTACATTGTAATAGTCTGTGCATAAGAGGCGACTGTAGAACAAAACACAGTCGACTGTTGTTGAGACAAGCAACTGTAAACTGTTAAGCAGTCGGCTGTTATAAACAATCCTAGCACAAACACAAGAGGATTGAATTGGGATCAAAGGAAAAAAGTCTAAAGATGTCATATGACATAATGTAGATGTATGTGAGTGCTCCATCAAAGTTCTACTTCTAAGCTACATACTAGAGGAGATAAAAGAAAAATTACATTGACGAATAATCTCTTCTTTCCATCGTATGAGCTTGAAGTCTTTACGGAGCTTCAATCATCAATCTACGATCATCCAATGCATATCATTTGCCTTCAATGACGTTTGTGAGTCATCCATTGCTAGTTGATCTTCATAATAAGCTTAGGCAATGGATTAACTGCAAAATAGGGGATTAGTCACAAGTATTTATGTTTGCTCATCATTAACACCAAGTAGAGAGAAGTCCAATACTCAACAGTGGCTTGCTATCATCAGGGTGACGGGAATTCGATTGACGCGGTGATCCACAATAGTGGCACTCGTCTTGAGAAGTCTCCTCACGTCCGAATAGGGTTGTAACGTCGTCAGTCTAGGTGCGGTGATCTACGATAGTGTAACCAACCATAATCGTTCGTCACACCCCTATATTGCTTACTAGGTGATCTACGATGGTGGCACCGAAGTAAAGAGCCCGCACAACATATTATCGACTCGTCAGATGAATTAATGTCTAATACGTATGAGCTTCATTCCATGCCTGAAGCAGTAGTCAGGATACCGAAACCCTAGTTATATTTCTCTCATTTATTTTCTCTTTGTTTTATTTCTTTCTTTCTTTGTGTGGAGTCAGTTTGCAACATCGAGTGATACGACGTTCACATCCATCACCATTACGACACTTCATAATACACATCCACCAATAAATCCCGAAAGTCTAACTCAACCTAGGAGTAGATAGGTAGTGTGGCACCGCCTCCCTGTGTTCGATACCTGCTCAACACTATATCGTGTGCTTACAGTAAGACGACATCGTTCTGGGTGTAATTCCGAGCCGATCAAGTTTTTGGCACCATTACCGGGGAGGCGTACCGCCATATTATATATTTATCACAATTAGGTTGATTAGACTGCGTAAAAAAGAGATATTTTTTCCTGCAACCTACAATATCATTATTTCTTTCTTCTTGTACCACTGATATCTTTTCCAAGTTGTTTGTTTTTTACTATTCATGTACAATGGAGCAATTTTGGCCTTATTCAGGCAATGATTACTCCGCACAGTATGAGGCTCCAATGGAACAATATGGATATTATCCACAGGACCCATACTATCAGATGGAAGTATATGATCACTACTTAGAGTGTTACGCCTATTGTGAGTCTTGTAACATGGAGGGACATATGCCCTTCGAAAGCCATGTCTGTCTATTGAGTCCTAACCATCCCATCGATTTGGCACTCGTACAGATGGAGGAGAGCAGGGCAACATTTGCAATTGAATGGAAGGAAACCTATGCTAAACTGAATAAGGCAATTAATCAATTGTAACAAGATGTCGATGATTTCAGCAGGACTCTTCCACCTCATGAGCTCGAGGGAGAGACCGATGACATTGATGCCTCCACCTCTGAGGAGACAACTGTATCAGGCACTGATGAAAGAACTGCGATGAGACACTTGGGAGGTGTCACTGCAGAGCCGAGTTGCACCGTCGTCGCTCCCCCAGCCACCGATACAGCTAGTTCATACGATGAGTGGATAGACTGAGAGGATTCAAAGGGAGAAGAAATTGAGGTTATCTACCTCGAGTGGGATGACAGATATGATGCATCCAATGGAGACACACCCACTTCCATACCTGGAGGGCCTGAGGATACTTTAGCATCCTGCTTGTCCTCCTACCTGACACAGAAGCCTACAGGGCCAGAACATGCTTTTGAGGAGGCCTTACACACGGATCCAGAGCTTGTCATCGAGGAGGTCGTGCATTGGGACAAGGACAGAACCATTCATAAGGATCTCAAGCACTACCCTCCCTTATTAAAGCTTCCGCAGCGACCTCACCCTTACACTGGTGCTGAGGACCATCCCATAGAGCTTATGGCTCCCATTCAAGGAGATCTCTTTACCCCCCCTCCCCCCTCG
Source organism: Scilla litardierei (assembly GCA_030789695.1). Classification (NCBI taxonomy): domain Eukaryota; kingdom Viridiplantae; phylum Streptophyta; class Magnoliopsida; order Asparagales; family Asparagaceae; genus Scilla; species Scilla litardierei. The sequence goes on along the minus strand of CM061135.1, from coordinate 127,471,668 downwards.
TTTTTTACATTTGATTCCCCTCATGTATATGATATTTATTATGATTCATATTTTGATGACTTATTGTGCCTTTTACAGGATACACACACATATGATCAAGAGTCATGATGGGACGTATACGATGAGGAGAACGAGGAGTTAGCACCATAGATGCATATGTCTATGATCAGGAGGTGCATTGGGATGCATCGACAATAGGAGAGCCTGAAGAGGACCACGAAGCGTTACCTGAAGAACTTGAGGTGAACAACGAGAAGTTCGTCGACGTGGTGCACGATAGTAGATAGTTATTTCCAGGTAAGTGTTGTCAACCATTCTTAATTTTAAATACTTATGTTGATGACTCTCTTTGGAATACATTTATTTTGGGGAAGAATTATCCACATCAGATTAATGTGGCTTATCTCTAGCATGGTACATGTGGATTCCTTGGAGAGATGCTGGGAGCCACATTGCTGGAATCTGATTGGGTCTGTGGAGACACACATCTGGCAGAGCCATGAAAGGAGTAGTTGGAGCTGTTGCCTGCACCGATAAAGATACTGGATCCGCCTTTTGCTACAGGGGGTATCAATCTAGTAGTGTAACTATAGTGTAGTTTTTTATTGCTGTCAATAATCTCGAATCCTCTCGACAGCGAGAGGACCATATAGGTTTATCGCTTTTTTAGTTTAGATATCTTGAATAAAGACCACCTCATATGTCGACAACAAAAATCTTTTACACCCCAAAACCCATTATATTATATGATTGCCTTCTCCGCACTATTTATGCATCACCATTTTGCTCACCCACCATCGAGCATTTCTTTCAAGTGAAATCTTAGTTTCTAATTCATTTGACTTGATGACATTTTTCAAAGTCGTCACATTTTTGATCGAGTCAATGAATGGGATGGTTTGGTTTAAGCTTGGGGGAAAGTGCTCTCATGCATCATTGCTTGTGCATTTAGTTGCATTAGGATTTCATGTACTTCATGTCATCATTTTCCATTCACCCCCCTTATATTTATCGTTGTCCTTCATAATTCTTTATTATGATAACATTGATGACAATGTGAAATTTAAGCTTGGGGGAGTGCATTTCCATGCCATCTAGTTATAGTAGTTGCATTTTTACTTTATTTTAAGGACTTTTCAAAAACTTTGCATAACTTTTTCTATTTTCCATCTTATTGTCCTTTTATGTGTGTTCATGCATCATATTGTGTGCATGTTTTTCTTTTCTTTCTTTTCTTTCTCTTTTCAGACTAGAAATGATTTTCCCATGATTGCACTGTGTAGCTATGCATACTTCGCTGAGATTTTCTTTACACACTCACATGACATTTTTCACGGTCTTATATGCTTCATCGTAATATTTATATGATGGATTTTATTTTGAACTTGAGCTGATTGATTTAGAGTTATTTCCTTGATTGGATTGCCCATTCAATTTGCTTTTACATAGCTGAGTTCATTTTTCCATAATATATATTCTCGAAACAGTTAAAAAGAATTGCGTGAATTAAATGTGAAAATGAATGAATTATTTGAATGATTCGAGTGATAACTAAGTACGTTTCATGAATGAGTATGATTTTAGAGAATTAGGATAACATATGAAGCTTTAGTATTGATGAGTAGAAACTCTGATACCGAGCCCATGTATAGATTATAAGCGTTTCCTTTTCTTTTGTAGATAGCCAAATAAATGGTCAACGACCATCTTTGCATTCCATCGTGTTTACGTGAGTTTGCAAAAATCACAAAAATACAAAATCAAACAAATATCCTAAATAAAGGTCATTGGGGTTCCTTGTAACCCGATGCCCTAAGATCGTCTGATCTGGGATGCATAGACCGCTCCTTGCACTCCATTGCGTTTATGCAAGTTTGCAAGACAAAAAGCCAAAAAACAGCCAAAAGAATAAAAACACAAAAATTCCATATCCTTATCTCCATTTCTATTTAGAATAAAGACATGGGGCCCCACCCAAGCCTTGGGTGAGTTGGAGATGATGAGATTTGAATTTTAAATTATATTAAACTCCTAATCTCATTAGGATTAGCCCTAGACCTAGTCAACCCATCTACACTATATAAACAACCTCTAGGAAGACCTATTTTCGCAAGAAAATAACCCTAGCCACTTCCAAAACCCAAATTTGACGTTGCGACGAATCGTCGCAACGTTGCGACAAGCATCTGCCGCACGACCGGAGAAACGAGCTCCGTTCTCCCGCCCTGACCGACGCCCAAGCACGCACCAAGCTTGCACAGCCGCTCCGCATCGCCTCCGCTTGCACCACCGTGTCCGACCGAGAGAATCTCTCGGTCAGACCGAGAGCTTTCGCCTGCTATCGCCGCTCCCCGCATCGCTGCAAGATCCCGCTCTGTCGCTCCGCACCGCTCCATGGCCCGACCGACGCTCTCGCCCGCATCGCCCGCTCTCCGCAACGTTGCAACGCTTGCAACGTTGCAGCGCCCGCTCCCCCGCATCCGCAGTGCCCGACCGGCGTTGTCTCCCGCACCGACCGATGGTTTTCTCTGCACCAAGCTTCCGCCGCACCACTGCAACCCCAAACGCTGCAACCCTCGCACCCCTAGTGCCCGACCGATGGAATCCCCCGCACCGAGGCTGTACGACCGAGAGCCAAACGTCGCAACCCCGCACCCGTCGCACCACTTGCCACTGTGGGCCCCCAAGTTCTCCAGAGGTATTGTGGGTCCCCCATAGATCCCTACGACTACTGTGGGCCCCACCTAGGTGCTTTCTCTCCGACGATTTTCCGCGTACGACGTTGCGACACGTCGTAGCCCGTCGTCGCACGTGCTAGCTTTGGAATCTGGAACCGTTGCTCCGGTGGATGCTCTGAACTTTCCAGCGAGGAAACTAATTTGGAATCAGGACTTGGAGCGCGTTCTCTTACTCCAACCCCTAGCGTCGCTACCCGACGCCAGTGTAGCTTTCGCGTCATGTTGAGGTAACGCTTTGCACCCCTAGGACCCCCAACCCAATTGCATGCTAATCAAGACTAAAATTGATGTTTTAAAAATGTTTTAAATGTTTTAAATTCACTAATCAAGATTAATAATATGGACTTTAGGCCGGTGGACTTGTGCACGTAGGATAATTGTGATTTTGGACTCTCTTGGACAGTGTTTCTCAGACGTCGTACTTGCAGGCAAGTGAAACTTGCCAACTCTTGTGTAGGGGCCATGTTTTTAGGCCACTTCCTCATTTTTAGCGTGAAAGAGACTAGTCAGTGAAATGATAGCTGGCTAGACGCCTTCTTGATCTAGTTTGACAACGAAACTAGATCCGTCACCTAATTGATCTAGCTTGACAACGAAGTTAGATCCAACCCTTTAAACTTGTTGTTCATGCATACTAAACTATCACGTTTACTTTCCATACCTGTACGCCTTACTACTTGCCATGTCATGTCATCCATGCATTGAATGTCGCATTCGTAGCACACGCTACAATACTTGTACTCATACTTCCTTGTCCGGCTAGGTGCACCCCTATGCCATACTTGTTAAAAACACTTCCTGGCTCGTGATCCAGAAGCGAGCATTACCGTTCGGGGGTAAGGCCCTGGCTCGATACACGTGGAGGGGTAGGGATAAACGGTCACCTGAGCTTAGGAGTGGCCCCGATCAGCCACTCTAGCCAGAAGGCGGAATCTCTGTGCACGAGGTGCTTACTTTACTTGTCTTGTACTAGTGAGTGTTACTTGTATAACTTGTCATCCATGCCATGTTTAAATGCCATGCTCGTACTTTACTTTACTTTACATTACTTGTTGCACTCATACTTTAAACTGCCATGTCATTGCATTCATGCTAGAACTGCTAGGTTGCTTTACCTGCTTTCAGTTTCCTTGCACAAGTCTCTTGTAGACTTGCTGACATGTGCCCCTTGCTCTTTTGGGTGTCACATGTTAGGCCCTGAGCCAGAGACCGTTGCGGTGTACGTGATGTCTTGCTGCCCGCTGAGTCTGAGTCCATGTTTGCCCAGGAGGAGTTTTGTGGACACCTGAGACCTTTCTTGGTGACTTTGCTGAGCTTCTTTTGTTTTAGGTTTTGTTGTTAGTTGTCGGTGCGTGGCACCTTTGTTTTGTACGCTGTACTTTTGTTGGCCATGTTTGGGCCTTTAGACTCTCTTTTATTTCTGCCTGGTGGCTTTTTCTGTGATGTTGAAACTTATTTTATGGATATTCTGAGATATCTCTTTTGGCTCATTTTATTATTATTATCCTTGTTTCGTTCGCGTTGCAAGAACCTGCAGTTTTAAATTTGATTGACGCTTATCGGACTTGCAGCTTTGCAGCTTCAAGTCTGAGCGGACCTTCTCACGCTTCGCCTTCATATTTTTGGGAAGCGGGGCGTGACATGTTTTGTTGGTGGCCCATGCAGGTCAGTCTTGCAATTGCGAATTAACGAAACAACGATAATAACAGAATGTCCATTAAATAAATTGCAACATCCGAGTAATAATCCCTGAGTCTAGTTGTTTTCTTATGACACTAGGTGGTAAGAAGACTTAGCTAGACGTCTGTGTTTGCTAGTTAGAGGCCTCTGATTGTTAGTTAGACCCCCTGTCAGCAATTGATTTAATCAGCGTAGGAGTTACCTCAGTGGTCCTTGTCTACCTCTGACCATATTAGACTTCTAGAATTTACTTTAGTCGATCGCTTGGGTTCATCGATTTCGGACCAAGCTGAACGCATTTCATTACCTTCCAGCCCCTTAGAAGGTCTTAGCGCCTAGTTCCTAATCTTTAGTTGGTCGACCGTAGGAGTTTCCCCGTAGACTCTCCTGATTCATATCCTAGGCGTATGTATGTTTTGATCATCCGACCAATTTCCTTGCCTCGATTCACGAGATCACCTCATGACGATCGTCGTCAATTTTCGAATCTCTCCGTTACAAATCCTGAATCTTCCGAAAGCATTTTTCAACTTTCTCTCTCACTAAGTTAACCTTGTTCAAAATTTTAATGTATATATACACTTCATACTCCTTCGTTAATTTAAAATTTTAAAACTTTTGTCGGAATTTTTTGAACACTAGTTTATAATATTTTTTCCAGCCTATATTTTTCGTACTTATATAATTGCGTTGCCCCTTCATATATTAATTTTATTCTGAACCGTACTTTTATTTTTGCCCAATTCGATTTATAATTTTCCCTCCTAATTTATGCCATTCAAACGACACATCGCGTCTCCTTTTAATATACTTTTCAAGTCACCTGGGATTTTGGCTTTTAGCCAGTCGATGTTATGCTATTCATTTCCATGTTTCAAATTTTTGTAAAACTATTGTTTCATAACCACTTCTTATTTAGACCCTCCATAATTTGGTTTCAAAGCTTTACTATCAATTTTGATGATTCTACTACTAAGCTATTATTATCTTTCCGCTTACTCTACGTGCTTTTAGAAAAATTTCTAGACTAAAATGAATTTCAATTATTTTTATCCGTACCAGGTTCGTTGTGCTCGTATGCTAAGAGTTTTGTGTAAACCAGTTTTAATTTTTGCACATCATGGTTCCTCTAAAAGTAGTTCCACTATTGATCATTTTAAACTTTCTTTCCCTGGCTTAAAGACTTTGAAAGCGTTTAAAACACGAGATTAAATTCTTCAGTTACTTTATTTCATTCTTGAATTTCCAAAATTTTTGCCAAATTATATTAAATTACTACCGTATAATATTTTCTATAAACTACGTCCTTAATGTTCGTGTGAATGATTTACTTCCTCTTATAATGACTTCCTATAAACCATTTTCTCTTATTATGAATATTCGACTCAAACATATTTTGTACAACTCGTTTTATCAATCTCCAAATACTTCTTTACGGACGAGGATTTCAACTTTTGAAGTACGTCAGTTTTCAAACTCCACGTATTTTAGCTTATACTATTTCTTTTCTCCCTCCTATATAAGTGTCACTACATCTCCTTTCCCTCAACCTAAACATCACCATTGAGGCAAAGTTTCGTCTAACCAAGCTGTCCCCTTGTATTCGTCCTATCTGAACTCGTGCTTATCGATCCTTCCCTCGTCACGCCTTCGACCTCGACCTCCCTTTGTTGCTTAGGCTTTAGTGCCCGTCGATGTCTGTGACAACCCTAAATTGTCAGTAGGCCCTTGGACCTTGTGATGTGTCGAAATGCACGTACCTAAGTTGTGTACGTGAGCTTGATTGAGTATAACCCCATAGTATATTGATGCTTGCCTATTGTGTGATATATATATATATACATACTCGGAGTTATTCGTGATATTATGAAGTTGTTATGTGTTAGTATTTATAGATTTGGGTGTGGTTAGCTATACCATACTAGGGATGCTTGTGTATATAAGAATTAGTGTGGGGATATCTGATGGAGTGTATGTAGTTAGAGATACTTGTAATGGTTGAAATAAAATGATTGGTAAAGCTATGTGTATGCTAGGTGTGATAATAATAGGTGAACGTATAGATAAGAAAGTAGGCCTATTGAGTGACCCATATATTAGTACGTATGAGTATGTGCTCGTAGGTAGATATGTATTGTGCTTAGACGTAAGTAGTTATGTTTTGTTGCCTGAGTATATAGGTGATATGCATATGATGGTAGAATTATAATTTTGATTGGTATTGCTTGCTCTTATGGGATGTTGTATGCGTGTGTACCGTGAGGTATACACGACTATTGCACATCTTAACTATGTATGTACTAGTCATAACCCGTGCCTGCGGGCACGGTTCATTTAAGATTTTTTCTCAAAATCTTGGTTCTCCCCAAAAATTATTTCTCCCTCCAAAATTCAAACGAACAAAAATGTAGCTTCGGCGTGGGACCCTGGGGCACGATTCATTTAAGATATCTCCTCAAAATCGTTGTTCTCCCAAAGAATTATTTCCCCCTCCGAAATTTAAACGAACAAAAATCGGCTGCGGGCGCCTTCGGCGCGGGGCAGTGCTGCTAGTCACTGCACACATTTTGTTAATCAAAGTGCATTAGCGTAAAACAACAAATCCGGCGCGGAACAACAAATTAGCGCAAAAAATCGGTGCCCGTGGGCACGGTTCATTTAAGATTTGCCCCACGAAATCTTTGTTCCCCAAAAAATAATTAAAATTTAAAAGAGCAAAAATTAGAGTAAATATTTAACGGCGCGGGTGCCTTTCGCATGTAACAACAAATTCGGCGCAAACTCCTTCGTCACAGAAGAACAAATTCGGTGCGGAACAACAAATTCGGGTTAGAACAACAAATTCTGCTCGGAACAAAATTTAGCGGGCACCTTTCAAAGTTGGACCAAATTTCAAAGCTGGACCAAGTTTCAAAGCTCATATTCATGATTTCAAAGCTCACTTCATTTCAAAGCTAGACCAAATTTTAAAGTTGGACCAAATTTCAAAGCTGGACCAAATTTCTAGGCTCCCATTCATGGTTTCAAAGCTTCATCTCAACCTTCTATTTCACAAGATCAAATCTCAGCCACTCTTTATCTTGTCCTAGTCAGCCATAGAATTCAAAAAACATTGTCAAATGTATAATAGATAGGTGTTGGTATACTAATTATAGGTAGTAGGCTATGGTGTAAATATATATGTTACATGTGTGCGACTATACGATGAATGCGTATGTATTAAGGAGTGTATTACAATTATACGTGTGCTGATGTCTGTATTATTATTATGGTATATAGAGTGATTGAACTAGGTGAGTATTACTTGACTAAATATTAAGTGTGATTGACTTAAGGTATGTATATGGTTGTATTGATAGACGTATAAATATTGGAGTGATATTGGTATAGGTATGAATGTCGTGTTACGTATATAGAATATTCTGATATGTGTATTGAGTCTCACTCAAGCTTGAGTGGGTATACTCTAAGTATATTGAATGTATGTTTGTAGTTGAATATAGCAATGTTTGATGTATGTATAGTGATAGGAGTGTTTGTGCCTGGTTGTGTTACACACATGATTGTGGGTCACTACACCAGTATATAGTTATAGGTGTTGGTCTTGTGGTATAGTTAATTACTAAGGACTTGCCTGTGTGAACGTATGTGTGCTAGCTAAACTAGGTGTGTAGATGTACTAGTAATATAATGGTATGATTGGTATGCGTAAATGAAATGTTAGATGGTATGGGGTGTGCACCATGCACGGGTAAGTATGTGCTTAGTTATAGTTATTGGTGACTATGATATATGTGGTGTGTTCGTAAATACAGTTATAGGACCGTATGCGATGAGAATATATGGTGAACTATTTGCATGCATTGAATGACTATATATTGTGAAACTATAGTGGTGATGAATGTATATATATAGTGAAACTGGATTTAATTATGGTATTGGTGTGACTACATGAGTTGATGTGTTAGTTGGATGATCACCAGGAAATGTTAGGGAGTTGTATACCCATGTTGTTTATGCATAGGTAGCTATCTATACGTAGAGTAATGATTGTATTTGCTAAGTGTGAGACTATCCTTATGTGAGTATCTGAACTATTGTTTTTGTACTAGGTAAGTAGTAGTTATATAAGGGATGTATGCTTATATATATGATTGAAATACATGTATGAAATTGACTGGCTATAATAGGTATAAGTATTATGACGTACGTGAATGTATATATATACGTGTTGGTAGTGTTAATGTTTGACTACCTAGTGCATATATAAGCACTTGTAATGACTATACCTGGTTTGAATTATAATGTGACTTGATTGGGGTAGTTACTAGAGCGACTAGCTATATTAGAAAGTCCGAGGACGGACTTTATTCTAAGGTGGGGAGGATGTAACGACCACTTTTCGTTGTACGATGTTCGTGCACGTGCTTTTGACCGTGCACGTGTTTGTTTTAGACTTTGTTTGTTTGTGAACACTTTCGTGTGATATGCCGTTGTGAACGTCTCTGAGAGTATTAAATAGTGGCACTAAATTGGAACGACGTTTCTCGAGTCGTTTTCCCACAATTTAATCTTATTCAATGGGACGTTGCGATTCTCACTTTTGACGGGAGACGTTTCTATTTTTAGTTTCGTCGTCCGACGTCGAAATTGAGATCCATCTTCTTAGTTAGCTCACTTTCGTCGACACGATCACCCCGATATTTATTTTATAATTTTTGGAGTTTATCTGACCACTTTTATATTTTTAACAAGGTTTATAATATTTTTAATAATTAATTTTTGTATTAATTTCAGCCAAAGAAAATTTATTTGAGTTTAAAACGTTTTAAATAATTTTTGAGCCAATTTGCAGCTCATTTGGGCCCCCACCCAAGCCTTGGGTGAGTTGGAGATGATGAGATTTGAATTTTAAATTATTTTAAACTCTTAATCTCATTAGGATTAGCCCTAGACCTAGTCAACCCATCTACACTATATAAACAACCTCTAGGAAGACCTATTTTCGCAAGAAAAATAACCCTAGCCACTTCCAAAACCCAAATTTGACGTTGCGACGAATCGTCACAACGTTGCGACAAGCATCTGCCGCACAACCGGAGAAACGAGCTCCGTTCTCCCGCCCTGACTGACGCCCAAGCCCGCACCAAGCTTGCACAGCCGCTCCGCAACGCCTCCGCTTGCACCCCCCGTGTCCGACCGAGAGAATCTCTCGGTCAGACCGAGAGCTTTCGCTCGCTATCGCCACACCCCCGCATCGCTGCAAGCCCCCGCTCTGTCGCTCCGCACCGCTCCATGCCCGACCGACGCTCTAGCCCGCATCGCCCGCTCTCCGCAATGTTGATACGCTTGCAACGTTGCAGCACCCGCTCCCCCCGCATCCGCAGCGCACCGACCGGCGTTGTCTCCCGCACCGACCGATGGTTTTCTCCGCACCAAGCTTCCGCCGCACCACTGCAACCCCAAACGCTGCAACCCTCGCACCCCTAGTGCTCCGACCGATGGAATCCCCCGCACCGAGGCTGTACGACTGAGAGCCAAACGTCGCAACCCTGCACCGTCGCACCACTTGCCACCGTGGGCCCCCCAAGTTCTCCAGAGGTATTGTGGGTCCCCCATAGATCCCTACGACTACTGTGGGCCCCACCTAGGTGCTTTCTCTCCGACGATTTGCCGCGTATGACGTTACTACACGTCGTAGCCCGTCGTCGCACGTGCTAGCTTTGGAATCTGGAACCGTTGCTCCGGTGGATGCTCTGAACTTTCCAGCGAGGAAACTAATTTGGAATCAGGACTTGGAGCGCGTTCTCTTACTCCAACCCCTGGCGTCGCTACCCGACGCCAGTGTAGCTTTCGCGTCGTGTTGAGGTAACGCTTTGCACCCCCCCAACCCAATTGCATGCTAATCAAGACTAAAATTGATGTTTTAAAAATGTTTTAAATGTTTTAAATTCACTAATCAAGATTAATAATATGGACTTTAGGCAGGTGGACTTGTGCATGTATGATAATTGTGATTTTGGACTCTCTTGGACGGTGTTTCTCAGACGTCGTACTTGCAGGCAAGTGAAACTTGCCAACTCTTGTGTAGGGCCATGTTTTTAGGCCACTTCCTCGTTTTTAACGTGAAAGAGACTAGTCAGTGAAATGATAGCTGGCTAGACGCCTACTTGATCTAGTTTGACAACGAAACTAGATCCGTCACCTAATTGATCTAGCTTGACAACGAAGCTAGATCCAACCCTTTAAACTTGTTGTTCATGCATACTAAACTGTCACGTTTACTTTCCTTACATGTACGCCTTACTACTTGCCATGTCATGTCATCCATGCATTGAATGTCGCATTCGTAGCACACGCTACAATACTTGTACTTGTACTTCCTTGTCCGGCTAGGTGCACCCCTATGCCATACTTGTTAAAAACACTTCCTGGCTCGTGATCCAGAAGCGAGCATTACCGTTCGGGGGTAAGGCCCTGGCTCGATACACGTGGAGGGGTAGGGATAAACGGTCACCTGAGCTTAGGAGTGGCCCGATCAGCCACTCTAGCCAGAAGGCGGAATCTCTGTGCACGAGGTGCTTACTTTACTTGTCTTGTACTAGTGAGTGTTACTTGTATAACTTGTCATCCATGCCATGTTTAAATGCCATGCTCATACTTTAATTTACTTTACATTACTTGTTTCACTCATACTTAAAACTGCCATGTCATTGCATTCATGCTAGAACTGCTAGGTTGCTTTACCTGCTTTCAGTTTCCTTGCACAAGTCTTTTGTAGACTTGCTGACATGTGCCCCTTGCTCTTTTGGGTGTCACATGTTAGGCCCTGAGCCAGAGACCGTTGCGGTGTACGTGATGTCTTGTTGCCGCTGAATCTGAGTCCATGTTTGCCCAGGAGGAGTTTTGTGGACATCGGAGACCTTTCTTGGTGACTTTGCTGAGCTTCTTTTGTTTTAGGTTTTGTTGTTAGTTGTCGGTGCGTGGCACCTTTGTTTTGTACGCTGTACTTTTGTTGGCCATGTTTGGGCCTTAAGACTCTCTTTTATTTCAGCCTAGTGGCTTTTTCTGTGATGTTGAAACTTATTTTATGGTTATTCTGAGATATCTCTTTTGTCTCATTTTATTATTATTATCCTTGTTTCGTTCGCGTTGCAAGAACCTGCAGTTTTAAATTTGATTGACGCTTATCGGACTTGCAGCTTTGCAGCTTCAAGTCTGAGTGGACCTTCTCACGCTTCGCCTCCATATTTTTGGGAAGCGGGGCGTGACACATTGCGTTTATGCAAGTTTGCAAGACAAAAAGCCAAAAAATAGCCAAAAGAATAAAAACACAAAAATTCCATATCCTTATCTCCATTTCTATTTAGAATAAATACATTGGCAAAGGTGAAGTTTTTCTAGGACTTAAGAAAAGGTCTAGTGTGGTGACTTCCTAACTTCAATTGAATTCACTAATTCATATCATGAACAACAAATTTATATCTTGCATGCTTGGTATTTGATCTTGATACATTTATGCCGAATAGAGAATCTGTAGTAGAGTTTGAACTTAAATTCTATGGACAGAGTATATTGTCTGGTAGGCTATGATAAGATTTCTTCTCTAATTTCATGTTGATGATGAGTTCTTAATACTTCATTGAAAATACATGATATATGCATGATGCTATACTAGAATGCTATGTGTGAATGTGCATGCTATTTTATTGCTCAGTTGATGTTGCGTGTGCTACATGAGATGAGGAAATGATCTTGTCACTTCTCTTCTTTGGTTTATTTTATTTTATTATTTTTGTCTCCCGGTGAACTTCTTATTTGTCTTCCTCGAGGACGAGTAAGAGGTAAGCTTGGGGGATTTTGATATGCACCTATTTTACATGATTAGTCGCATATTTTCACGACACATTTCTCCCTCCAAATCCTCATTTTATACTCTTTTATACAACTATTTGGGACTATTTGGCTTTGAGAGCGTTTTGTTGTATTTCAGGGATTTGGAGCAATATTGGAGCAATTTGGAGTCAATGGGATGATCGGCGATGCGAGAGCACCATGAAGACTCATGATGTCATGCTTGACGCGGTGGAGAAGAGGATTTGATAAGGAGAAGAGGAAGGAGAAAGAAGAAGAGTGAAAAAATGGAGTTCCCAAGGCCTCTCAGCAATTCCAGACCACTCGGTCCGAGTGCGGAATCCCACTCGGTCCGAGTGGGTAAGGCGAAGGGAGTTGGGGCTTCGACTTAGCAGCTGTCCGAGCTTGAAGCTACTCGACCGAGTAGCCTTGCTACTCGACCGAGTTAAATTATCGACAGAATGACATTTTCAAGGCTTATACAGCCTCGGCAGCTCGACCGAGTGGCCACGTCCACTCGACCGAGTGCCTAGGTGACTCGGTCGAGAAAGAATTATTTCAGAGCAGCGTTTTCAAGCGTATTTCCAACCTCTACAGCTCGATCGAGTATGAAATCCACTCAGACCGAGTGCAATCGCACTCAGTCGAGTGAGGTGAGACTCCCAGATTACAGGACATCCTCTCAATCTTTTGAGATCTGCTATCATCCTAGTTGGCAAAGTATTTTTCTCATATTTTTCATGAATAGTAGACTTCATGAAGATTCCAATGCCGCTAAGAACGCACCAAACAGAGGTCAGATGAAATCTATGGAATTTCTCCTAGATGGTGCTGCAGTGCTGAAATGTTCCACTCGACCGAGTGGAAATTCCACTCGGTCCGAGTCAACTCGGGCCCACCACTTAAGTTGCGGCCAGAAACAGATTTGGGCCGAATTTTAGGGGGTTTTGTTGGTTTTTTCTAGGGTTTGAAGGGACTATATATGGAGTTTGTAGCCCTCATTGTGAGGGGCATCTATCTTATTTTTTGGAGCTTTGTAGAGACTTTCTTTGGAGGCTAGGCCATGCCTTAGGCCCCCTCCCTTGTATCAAGCTAAGTATTTTTGTTCTTTGAGTCTATTTTGATTTTTTCTATGATGCTAGCAATATTATGTGTTGTTTTCATATCTATTTCTATGTTGAGTAGTTTTATTGCTAGAGCTAGATTGAATCCTATTGCTAGGGCATTATACTTGATAGAGGTGGTGATCCAAGATATTGGCACCAAACCCATCTATATTTGGGGATCCTTTGAATGTTAGAACTTAGCCTAAGGAAGGAATTCTACCACAATCGGATCTAGGGATTGACAACCCTAGAACCCTCGAATTAACAACTCTTGGTGGTCGATGAACTCACCCTAGGATAAACCCAATAATCAAGGGTATTCCGAAGCGTAAAAGATGATCCACGATGGTGGCATCGATGCGATCCAAGATTTTGGCTCTTCTACCATGTAGCTAGGAATTGAGGGAGCCATAGAGTTATGTTGTGGTTAGATATCATCGGGGGTAACAGGAATTCGATAGACGTGGTGATCCGCGATAGTGGCACTCGCCTTGAGAAATCCCCTCACGTCCAAAAGGGTTGTAACGTCAACTATCTAGGTGCGGTGTTCTACGATAGTGGCACCAACCTTTGTCGTTTGTTACACCCTTATATTGCTTATTAGGTGATCCACGATGGTGGCACCGAAGTAAAGAGCCCGCACAACATATTATCGACTCGTCGGATGAATCAATGTCTAAATACATATGAGAATCATTCTGTGACCAAAGCAGTAGTGAGGATACCGAAACCCTACTGATATTTCTCTCATATGTGTTCTCTTTGTTTTATTTATTTCTTTCTTTTTGTGGAGTCAGTTTGCAACATCGAGTGACACGACATTCGCATCCATCACCATTACGACATCCATAATCCATATCCACCGATAAAACAAAGAAAGGGTAAGACGACATCGTTTTGGGTGTAATTCCGGGCCGATCATCCCCCCGTGTCGTCAGCCGCAAGACGAAGGGGCCACCCCCCTTCGCAACTAAACGACCCTCCGGTGTATTCATCCATAAGACGAAGGGGTCACCCCCTCACCACAGAACGAGCCTCCGATGTCGTCAGTCGTAAGACGAAGGGGCCACCCCCTTTGCAACGGAACGAACCTCTGGTGTCATCAGCCGTAAGACGAAGGAGACACCCCTTTGCAACTGAATAACCCTACCACGTCGTCGATTGTAAGATGAAGGGGACACCCCTTCGCAACTAAACGACCCTCCCGTATCGTCAGCCATAAGACAAAGGGGCCACCCCCTTCGCAACTGAACGACCCTACCATGTTGTCAGCCGTAAGATGAAGGGACCACCCCTTCACAACTGAACGACCCTATCGTGTCGTCAGCCGTAAGACGAAGGGGCCACCCTCTTACAACTGAACGACCCAGCAGTGTCGTCAGCCGTAAGAGGAAGGGGCCACCCCTTCACAACTGAACAATCCTACCGTGTCGTCAGCCGTAAGACGACAGGGTGATGTTTCCAAATTTTTCATGTTTTTATCGCATGTTTTCATACCATTTTCGTTGTCCAAAGTTCACATTTATAAATATTATCGCGCTTTTCACGATATATTTGATTTTCGTATAGAATTGTGGATTTCCAGGAACTTTGGAGCGATTTGGAGAAAATATAGCATATGGACACATCTGAGCTATCCAGAGCATCTATGGCGAGGTTCGATAGGTGTTCGACGAGGTGGAGAAGAAGATTGGAGGAGGAGGAGATGAGAGAAGAAGAGAAAGAGAGAAAGGAGCTCAAAGAAGCTCGTATATTGATTTTCCCAAACAACTCAACCGAGCTGCTCAGCACTGTAGAGGAATATGCCCTCGGATCATTTGTATTTGATGCAGATGATAATTTAAGCCTAGATAGGGACTATTTTGCATATGATGCAAAAGAGATTAAATGTGTCTTAAATTGTTTAAGACTATATTTAATTAAATAAACACGTTTAAAAGGTTACCTAGATGACGGGATCGTCCCGCTCTAAACGCAGGTTCAAACCGCGTCAAAAACGGAGTCCAAATGCACAAGTTATAGCCAAAACAAGTCAGCCCAAACTGTTAGGCTGAAACCAGCGAAAATGGAGGCCCACCAAGCCCGAATTTTCTGGTTAGGGTTTTTTGAAACCTGGGATTTTCTTGACGGCTACGTTTCTAAGAGAAGCATGACTTTTGGCTAACTTTGGACAATTGTTTGAAGGGTCAAACGGACTCGGATTGACGAGCCGTTTTTTCCTACGCGTTCACCGTTGAACCCTCTTCGATTTGGTAGCTTGTACCAACATTGAAGCTCAACGGTGAGGGAGTTAAAATTCACGGAAGTTTGCACTTTGTGAAGTGCAAACTAACTTGATTTTAATTAACTCAAATTAATAGTCCCACATCGGATTTTGAGAAAAGGGGAGAGTCCGCCGCCTATATAAATAGGGGTCTACTCTCCTCCTCAAAACTCGTCCCAAGCTCTAGATCTGAGCGGCTCTCGTAAATGTTGGAGCACGCTCAGATCTAAGCTAAATTAATATTCTCCTCTCCCTATAAATTTCTGCCTTGCTCCTGAGGGCTCTAGCAAAGCCGTAAAGGAGTTCGGATTCAGATCCGAAATCTAGGCGGAGGTTTCACTCGCGTGAAACTTTCTTCGGCGCGTGGTTGGCTCAGTGAAATGGGATTGATCGCCTCGGGATGCGGAGCGGTTCGAGGAGCAGTTCGGGGAGCGGTTCAAGGAGTGGCTCGGCGTGGGACAGGAGCAGCTCGGAAGACGGTGCGGAACATCTCGCCTGCCCCAGGGCTGAGATTCCGGGTATGTGTTTAAGTTTTTCATTTAATTATTCGCAGTAGTTAGATCCCTCTTGGGGTGGTCAGATCCACCCCAAGTTGGCAGAGTTCCTGGCTAATAGGGTCTGGTTCCTTAGGGTTGCATGTTAATTAGATTAACATAAAAATTTTCCGCTGCATTTCTGTCTATGTTCCGTCCGACTTAGGACGGGACTAGAGTTTTTGTGCCCTAAGGGTCCCAGAAAACCCTTCATTGGTATCAGAGCCATCTCTGTATGCTGATCTAGGACTGCGAATTTATTATTTGAATGCTTTTACAGAAAAAGGTTTTCTTTAAATTTATGCGATAAATTTAATTTTTTTTAAAAAAAATGTTTTCTTTAAATTTATGCGATAAATTTAAATTATTTTTAAAATGTTTAAAATTTTTATATGATAAATTTTAAACATGAAAGTTTTAAAATGGAATTTTAAATTTATGTGATAAATTTTAAAATTTTTTTAAAGCTTTAAAACTTTATGCGATAAGTTTAAAATGTTGTTTAAAATTTTATGTGATAAATTTTAAACATGGAATTTTTAAAATGATGTTTTAAATTTATAAGATATTTTTAAAAACTGATTTTAAAAGTTTAAAATTTTTATGCGATAAATATTTTAAAGTGGCATGCAAATGTTATGATTTTTTAAACAAGCTTTTACTTTATGAGATAAAATAAAATGTTTTAAAAATCGTATTTTTAAATTTAAATGTTAAATTTAAGTATGCGTGCTAAAATTGTTTATGCGATAAACTTTAGTCTATTTAATTGTTAAATAGTTGTACACTTTTTATGCGATAAAATTAGTGTAAATTTTTTAATGGATATGTCTTCTTGTCCCTTATTTGATAACACAAGACAACCTTTTTTTAGGTTAGCCATTAAGAAATGATTAAAATTTATTACTTGAATTTTAATGACATGCTATGTTTTAATAAAACATTAACAATGCTTCAAGACCTAATTCCTGATTAGGGTAGTCCTTTTAATGAAAATTTTAATTTTAATTGTTATTATTAAATCATTAAAGGACTTCGCTTTTAGCGTTGGTTAATAATTTATTAAAATTCTAATAAAGATTAGGATAGCACGTGAACCTTATAGTTGATAAGGACTTAATAAAAGTTATTAAACAAATCCTAAAATTTTGAATTTAAGGATGCAACTAGTTGATAGGATTAATTAGTTGTTAATAAAAGCTGTTTAGTCTATGGCACACATACAAAAATGACAAGCTTCATTCAATGGACCATGATCCAGTCAATGTGCTTGGCTAAGAGTTCTGGGTCAACCCTTGCTAGTCCAAGGGGCAGTGATCCTGGCTTAGTCAATTCCCTGGCTGTGTTCCGCTGGACCGCAATGTCGCGAATCATGATTGTATGACACCCTGGACTATATCTAGTCAATGCGTTATAAATCTTATTAAAGATTAATCCGTATCCCTCCTTGATTTTGGAGCTTGGTAACTCAAAGAAGACAATTATAGTTGTTGAGTCTCCTCAAGCTGTGACTTGTTTTTCTTTAAGGAACAAACTCCAACATACATGTGATGTAGTCTAGACTTGACCCAAATCGATGCGTCGGGTCTCCTCGAGTATCGATATAAGTCAAATCTGGACATGAAATCAAGGGTCTGACTAGACCAATCATTATGATTTGTTGAGTCTCCTCAATATCATAAGTGACTGTGGGTAAAAATCGACAGGGAATCACATGTGATGTGATTGACCAAGAGTTAGTCTACCAGTCATGGAACCAATCAACTCGTTGAGTCTCCTCAAGGTTGTGAGGTTCGGGATGATTGGATCCCTCTTTCACTAATTTTTAAATTCGATTAAATCGTTCGTTATTAAGCTTTAAAACGATCGTAAAAATAGTGGGAGGATATAGATAGATGAAAGCCAATCTACCTATATTTAATATTGAACATATGCAAAAACTAGGGCCAGACTATGTTTACCGAAGGAATCAAAATATAATATTGGAATAAGTTAACTGGTCAAATAGTTGATTAATTGAATATCAAGTTAAATTCTAATTGATGGAATTAAACTATATTCTCGTTGACATTAAATGACCTTCTAAAGAACAGACTTAAGAAATATGATTTCATTAAGTTCTGGGTCCAACAAATAAATTAAAGCTACATGTCACTCTTCTCTATATGAGGCAGCTTGAACATATAGGATATTCGAAGTATGTTTCTCCCTACAACTTGTCGAGCTACCCTCAAGGTTGTATGGACAAACAATTCCGATCCGCAAAGTTCGAGAATTCGATCAAACCGTTTGAGTCGAATACGAGTGCATGAGCGGTGCAAGACTATGTATCCCAACCGGATCTTGAGACAAGCAACTTCTTGAGCTAAACTCGAGATTGCAAAGCTCAAGCGTTTGGATACATAAGATGCTTGCATAGCTATTTATGTTGGGTTAATTAATATCTAAATGTGATTTAGAAAAGGAAGAAGGCACTCCAGAAAGTCAATTGAGAAAGTTAGTTTAATTTATCATTAGTAAAGGCATAAGTAGGAGGAAATGAAAATGTGATATATTTTGATGTCACGATTTCAGAATAAATAGTTATACAAAAACGTCTAACACATTTTTTGACGAATGTCGTCACCTTGCTTCGGAAGCAATGTTTTGTGTTAAGTAATTTGTAATAACTATATATATATATATATATATATATATATATATATATATATTAAATGTTAATATATAAATACACAAGATAGTAGCAAACTTATATGGTAAAATAGACTAGGCCGTGTCGAGAGACTAAGCTTCACAAGTCACATAAAGAGGGGTCTGACCTCTCGTATTATGAAGTCTACTGACACTTGTGAATCTTATCCTCTCAGATATAATGGCTGAAAACCATCTGTAAGACAGTGGAAGAATGAGTTGTCGAACTCAGTCTCGTACATACTGATGTACCCGAGTCTATTTTAACCAAAATAATTTATTCGTATATTTTATTAAGACACGTGTTCTTGATGAAACACAAGTCTGATAAAATAAAGAACGAAAAGTAGAAAGTATTTAAACAGATTCGATTAGATCGAATGGTCAAATACTTAGCTACATAAAATCTTGTGTAATTAAAAGAAAATGTGATTTTCTCTCAGGTCAAGTCTGTTAACACATCCGTGTGTTAAAATGTATGAATCACACTTAGTGAGACTTGGTGCGATACATAGTAAGTGACTTTGAGTTAAGTCCTCTCTCTGGGTTAAGTCCCAGATCGTAATGCCTAGGTTTTGATAATGTCCTATGAGGACATTGTCAATAAGATATTCATTAAATCGATCATTAAAGAAGTTGTATAATTACTCGAATTTCGTGAGACGAATTGTCGAGTTAGACATCATAACTGATGATGACTTAGTCAACTTCCGGGATGAAATTCGGAGTAGTAACTCCGATTTAAAACTTGATGCAATCAAAATAGGTCCGTGTGCGTAAATAAATTTGAGAATTTAGTTTACGTACCCAAGGAAAATGTTTCCTCACTTTCTGCAAGTAAATCTTTAAGTTGAAAGATTGGTGCAGAAAGAGAATAGCAAAGTACAATCTTGTTGATCGAAAACGGTTTTCACCCTAATTTCTTTAAAACGGATTAGTTGAAATCGTCTCGCCAACAGATGTGTACAGATCTACTTGGACCAAATCCGATGTAAAACGCTCATGTTGACCATGAAAATTGGAGCATTCACTTATAAGTTCGTTTTTCTAAATATGATTTAGACGGACCAACTTATATGAATTAGCCAGAGAGTTTTCAAGGTCAGTGGGAGCGTATAAATTACATGCAAGGCATCAAAGAGATGGAACATATAATTTGATTAAGTAATCAAAGAGTTTGATACTTTATCAGAAATAAATATGAGCCATTTGAAATGACCATTAACAAATTTAAATTATTATCGTAATGTACGATGAGCTGGATAAGATCCATGTATATTAAATATTACAGATTCCGATAGACCAAGTGAATTATTTGAATGAGATTCAAATGGTTGGTCTAACATGAACATAAAAACCCCTTGAGTCTATAGTGTAGACGGTTTTAGCAGATCCACTCACGAAGGCTCTACCACATGAAGTCGAGAAAACTTATGTGTAAAAACGGTATAAGATACCGGGATAAATGGGCCTGAGTGCAAGTGGGAGATGTTGAGAGATGATACCCTCGAGGCTATCTATCTTCATGTGTGAATAGCACAAACGTTTTGTTCGAAATAACAGTAAGTTGTTTGGTAATAATTTATCTAAGTTATTTTATAATGTAGTTAACATTAGACATTAACTTAGGTAAAGTCCTGAGACTTTATGCAAGGTCAAACAAGTATCGAGATGAGTATCTCGATCATGGAGAAATGTTTGACCGTCTGTAGCATAAGTCTAAAAGGGTTCGTGGTCGTAGATGTTTCGAGACAAGGATATCGAAACATCGGATAGACCATTGTGTCTTAGTCTTCACCGTTTAGCGGTGGCGATGATCTCATGATCGCTTGACTTGGCGAAGTCGTAGATGAGACACAGGTGCTCATTAGAGAATGAGTTCACTGAATGATCCACAAGAGTTATCATATGGTTATATTGACCAATCTGTCAATGATGACTCTGAGTGATGATAGGCTAGTTGGTCTTTTGACTTGAGGTCATTTTGACGAACCTGTGCGTGAACGGTGCCACTTAGATCAAATGACCTAGCTTCGAGGCAAGCCCCGTCGAAAGGTCTTTGATTGGGTGACACTTGAAGCGTATGAGGAGAGTAATGACCAAGAGAGGATTCGTCTCTCCCGGTCAATGGGAGTTAGTGTCGTAGGGTTAGTTCGGTCTTTAGTAAAAACTCTGGCCAGAGTATGTTGGAAGAAGTCCAACATTTTTTTTGACTAAAGATCGATAGAAACTAACCGGAGTCAAGTTATTGGGGTTGACAGTTTGACCGTACCCTAGACTTGATCTACACGACATAGTTTAGACGAAGAGACTATAACTGCGGAATTCATCACGGAAACAGTCAGGGTGGTCCCGACAATACTCATGTCAATGAGTTAACCACATAATGATGATTCCTGAAGCAGGGACGGCAACCACTGCTCGTGGTCACTGCCATATAGGGATTCGAGCCCAACCTGTTGTAAGGGTCAGGCTGTAGGGTCTCACACAGAGTGCGACCTTCGTCTAGTAATAGGTAGAAATTAGTTAGGGAGAACAATTTGCATTTGATGCAAGGGATAAAATATTGCAAAAGATGTTTGTAATCATCTCATGCATTCGGGATAAATGATCCTGAGTGCAAGTGGGAGATGTAGAGGAATATGCCCTCAGATCATTTGTATTTGATGCAGATGATAATTTAAGCCTAGATAGGGACTATTTTGCATATGATGCAAAAGAGATTAAATGTGTCTTAAATTGTTTAATACTATATTTAATTAAATAAACACGTTTAAAAGGTTACCTAGATGACGGGATCGTCCCGCTCTAAACGCAGGTTCAAACCGCGTCAAAAACGGAGTCCAAATGCACAAGTTATAGCCAAAACAAGTCAGCCCAAACTGTTGGGTTGAAACCAGCGAAAATGGAGGCCCACCAAGCCCGAATTTTCTGGTTAGGGTTTTTTGAAACCTGGGATTTTCTTGACGGCTACGTTTCTAAGAGAAGCATGACTTTTGGCTAACTTTGGACAATTGTTTGAAGGGTCAAACGGACTCGGATTGACGAGCCGTTTTTTCCTACGCGTTCACCGTTGAACCCTCTTCGATTTGGTAGGTTGTACCAACATTGAAGCTCAACGGTGAGGGAGTTAAAATTCACGGAAGTTTGCACTTTGTGAAGTGCAAACTAACTTGATTTTAATTAACTCAAATTAATAGTCCCACATCGGATTTTGAGAAAAGGGGAGAGTCCGCCGCCTTTATAAATAGGGGTCTACTCTCCTCCTCAAAACTCGTCCCAAGCTCTAGATCTGAGCGGCTCTCGTAAATGTTGGAGCACGCTCGGATCTAAGCTAAATTAATATTCTCCTCTCCCTATAAATTTCTGCCTTGCTCCTGAGGGCTCTAGCAAAGCCGCAAAGGAGTTCGGATTCAGATCCGAAATCTAGGCGGAGGTTTCACTCGCGTGAAACTTTCTTCGGCGCGTGGTTGGCTCAGTGAAATGGGATTGATCGCCTCGGGATGCGGAGCGGTTCGAGGAGCAGTTCGGGGAGCGGTTCAAGGAGTGGCTCGGCGTGGGACGGGAGCAGCTCGGAAGACGGTGCGGAACATCTCGCCTGCCCCAGGGCTGAGATTCCGGGTATGTGTTTAAGTTTTTCATTTAATTATTCGCAGTAGTTAGATCCCTCTTGGGGTGGTCAGATCCGCCCCAAGTTGGCAGAGTTCCTGGCTAATAGGGTCTGGTTCCTTAGGGTTGCATGTTAATTAGATTAACATAAAAATTTTCCGCTGCATTTCTGTCTATGTTCCGTCCGACTTAGGACGGGACTAGAGTTTTTGTGCCCTAAGGGTCCCAGAAAACCCTTCAAGCACTTGGTCGAGCTGACCTTCAATACAAAAGAAGAGCTCCTCTAGCTGATATGCACATGTCACTCAACCGAGTAGTAACGCCACTCGGTGAGATTAAATCAGCTGACCACGATTCAATTCCCATTCCTAATCATAGTAGGAGAGTTCAGAAGTGATGCGACCGAGCAATGTAGTCGCTCGGTCGAGCTGAAGCCCAATCAAAACGAAGATCTCGAAGGCCTCTCCAACCTACTGTAGCTCGACCGAGTAGACCAGCGCTCAACCGAGTACTTCAACCACTCGGCCGAGCGGAATCGATTACAGAGCAGCACATTGAGCCTAATGAAGCAGCCCTCAGTGACTCGATCGAGCACGGTGATCACTCGACCGAGCTGCTCATATCTGAAGCTGAAACAAGAAAGGAGAAGCGGTTGACCGTGTCCTCACTCGACCGAACAGCACCGCTACTCGACCAAGTAGGGCGCCGCAGCCCAACTGATTGGGGGCCCAATAAGCCCTTTCTCCATATTTTTGTGGGGTCCATCCCCATTGTATTTAAGCACTCTTTTTTACCCTAGTTTTAGAAGAGACTATTCAGATATTTTTATTTAGAAGTTTTTAGTTTTTCTTAAAGAGTTCTTGAGCCGTCGCTATTGTTTTGAAGACAAAGTTGATATTTTTATTGTTGTAATTTTCTTGGAATCTCTTGATCTTAATTCTCTGCGATTGTTTGTTCGTCTTCAGCACTTTGGTAACGATCTTTAATCTCTCTATGCTTATTTCTATGTCTTTTATTGCGATCAAGATTGCTATGGTTATTCTAAACGCTTTTGTTGATATCGCTATGAATTATAAGTAGTCGTTTCTAGGGCTAATGGATTAGCCCTAGGATCTTAGGATTTAGATGCAAAGTTAGGATTTTAACGTTGTTTTGGTATAAAAGGGATGTGTTTTGGTTGATCCAACCAAGTTTGTAGGAGATATCATATAGGGTTTGTGATCCACGGTAGTGGCACACAGCTTGGATGGGTATCCTATGAACTTAATTAGGCACGTTAGTTAATTCAATTAGAGTTCGTGATCCACGGTGGTGGCATGCACTTTGATGGTTTCCATCGGCATCCTATATTACTAATTGATGACCTACGGTGATAGCATCAATGAGAGCCATTAAATCACAGATCGAAGCTCTAACCACCGGTGGTGGCATTAGTAGAGATTGAGAATAATTGTCGTTCGTAATGCATGGATCACGTGTAAGGCCATCCACAGTAGTGGGGCTAAGCACGGGGTACGTTAGACGAGTGGCACAACGGTGGTTGGCCATGAGCTCTATATTTTAGATGCGACAATCTCGCCCTAATAAAGCCAATTCAACGTAGAAATTGTAGCCTAATATTGACGTCCGACGTTCCTAGTGGTGACTCATATTGCCCTAGTTTTTATTCTATTGTAGATTGAGATAGTAATCATTCGTGGCAATCTTTCTGCGTATTCCAACTAGCATTGTTGACTTTAAATATATCCAAGACTAAATAAGCATATGTCTCCATGTGGGTTCGACATTTTTCTATATTAGAAAGCATTAACACCATGCACTTGCGGCAAGTTTTCGAAATTAAATCTGGAGCGCATCGAGCTTTTGGCGACGTTGCTAGGGAGGCAAACGGTTTTTACTTGGGTTACTTTCTTTGTTGAAGAACTTGTTAGTTACTCTTACCATCTCTTATCTATCCATATTTTTATTCTTTTTCCCTTTGCTACTGACATCTTCTCTGAGTTTGTTTCTTGTGTATGAACACTCGCCTTGGGGGATCCGACGATTTATTATTTGACCCCGAGATTGAAAGGACAGCGAGACAGCTCAGAGAAGAAAGGAGGAATCAAACTTTACAGGATCAAATGGCAGGGACTCCTCCCCATTCTCTTCCACGTACTTGCAATGTCAAAGATTACATGAAGCCCAATCTATCTAGCACATCTTTTATCTTGAGACCGTAACTGGCAGGGGGAAACTTTGAACAGAAGACGAGCTTGATTAACTTAATGCAGTAGGACCCTGTCCATGGGCAATTTCATGAGAACCCCAATCACCAAATAGATCTTTTCTTGGCAAAGTTTGACACTTTTCAAGTTAAAGATGTGAGCGGAGATGCCATAAAGATACGTCTATTTCCATTTACTCTAAGGGACAAAGCGGCTTACTGGTTGAGGGTGCACCCCATGAACACTTTCAAAACTTGGGAGCAGTTGGCCTTGGCCTTCATTAACAAGTACTGTCCACCGTCCAAAAACAGTGAGGATTAGGGGGGTGATCACGAACTTCAAGCAAATCCTACAGGAGTCACTCTATGAATCTTGGGAACTCTTCAAGGATTTGCAGCATCAATGCCCACATCATGACGTTCCGAATTGGGATCTCATTCAGAGATTTTATAATGGCCTAAAGCCCGACACAAAAATGATCATTGACACCTCTACAAATGGTACATTATTGGCTAAGCTACCTGACGAGGACACGTCACTTTTGGAGAAGATGGCCTCCACTAATCAACCATGGAGCAGTGATCGCTCAACATCTAGAGGCACCGGTTCGGGACATTCTGAGATAAAGGTAGCTACACATCTTGATGGGCTACTTGAGACCCTTTGCAAGCAAGTTACAAGAATTGAGTAAAGGTTGGACGTTATTCCGACTATTTCCAAGGCTCCGATATATGCTACCTATGAAGACTACACCGAGCAAGGGTACGCTCCAATAGAAGGGTCATGTGAAGGAACGTGTGTACCGACGGAGCAAGTCAATTATATAGCGGGTAAGAGGAGCAATCCTAGACCTCAGTGGTAAAATCCGGCATGGAATTCACATCCTGGATTCTCATATAGCATCCCCAACGGAGCCCTACAACCACCGTCCCAACCGAGGCCACCTCAGCTGCCTCAACAAAGAGCACCACCTCCACAACAGTAGTAGTACGAATTCAGGACATCTGGGCCCTATAGACCGCAGGGATATTTTAATCGTCAACCATATCAGCAGCAACAACAAAAATACCAACAACCGACGGCACAAAAACCTGACATGGAGACGACATTAAATGCATTTATGAGAGCCCAAACGAAGATCAATTCAGAATTATCAGCCGCGCAAAGGCAACTTTCAGCCACCGTTGATAACTTGTCGCACTGGTAGAAAATGGGTCTGCAGCCATGGATAGTTAGCCATTGATAAATCTGTGGCCGATCGGCCATGGATTTCTTCGTGGCCAAATATCCGTGGTTGAATAAAAATATTGCCCACGGAGTATTGGCCACTGACAAATCCGTGGCCTGGAAGTGGACTTTCGACCACGGATTTAACTGTGGCCAACTATTCAGTCACGGATTATTGGTGAAGAAAATTTCGTGGCCTCAACTTTCTAGCCCGAGATATTTTCGTGGCCAATAATATTAACGGTCACGGATATGTCCATGGCTAAAAGTCCGTTGCCATCCAAAAAAATACCTAAATTGGGGGAGCCCGCGTGAGTCCCCCCCCCACGCGCTCAGTTATTTCACCAAATTCGGAACGAGAGAGAGAGAGAGAGAGAGAGAGAGAGAGAGAGAGAGAGAGAGAGAGAGAGAGAGAGAGAGAGATCACCGCCGAAGATCACCACCGACACCGCCGCCGAAGCCATCAGCCTCCTTCAGCACCAACGAGTAGAGGTAATTCCTCCTCCTAATTCTAGAATTTCGACGGGGGTTAGCCCTTATTTGGTAGAGAGCGTGGTCAGAGGGGGCGTAGGCCCCTGACAGTGACCCAGCTCCCCTCGCCTCCTTTCGATCTGAAGGAGGAGAGTGGGAGCTGGGGCGGCGGTAGTTGCCGACGCCCCCTCCGACCCCTATCTCTCCTTCTCCCCCAATGCCCACATGAGGTCACCCCCTCCGACCCCCATCCGACCAATCCCTCTCCTCCGACCCCCCTCCCCCCCCCCCCCCCCCCGCTCGAGCAATGTGTTTATTGTTAGGTGTTGGGTTAGGGTTAGGGTTAGGGTTTGGGTTTGGGTTTTGGGTTTGGGTTTGGGTTTGGGTTCGGGTTCAGTTTGGGTTGGGGTTGGGTCTAGGGTAGGGGTAGGGGTTAGGGTTGGGGATGGGTAAAGGTATGGGTAGGGTGAGGGTGGAGGTGAGGGTTTGGGGTTGGGGTTGGGGTTGGGGTTGGGTTTAGGTGTTGGGTTAAGGTTGGGTTTAGGAATATGGTTTTCGGTTAGGGTTCGGTTAGGGTTAGGGTTGGGGTTGGGGCAATGGTTAGTGTTATGGTTGAGGTTAGGGTCAAGGGTTAGGTGTCGGGTTGGGGTTGGGGGTAGGTTTAGGGTTGTGGTTGGGGTTATGGTTAGGTATAGGGGTTAGGGTTAGGGTTAAGGTGAGGGATAGGATAAGGGTTGGGATTAGAAAAAGGGGTTCGGTTAGGGTTCGGTTAGGGTTGGGGTTGGGTCTAGGGTAACGGTTGGTGCTAGGGTTGGGTAGGGGTAGGGGTAGGGGTAGAGGAGAGGGTAAGGGTAAGGGTGAGGGTTTACCATGGGATGTGCATCATGATGCAATTTCAATATCCATCACTATTTAGCCTTAATTTGTTGAGATTAATCAAATTATACAACCAACAATCCATACAAATTTGGCAGTTATGGATTGTGTTGTTGTGTGCCAGTAACTATGACATATTGATGCATGAGAAACCCATTTAGGGTAACTTTTGAGTGGCTGTGTTGGGTGGCAAAAATTTGATAAACTCTGAATTTCAAAAGGAGCATACTTGTTAGAGGATCGTGGCTTGGACATAGTCAAATCCACTCCGACACTCTTGGTATACTCGTTAGAGAACCGTGGCATAAAATTTATTTTAGTTATATTGTCTATATCAAGGGAAAAATAGAATTTATTTTAATTTTAGATTAATGAGAACCTAGCTATGTTAAAACATACACTCTTGGTATCACATTGATAGCCGCCTACTTTTATGAAATAGTCGATTACCATTTAAAGGTTCTCAAAATAGTAAATTTAGAATTGAAAATTTTATTTTGGCACATATATAAATGGTGATACACAATTACATGTAAATTTCATCGTCAATTACAGATGCTGGAGGTTCCTGACAAGTCGTTTATGGAAATATCGGATCTAAACATGACTGGAAACCGAAGATACGTAGAGGGGATAGGAGCGTTCTTAGAGTACCCTTATTCCAACCCTCTATGCATGACCTGTGACAAAATCCGTTGCCCTTTCAAGAGGTTCCAGAACAATGAGATCCTTCAGAAGTACAGTGTACATGTCCATTTGGTGTCTCATGGGTTCGACCCCAATTATAAATTTTGGAGTTACCACAGAGAAGGTGTCGTAATAAAGGAGATGCTTAGGATAGAAGAGGGTATTGTGAATGGAGATCAAATGGCAGATGACATAAATACAATGCTGGAAGATATTGGTGCTCCGAGCGGAAACCGTTCAGATGAGGATTTTCACTCCGTTGACTATGATCGATTGAAGAAATTGGTGGAGGAAAATGAGTCTGATTATACAAAGGATGCACGGAGTTCACGAGGCTATCATTCATGATTAGACTGTTGCATATACAAACCATTAGCAGAATGGCAATTACACATTTTAAGATGATGTAGGATTTCTTGAGAAGGGTAGTTCCCGGTGGGAAGGAAAGCATTCCAGCTACTTATTATGAAGCGAGCAAAATCGTTAATACGTTAGGGCTCGATTACAAGAAAATTGACGCATGCCCTAATGATTGCATTCTATATTACAAAGACAACAAGGACCTAAACGAATGTCCAACGTGTCATGTTCCCCGGTGGCAAGTTGAACAAAGAACATGTGTGAAGAGTGATGGTCCTATAGTCCAAAGGAAGAATCATACTCCGACGAAGGTTCTCCATTATTTCCTAATTATACCAAGGCTGCAGAGGTTTTTCATGTCTGTTGAATTGGTAGGAAAAATGTGATGGCACGCCACCGACCGCATAGAGGACGGAAAATTGAGTCATACTACCGATGGGGAAGCATGGAAGCATATCGACCGTATTTATTCCTACTTTGCAAGGGAGACGAGGAATCTTAGGCTTGGTCTCGCAAGTGATGGGTTTAATCCGTTTGGAGTGATGAGCTCTGGTTGTTCCACTTGGCCCATGTTGCTGACCCCGTATAACCTCCCGCCTCATTTGTGCATGAAGCAACCATACTTGATACTGTCACTATTGATACTTGGGAAATACTTACCTGGAAATGATATCGATGTTTTCATGCAGCCCTTAATTATGACCTGAAGCTTTTATGGGAATACGGTGTGGGCACTTTCGACGTCGTGACAAAGCAAAGTTTATTCATGCGTGCTATTGTTTTATGGATGAAAAACGACTTCCCGACGTATGCTAATCTATCGGGTTGGTCGATAAAAGGTAGGACGGCTTGCCCGGTTTGCATGACAGGTTATGAGGGCACATTCCTGAAATATAGCCGTAAGTTTTGCTTTTGGCAGAACAGAAGATGGTTGCATGCATGTCATAGTTATAGGAGACAGAGACAGTTGTTCGACGGTAAAAACGAACGCCGAGAAGCCCCAGAGCAGCTAGCCGGAGAAGACATATTTAAAGCACTTCACCCTTTGCAGAGAGTAAATTTTGGAAAGAACGGATATAGCAAAGAGAACACTCTGTTGGAAGCAACGATCTAGGATCTTAGTTTGATGATGACAAACGTGTCGGTATATCTAATGTGTGTGCTCAGTGTGTTTCAGGCTTGGCGAAACAATGTATTCTCGATATTTTGCGGATTTGCTATTCGTATAGAAAATTGGGAGAGATGAAGTGTTTGTGCACAAAGAAGTGTGACTTGGTCAATGAAGAGCAAAATTTGGACTTGGTCCAATATGGGATGAGATGGGGGTGAGATGGGCTTGATCAAATCTTTAAGTAAGATTTACAACTATTTGAATTCTTCCAAATCCCATTAGTATTGCTATAAGATCAAATAAGAATCCCAAATTGATTGACTCAACCCTATCACTAGCCAATTTCAAAATTCCTAGTTGGTCATGTCCTCATCCTAGCCAAACTCTATCACTTTCCAAATTCATATCCAAACACCAAATAGATGAAATCAAATCTTACCCAACTACTTGTTCAAAACCCTAGTTCCCCTATTATAAATACCCTATCAACCCTAATGTTTGAAGTTACGGCTAAACAAAAAATACAAAAGGGGCGTGAGGCAACAAAGAATTGAGAGGGAGCTATAGGAATTTGTGGCATGCTACAAACCAAAACAAAAACCTAGCCCACATCTTTAATTTTCACAAGCCTCCTCAAAATCAAAGCTCTTCCTCCAAAATCCATTCACACGAATATTTGTTTTAGTTCTCCTCTTATATCTTCAAAGCCCAGAAGCACTTCACGTCCGCATCTCCAAAGCACAAACCAACGTCATCCTCACCACCGTTGCGAAGGAGACAGCCGCCGTCGCCTGGGTTGTAGTCGCCGTCGAGCTGCACGAACAAGACGCCACCAAAGCTGATCGTCGTTGCCGTTCATCATGCCCACTGCTCGTCGTCAAAACCGCCATCAAAGCTGCTGTCGCGGACTTTCACCGCCGTTGAAGTCACTGATCGCCATCGTCGCCGCTGAGAAGCTCATCATCGGAGTTCGCCGCTGAGAAGCTCATCATCGGAGTTCGCCGCTATTGCCTGAAGCTCATCGCCACCGTCTTCAAAGCCCGCGGAAACGAACGTCGGAGAAGACCAAAGCAGCCGTTGCCCATCGCCGAAGAAGGAGACGTCGTCATCTTCATCGCCGAGAGGAGATGCTGCACGTCACCGCTGAAACTGTCGAAGTCCAGGAGATCGCCGCCGCCGCTGTATCGCTGTAGCCACCGTCCGTGCTCGAAGACGAAGAGACGAGGCCTGTAGGAGACCGGAGCTGCTGTGAAGAACGCCGTCGAGCCATCGGAGTAGTCTAGCTCACCACGTAGCCGCCGACGTCGAAGCAGTCCACCGTCGCCGTTCAGAGAAGCCTGCATCGAGGCTGACGTGGAGGGGCAACCGCGTGATATCGAAAACGAAAAAGAATTCGTTTGCGATCATACGTGGCAGTTGGGTATCCGTAGGATCGAAGCGAAAGTTTACGGAAGCACGATTTCCAAAGCGCGACATGGCGAGGGAATTGCTGTGCACACCGACCCAGGATTAAAAGAAATGAACTGAGCTTCCTTGCACACCGACCGCTTTATTTTAAAGGACTTGCTGAGCGTACAGCCAGCTGCTTTATAAGGATTTGAACTGCAATTGCTTTACGCACAGACCTGTGTGTATCTTGACATCCAGGAGTCAGATTGAGACACCGTTTGCATCAGATTGGAGCTGACGACGTGCTGATTGACAGAGACGCCTACACAGACACAAACTGAGCATTTCTAAACTCTAAACTCCTTTATTTGTGTCTTAGTGTAACGTTCTCTGTAGGGGAAACTTTACCTATTTTTGTGGACTATTTTGGGACTTGTCTAGTTGGGACTAGACAAGTGGGACCCAGCTAGTTTGGGACTAGCTGGTAGAAAGCTTTGCTAGGATTGATAGTGAGAGGAAACACTGTGTGTGGGGTACTGAGAGTCCGGCGAGTGTAGAGACGTAGAGGGTGCTCTGAGCGTGCTCTAACTTGTGACTTTGTACCTATTGCGCTATTCAATCTAGTATTAGCTTTGGGGGCTGGAGTAGGTCGTTGGGACGACCGAACCAGGGTAAATCTGCTGTGTACTCTTTGTCTGCTTTTCATTAATCTGGTGGTGCTTTTAACTGCGTGTGATTTCTCGTGGGTTGCACGAGAATTTTTTATTAGCCTATTCACCCCCCCTCTAGGCAAGGATCTAGATCCAACAAGTGGTATCAGAGCCAGTTTAGTAGATCTAGCCTAGTTGACCATGGACCACATTGATAGTGCTTTTGCTGAGGGCCAGTCTATTTCCCGACCACCTAGATTTAATGGAGGAGATTATGCTTACTGGAAAAATCGTATGAAAATCTATCTTATTTCTATTGATTATAAAGCTTGGCAAATTGTTGAAAAAGGATATAAATCACCTGTTATCAAAATTGAAAATACTGAGATGCCTAAACCTGATGATAAGTGGGATGATAATGATTGGAAGCTTTATTCTTTAAATGCTAAAGCTATGAATGCTCTTATTTGTGCATTAGATAAATCTGAATTCAATCGTATCTCACATTGTCTAACTGCGCATGAAATATGGCATACTTTGGAGGTGACGCACGAGGGAACGTCACAGGTGAAAGAGTCTAGACTTGCACTTCTGAGCACGAAATACGAGGGATTTCGCATGCTACCATCAGAGACCATATTAGAAATGTTTGCGAGATTCACCAACATTGTCTACAAGTCTAGTTCGCTCGGTAAGCCATATTCTAGCCTTGAGCAGGTGAGAAAGATATTAAGAGCTCTGCCAAGCTCTTTCAGGCCTAAAGTCACTGCCATCCAAGAAGCGAAAGATTTGTCACAGATGAGGGTGGAGGACTTAATAGGTAATTTAATGTCCCACGAGCTTGAATTGCAAAATATTGATGAAAGGGAGAAACCTGAGGAAAAGGAGAAAGCTACCAAGCCACTTGCTCTGAAAGCTGACGAAAGTGAAGAAGAAGAAGATGACATAGCGCTAATGGTCAGAAATTTCAGAAAGTTTGTCCAGACCAAGCAAGGAAGAGCAGAAATGGCACACATGTTTAATCGCTCTAACTTTTTTCAGTCTTCTAAGCAAAATTATGATCAGAATACTACTAATAGAATGACTTGTTTTAAATGCAAGAAAAGAGGACATCGAATGAGGGATTGCCCACATGAGACAGCTCATGTAGCTAAAGAAAAGGGAAAATCCAAGGTGCTTACTTGGGACATGGATAGCGAAGCTGAGAGCGAGGAGGAGGAACACGAAGCCCATTCATGCATGGCATTGATGGGAATACACAATGAGGTAACTTCTGGTAGTAAAACTGAACTCCTTACTCTTTGTAAAGAAATGCAAGATAAAATAGTAGAGCTTGAATCCACTATAGACGATTATCAAAATGAA
Organism: Scilla litardierei; assembly: GCA_030789695.1. Taxonomy (NCBI): domain Eukaryota; kingdom Viridiplantae; phylum Streptophyta; class Magnoliopsida; order Asparagales; family Asparagaceae; genus Scilla; species Scilla litardierei. Next base: position 127,438,851 of record CM061135.1, on the reverse strand, counting down.
AACTTTGAAATGCAACAATCTGAATATGAAATGTCTAAAGAGATTGAAAAACTCAAAATTGATATTGTTGCTCGTGACTCTACTATTGATATTTTGAAAAAGGAAAAATCCAGTTTTAATGATGAAGCACCTTGTCTCTCTTGCCCTTCCTTGATGAATAATATTAGCATGCTTAAACTTGATTTGATTAAGCTCGAGACTGAAAAAGACTATGTTATTAGAGAGCTTAATGATAAATTCTACATGTTGGATAACGATTTTAAAAGAAAAATGATTGAATTTGAAAAGAAGGAAGAGGAAAACAAGAGAGCTTTTATAAGTAAATGCACATTGCTTGTGGAAGAAAATAAAATGTTGAAAACCAAAGTCTCTAATCTTGAATTGGCCATTAAGAAATTCTCTACGGGAAAACAATCGTTGGACACTATTTTAGAGAATCAATTATATGGCAATAATAGAAGAGGACTTGGTTTTGGTCTGAAAAACGTTGAAAAGCAAAAATTCAAGAAGTTCCATAATGCACCGTCTATTGCGAAGAACTTATATGCAAAGTGCTTTACTTGTGATAGTGTAGGCCATACTTCATACTATTGTAAATTTAGGAACACTAAAATCAAGTTTAAACAAGTGTGTGTTCCTAAAACAATATTGGCTAACACTAGTGGACCTTGTTGGATTCCAAGGTCACACTTAACACCTTTCATGTAGGTGTGATGGAGTTTTGGCGAGGAGCGTTAAATTCAATGTTTCATTCTTTTAGCTCATGCGTCAAATAGCGACGAGAAGGTATAATTTCTATCCCGCTTTGCATTGCATTGCATACCTTCATAGATTTTTTGTGTGCTTGATTTATTTTGGTTTGTGTGCTTACATGGATGATTTTTAATGTTTCTATTTCTGAAAAAAAAAAAATAAATATTGAAAAAAAATCTAAAATAAAAAAAAATGTGTGCTTATTGAATCCTCTTTTGAATCTCTTGAGTGATATTGAATGAATGATCGATTCTATCCCTTGTAGAAGTCAATTCATTATTGTTGTAGCTACATGAACATGATGTTATTCTTTTTAGTAGCCATGACATGACTCATAAGTTTCAAACTTGACTTCTACACCTACATTTGCACTTTCACGATGTTTGACTTTTTAGTGCTTTTGAAGGTTCTTTTGAAGAATAATGGAAAGTGAATGTAGGAATGATTAATTTCTGAAATTTCTAAGGGATATGATGTGTTTAGCCATGAATTAAAATTGAGCACAAAAGAATGAAAAAAAAAAACGATATTTGCTCCGTATGAAAAATGGATACACTTCATGGCTAAAACACAACCCACGAGTATCCAACTTGAGCTACATGGGTAATCATTAGCGTTGGTGTATATAACTCGTCAAGCAATACCACCCCGCATTTAAAAGTCCTTTTAGGCTATGTTTCGGGGTTCGGTAACTTGAACTCATCCTTGATGAGGTGGGAAAAGTCAATCCTAGTGATATTCATGAAAAATGGAAAATGTGGATTGTTTTGGTTGATTTTCTGATATTGAATCTCCTCTTGCACTTTATTGTCTATATCTTTTCACTTACACAAAGGTGGAAAAGTCTTGTTATGAAATTCTATGAACTTGATGTGTCTATTATTTGGAATACTCATGCAAATTGCACGCTACTTCTAATAATGATTTATTTTTGCATGGAATATTTTTGTGACTTCATTAATCCACTTTTTGGTGATTACAAAGGGGGAGAAAGGAAAAGATTTTCTAATCTTTGATGTTGATATTATCTGTTAAGGGGGAGCTTGTGAAAAAGGGGGAGCTTGAACAATACTTGAATATATGGTGAAGGGGGAGCTTGAGAGAAGGGGGAGCATGCTATTTGTTATTGATAAAGTGCATGCCATGTTGTAGTGCTTGAATATTCATCTCATGATCCATATTGCATTACACCCTTCAACACACTTCACACACTCATTCCTATTGATAAAATCTTTTGTGGGTTTGTCATCACCAAAAGGGGGAGATTGTTGGAAGCAACGATCTAGGATCTTAGTTTGATGATGACAAACGTGTCGGTATGTCTAATGTGTGTGCTCAATGTGTTTCAGGCTTGGCGAAACAATGTATTCTCGATATTTGGCGGATTTGCTATTCGTATAGCAAATTGGGAGAGATGAAGTGTTTGTGCACAAAGAAGTGTGACTTGGTCAATGAAGAGCAAAATTTGGACTTGGTCCAATATGCGATGAGATGGGGGTGAGATGGGCTTGATCAAATATTTTAGTAAGATTTACAACTATTTGAATTCTTCCAAATCCCATTAGTATTGCTATAAGATCAAATAAGAATCCCAAATTGATTGACTCAACCCTATCACTAGCCAATTTCAAAATTCCTAGTTGGCCATGTCCTCATCCTAGCCAAACTCTATCACTTTCCAAATTCATATCCAAACACCAAATAGATGAAATCAAATCTTACCCAACTACTTGTTCAAAACCCTAGTTCCCCTATTATAAATACCCTATCAACCCTAATGTTTGAAGTTACGGCTAAACAAAAAATACAAAAGGGGCGTGAGGCAACAAAGAATTGAGAGGGAGCTATAGGAATTTGTGGCATGCTACAAACCAAAACAAAAACCTAGCCCACATCTTTAATTGTCGCAAGCCTCCTCAAAATCAAAGCTCTTCCTCCAAAATCCATTCACTCGAATATTTTTTTTAGTTCTCCTCTTATATCTTCAAAGGCCAGAAGCACTTCACGTCCGCATCTCCAAAGCACAAACCAACGTCATCCTCACCACCGTTGCGAAGGAGACAGCCGTCGTCGCCTGGGTTGTAGTCGCCGTCGAGCTGCACGAACAAGACGCCACCAAAGCTGACCGTCGTTGCCGTTCATCGTGCCCACTGCTCGTCGTCAAAACCGCCATCAAAGCTGCTATCGTGGACTTTCACCGCCGTTAAAGTCGCTGATCGCCATCGTCGCCGCTGAGAAGCTCATCATCGGAGTTCGCCGCTACTGCCTGAAGCTCATCGCCACCGTCTTCAAAGCCCGTGGAAACGAACGTCAGAGAAGACCAAAGCAGCCGTTGCCCATCGCCGAAGAAGGAGACGTCGTCATCTTCACCGCTGAGAGGAGATGCTGCACGTCGTCGCTGAAACTGTCGAAGTCCAGGAGATCGCCGCCGCCGCTGTATCGCTGTAGCCACCGTCCGTGCTTGAAGACGAAGAGACGAGGCCTGTAGGAGACCGGAGCTGCTGTGAAGAACGCCGTCGAGCCATCGGAGTAGTCTAGCTCACCACGTAGCCGCCGACGTCGAAGCAGTCCACCGTCGCCGTTCAGAGAAGCCTGCATCGAGGCTGACGTGGAGGGGCAACCGCGTGATATCGAAAAAGAAAAAGAATTCGTTTGCGATCATACGTGGCAGTTGGGTATCCGTAGGATCGAAGCGAAAGTTTGCGGAAGCACGATTTCCAAAGCGCGACGTGGCGAGGGAATTGCTGTGCACACCGACCCAGGATTAAAAGAAATGAACTGAGCTTCCTTGCACACCGACCGATTTATTTTAAAGGACTTGCTGAGCGTATAGACAGCTACTTTATAAGGATTTGAACTGCAATTGCTTTACGCACAGACCTGTGTGTATCTTGACATCCAGGAGACAGATTGAGACACCGTTTGCGTCAGATTGGAGCTGACGACGTGCTGATTAACAGAGACGCCTACACAGACACAAACTGAGCATTTCTAAACTCTAAACTCCTTTATTTGTGTCTTAGTGTAACGTTCTCTGTAGGGGAAACTTTACCTATTTTTGTGGACTATTTTGGGACTTGTCTAGTTAGGACTAGACAAGTGGGACCCAGCTAGTTTGGGACTAGCTGGTAGAAAGCTTTGCTAGGATTGATAGTGAGAGGAAACACTGTGTGTGGGGTACTGAGAGTCCGGCGAGTGTAGAGTGACGTGCGTTTATATTTCATATATTCACGCACGTTTTCTTTTGTGTTTCTCCGTGTTTTTCCACCGTCTCTTATTCATTTTCGTGTATTTTCCCGTTTTCTTTCACTTTTCTTTGTTTTTCCATGATTGCAGGGGATTGACCACGTAGGGGACGTTTAACGATGATATCCTAAGTCCCCGGAGCAACGAGAGAAGTCACACGTGATCCAGGGGGTCGAACGCCAAAGAATTCATCTTTCAGCCCCTCACCCGATCGGTTGGTCATCTCCAACCGATCGGGTGATGCACGCGTGCACCACCCGGTCTCTGCCGCAGCTCACAAAGAAGCCACCCGACCGGTTCGCTGACCGGTTCAGCAGGGGCTATTCTCTGTTTTCTCGAAACAAAGCGCCAACCGATCGGGTGACTCTCACCCGATCGGTTCATCTGTAGCTGAAAAAGAAGAGCTGAAGACACGGACGTCGAACCGATCGATTCACCCGACTGCTTCAAGATCCAACCGGTCACTCAAGAACTCACCCGACCGGTTCATGTGATCGGGTGAAAACTCGCCGTTTTCTGATATTAATTTGTAACGGATCAACCGATCGGTTGACTTGTCAACCGATCGGTTGATGCGACGGTCTATAAATAGAACCCCTATGGTTCCAGAAACGAGGGCTGTTATTTTTTCTACTTTTTTATTTCCCTGTGACGGCTGTAATTGTTACTCTTTTGTAAGTTTTCAGATCTTTCTAAAATTTTAGTATTGTCTTTATTACTCTATTACTTCCGCATTGCAATTGTCTGATTATGATTCCAACGGTTAAATTTCATTTAGATCGCTTTTTCATGAATTTTTGTGAGTAGTTCCCAAATCTGGGATTTTGGTGGAAACCCCTTCGGGGGCTCTTCCCGATGCGTCCATAGGGTTAGGAAATCGATAGGGAGTAGGAATCTAACGGTTACGCGGGGTGTTTCATTGTCATCGGCGGGGAAAAGACCGCCTTTGACCGTCGGGCCAAGGGGGAATAAACTTGGCGGTTGACTCCCTAGCCATAGCTCACACCCTTAGCGTAGACGCCGAATCCTAGCACGCGGGAGCGGCAGGATAAGACGTTGGGAGATATCGTTGCGGGCTTAGTGCTCCCGGGATCGATCAGTGTTAATGGACACGGGAGTGCCCACTGATCGAATCCGGGAAGTCCGGTGTATCATCCTGGGTACCGACCGGAATATCGGGCCCATGGGACGCCGGTACCACTTTCAGAGGCAACGTCTCACCATTAGACCCTGATCCCGATCGCTATCCATACCCGTAGGCTGTATCGGCGAGAGTCTCTCGTCGGGTAGGAAACCAAAGTCCCGGGTTTTCTTTCTTGTTGTTCATACCCATTTATTTCCTTTCGTGACAACCATTCACCGATTCGGGCTAGCTCGCCCCTCGGGGTGATTTAGGTCCTACCTGACCCAAGCACAACCTCGCCTCCCTGAGTTCGATATTCCCGCACCCTACACTAACCGTGAAACTTGCGGTAAACGACACCACGCCGCCGCGACTCTTGCGGGCGCCGGTCAAGTTTATGGCGCCGTTGCCGGGGAGGCAACGTGCTTGTTATTTTAGGATCTTGTGAACCCTCGTGTCTAGCTCATATCCCTACCTCGCAATAATTTTCGTATTCTCCTTTTTCTTTTTTACTTTTCTTATTTTTATTTCTTATTTTATCTGTTTCTTTCCCACTTGTCGCTTCACGGGTGTTTGTTGTTTTTCATGCGCAGGAGTTCAAGGAGTCTCGACGACTTGATTCCCCTCGATCCAGAGATTAACGCCACCCTTAGGCGTTTGGTCGCCGAGAAGCGAAGAAGTGAAGACCCCGAATCCATGGAGGAGAACACCCCACCTCACAAGTCTCTGCTGGAGTACTCGATGCCATCCATCGAGTCGACTTCCGCCATCCGATCTCCAGCTATTGCGGCCCAAAGCTTTGAGCTGAAGCCGTCTCTAGTGACATGGATCCAGCAGGACCAGTTTGCGGGTGCACCCATGGAGAGCCCGATCGAGCACCTGGACTCCTTCTTGGAGAAGTGTGACACCTTCCGAATTAATGGTGTCACGACAGAGGCTATCCGTCTGAAGCTGTTCCCTTTCTCTTTGCGAGACAAAGCCAAGCAATGGCTAAGGGGGAAGGACCCCAACACTTTCAACACCTGGGAGAAGCTCTCCAACGCTTTTCTGACGAAGTTCTTTCCTCCGGGGAAGATCATGAAGTTGAGGAGTGAAATCTCCTCCTTCTCCCAGGCCAGCCACGAGTCCTTGCATGAAGCTTGGACGAGATATAAATAGATGCAAAGAAGATGCCCTCACCATGAGCTTCCGAAGTGGCAGATTATTAATCTGTTCTACAATGGGTTGAGGGATGACCTGAAATCTTCTATGGACACCGCGGCTGGGGGTTCCTTCATGTCTAGGAGCGAGGAAGATGCCGGGCATATTCTGGAAAATATGGCATCCAACAATGAGCGGTGGTGTGACGAGAGAGCCACACCCAGGTCTGGGGGTATACACAGAGTCAAGGACGTCGACAAACTATCAAGCAAGTTCGACTTGCTTTCGACCCAGATCTCCGCACTAATGGTAGGAGCCGGTAGGGCCGGTACACAGCAAATTTCTGCGGTAGAGTCCGAATTCTTTGGGGAATTCGACGGTGGTGACATCTCACCACCGTTGGATCAGGCGAGCGCACTATTTTACAACCCCACGGGGAATGCGCCGTATCCGCCAAGGACAAATTCCAACCCGGCCTACTCTCCCAACAACCGGAACCACCCGAATTTCAGTTACCGGCCACCATTTCAGCCCTCGCCGCCTCAGCAGCCGCAACAACAAACATATCAGCCGGCTAGGCCACAGCAGAATCAGGTTCAGCAGCAACCATTTCAGCAGCAACCATTTCAGCTACAATCTTACGCCCCCAGGACTCAGCAGCCGTTCCAGCAGCAGCAGCAGTATGGCCAACAGAGGGCCATCTCTCCGGTTGAGTCTCTTTTGACTCAATATATTACCAACCAGGAGAAGATCAACCAAAAGCTGGAAATGGGTCAGCGGACCCTCACGGACCAAGTAACCCAGCTGGGGTTACAAGTGGCGAACCTTGCAAGGTCACAAAACCAATTACCGCCACAACCGGAGGTGAACCCGAGGGTAGCAACACAAACATCGGCACTCGTGCACGAGCACGCAAATGTGTCCGCTATCGTTCTGAGAAGCGGGGCACAAATTCCTACTAGAGTGCCCCCTAGCAACCCGGAAGCACCATTGGTCATTGAGAGACCGATCGAAAAATCGAATGACGCCGGTGCTTCGTCATCAAATCCCATGACTCCGGAGGGAGTGTCTGAAGGTGAGAAGAAGAAGGAGGGAGAGAGCCCGAAAGTGTACAAACCCGTTGTGCCATTTCCACAACGGTTGGCTCAGGCAAAAATTGACGAGAAATATGGCAAGTTCTTCGCCATGGTCAAGGACCTAAGCCTGCAAATCCCCTTCTTAGAAGCAATCGAAACAATCACCTCCTATGCAAAATTCTTGAAAGATTTGGTGACCATAGGGTCAAGAAAAGAGAAAGTGGTGCTGACGGCGGAATGTAGCGCTCTTATTCAGAGGGCAAACCCGCCGAAACTCAAGGACCCGGGGAGCTTCTCTATTCCTTGCACAATCGGGGCTGTGAAGATTCATCGTGCACTCGTCGACATAGGAGCGAGTGTTAGCCTGATGCCCTTGTCGATGTACAGAAGGAAAGGAATGGGTGATTTGGAGCCCACCGGTATGGCCCTATAACTAGCTGACCGGTCGGTCAAATATCCGGTGGGAATTGTAGATGATCTCCCTGTGAATGTGAGAGGGGTGCATGTGCCCGTGGACTTTGTAGTCATGGACATGCCCGAAGACGCACACACCCCCATTATCCTGGGACGGCCTTTCATGCCCACTGCTGGCGTTCTAATAGATGTGAAGAACGGATAACTCTCTTTGAACGTCAGCGGAGGGAAAGTTGAGTTCGATCTGGGATTATCCATGAAGCACCCCGATCCACCTGATGACCCCCGGTGCAATTTGCTTGAGATAGAAGAAGAAAAAGCTGCAGAGGAGAGCTCCTGGGAGATTCTCCTGAGAAACCCCCCCGATGACTTGGGGTATTCAGAAGATGGAGACGGCCCCAAGTACAAAAAAGCTGCTGGAAAACCGAGCGCAGCAAGAACGACCCCTCCCGGGTTCGCCAAAGCTCCTCCTTTGGGGAGAACGGGGAAAGAGCCCACGGACCTCACTAAAGACGAGGTCCGGATCCTGAAGAAGATGGTGGGAAGCGCCAACACCAAGGAAAAGCCCCCGGACCCCAAGAACAAGGGGAGGGTAGTCGAGCAAGTATTTTTCCAGCAGCTGACTACTCCAAGTGCCTTCAGCTCCAATGAGAAAGAGGTGCCAAACTTCGGACATCACCCGTATCGACCACCATGAGCATCTCTTGCGGGCGTCGAGCCAACGACGTTAAACAAGTGCGCTTCATGGGAGGCAACCCATGTTCTAAAACCTTTCTCCAATTTTTAGCGTTATTTTTTACTTTATTTTATCCTTTTTTATAAATAAAATCAGTCGCGAGAACATCCGTTCGGGGACTTAAGCAAATTTCTTGGTTTTTGTAGGAAACAAGCCCCAACCGATCGGGTGACAACTCACCCGATCGGTTGGGATGTATCAGATACATGCCGAGATCTGTCCCCATATGACCCGATCGGTTGAGTAATGAAGAGACCGGGTGGCAGACCGGGTGAGCTGGGGAGAACTCTCGGAAATTTTTGGGGAATATCAACCGATCGGTTGAGTTCGAGCGCGATCGGTTGACGTGACCGGGTGAGCAGCCCTAAGTTCTCGGGAAAATGAGTGGAGCGGCCAACCGATCGGTTGATAAGTCGACCGACCGGTTCGCCTGTAGCATTTCTTCGGCAAGATTTTCGACCTAACCGTCAACCGACCGGGTGATAAGTCACCCGATCTGTTCGATTTAAAACCCTATATAAACCCCCCCGACACCCGCTCGTTTTCACCCTCGCCCGATCGCAATTTCCGCCGTCGTTTCACCTTCCCCTCTTCCCCAACAACCGATCTTCACTCCCCCACGCCCTCTACTCCTCCATTGCTCCATCTCTCCACCTCCTCCATTAATCCTTCCATCGTCTTCACCATAACCCCCCTTTTTTATCTCGAGTTTGCCCTAATTTTCCCAAAACCACCCCCATTTCGAAAATTATTGCCGAAGGAGTTCGCCGCGGCTCCACGACTCTCGTTGAACAGTGTGGGGGCATCTACGAGCAAGCTCCGCCATTCCGCTTGGGTACACTCGCTCCTAAGCTTATATTTATATATTTGCCCTATAAATTGTGCTTGCTCGTTTGCCTGTGTTAGTGTGCATCCACTGTTTTTACACTCATTCATACACGAACACCCACACATGGCTAAAGATAAGGACATGGGGAAGGGAATTATGCGGGAAGAGGAGCCGTCTCGAAAGAGACGAAAACAAACACGCCCCCCTTCCCGTACACGAGCACTTACACTTGGCCCTCCTCCGCCTGTTGTCCCCCCTGTGGACCCAATGTTGGGCCCGCACGGGTATATTTTTCGGAACCAGGAGCACAAAGATTTTTACCGTAGGCTTGATGCTCGAGGGCATCTATCCACTAAGTTCACGCACGCACGTACACTTATCGATCTCGGTGTCTTCACCGAGGTCGAATCTCTTTTCGCTAACTTAGGATGGTTGGCCTTTCTTAATGCTCATGCAGTATCCTACCCGGCACTCACACTCGAATTCCTCTCCACACTTACTTGGGAGTCCGGGTCGATCATTAAATTCAGGGTGCGTAACCGTAGTGTCACCACGAATCTGAACACGATTAACGATATATTTGGTTTCGCCAATCTCGGGGATGATTCCATCCGACACTACGGGTACACGCCCGAGTTTGATGTCGATCAATTCTGGTTCCGCCTCACTTTGATCTGTGATTACCCCCGAGGAAGGGCCAAGGCCTCCTCCATCATTCATCCCGTGTTTCGTTTAGCCCACAGGATCATTTCATCTGCATTCTTTCCTATGGACGAGTCTGGTACTGTGACTATCCCTGACCTTTTTATCCTTTGGGCCATGACTTTTCCTTATGTCCGGGATGATGATGGAGTCAGCTTCAGGGCCCCTACCGTCCCCATCCATGGCAGCGATTGGCTTGTTTACAAGCTACTCGAGATCAGCCGGGCCGGTAAGGGGAAGTTTTTTTGTGGGGGCATCATCACGATCATCTGCTCTCACGCCCAATTCAATATCACCATCCCCAATAATCTTCCAGCTGCCGCAGGACCCTCACATCTTGATATTGATGTCCTGCGGCACATCCACATGATTAAGCCCCGCTCGGATGGCCTCTTCATATTTCATTATGGCCACCCCCCAGCCCCTTACACCATTCTGCCCAACCCCGCTCGTATGACCCTTGCTCTCGTGGGAGATTGGACTTTTCCTCCTGATCCCGACTTCTTAGCTGGGTTGAATCTTCCTTTCTTTCCAGCAGACGCCCGCAGATCACCGTCTCCTGCCGCCCACTTAGGCGAGCAGGATATCCCTGCGTCTGGGGGAGATTTAGGGGCTGGCCCGAGTCGTCCTGTTTCTGCTCCGGGACCGATCACGTCTGAGCACCTCTTTGCGGCCATTTCTGGCGTAGTCTCCTGTGCCGGCATGACCACTGCCACCGGCACCTCTTCGACCTTACCTGGCGGCACCACCTCTGCCTCGCGTCAGTCTACATCTTTTGGTCGCCGTCAGGTATCTGCCCGTCTGGGACTTGAGAGGGAGGTCGCTGCCCTTCGTGAGCTCGCCATGTCCTCTGCTTCCTCGGACCCATCGCCATCCTCCTTTCTTACTCACCCACGTTTCCTCGCACTTGAGAGGAACGTGGCCGCCATTCTCCGCCTTCTTACTCATATCCACGGACCACCCCCACCTTCACCACCCCCACCTTCACCACCCCGGCGATCTTCTCCTCCACCCACCCACACTTCCCCACATCCATCACCCACCTCACCACATTCTTCTCCTCCCTCTTCACATCCCATCCCGACATCCACTTCACCCCTCCCGACCACTTCCACCGCACCCACGCTACCTCCATCCTCCTCCGTCACTCCATACGTGCGCCGGAGGAAATTGCCGGTGCGCTCCAGATCCCTCACACCACCTCCCACTACCATCACCACCACATCTACTTCCTCCATTTCTATTCCTCTCACCACCGCCTTGATCGCCTTCCTACCACCACCACCCACCACCACCGACACTCCTCCCATTGTTCACACCACCACTGCCCCTATACCTTCACCTCATTCCCCACTTCTCAGCACACCCCCAGCCTCCCCCGACCACCCATCCCCACCCTCTTCCGAGGAGGACGAGGACTCACCTTCTGCTGCTTTCTGATTTCCCCTCTTTTGTTTTTGACTCCCCCTTGCATATCTCTGCATTCCCTTGATCATATCACTTCGCTAGCACTTTCTGGTCTAGCTTGGAGGACGTCTGTTTTGGTGTGCTGTCGTGTTTTGTTTGTTTTTCTCATTTTTGTGTGTGTGCTTGTTTTTCACTTTTTGAGTGTCGTGTCGTGTGATTTTATTTTTATTTTCGTATTGTTTGATTTTGATTTTGATCTTTCTTTCTTTTTCAGTTTCATCTATGTGTTTTCCTCGTTTTCATTTCTTTTTGTGTCAGTGCGTATTCCCCCCCATTTTCATTGCCCTCCCGTACTCACTCATATTGCATTGAGGGCAATGCAAACTTCAGCTTGGGGGAGTCGCACTGTGTGCGTCGTTTGAGTCCTTCTTTTCTTTTATTTGAGTCGTTTTTCTCCGTGTTTTTCTTTTTTCTCTTTTCTTCTTTTTATCTCTTTCTCCTAGAGATGAACCCTATGATGAATTTCCACGAAAATCACACGCGCACCTTGCACAGCTTCGATAATCACATTCACTAACCCTAGGATACCGAGTCCTCTTGCATTTCATGCATCGTGGGTCCACTTAGCTTTTTATGAGTCGTGTGTCGTGACTAGCATTTGGTGTGCTTCTGCTTTGTGATTTACTTTATATACCTGTCCAGGAATGACCCCTAGATTATCATGCTCCGATTTGGATATGCGGTATTTGTTTCCACTTTATGCATGCTATATTTATATCGTATACTTCAATTCGCATGCGCCGGGATTCCACAACTAAGGACTAGGATAACCCATTTAGCCTAAGCTCTATTTAGCGAGAATAGTTTCCTTTGCCCGAGTGTTTAGATTTCGACTTCTTTTTTTTGTTTTACTTGGTGCAAATCCCCTCGTCGTGTACCGTTCTCCCACTTGGGAGAGTACACATGTGTATAGCCAAAAACCCAAAAATCAAAAAAAAGGAGAAAAGAAAAGAAAAACCCAAAAAGAAAAGAAAAGAAAAAGATTGTATAGCCAAAAAGCCAAAAAAATATGCAAATACCCAAAACCCAAAAAAATTCCCGTGTGAATATTTTCCTACTTGCCAAGAATAAAGGGAAGGCGAGAATTTGCACCGAGTGTTCTTCTCCACATCATCTCAACCCCCGTCGTTATCGAAAACACTTAGCTTAGGATCTTTTTTGCTAGTATCTAAGCTATAGTAACGTGATTTCCTTAACCCTAGTTGTGGAGTCCCCGATGCATGATACGCTTCTATTCTCACTCTTCTCATGCATGCTTGAACTTATATTCGCCGCTTAATTCAATTCGGATCGATATTTTGGGTCATTTCTTGGATTTTTGTATATCGAGCCTCATAGCACATCGCAGAAAGCATCACCATTTGCTAGCACACGACCACGCTCACTCGCGCTTCACTGCGTGGACCCACGACACTTATTTGGACTCGCTTTCCTAGGTTTAGTGGTGTGATTTGGCGTTTGCTTGCTTGGTGTGTCGTTTTTGATTTTGGTGGCTCTGATGGACGATCTAGGGCTTAGAGTTTTCTTTTTCTTTCTTCCTCTCTATTTTTCCCTTCTGAGCTCCTACCCTCACTCGTCTTCCTCGAGGACGAGGAAGAGTTCAGCTTGGGGGATTTTGACGTGCATTTATATTTCATATATTCACGCACGTTTTCTTTTGTGTTTCTCCATGTTTTTCCGCCGTCTCTTATTCATTTTCGTGTATTTTCCTGTTTTCTTTCACTTTTCTTTGTTTTTCCATGATTGCAGGGGATTGACCACATAGGGGACGTTTAACGATGATATCCCAAGTCCCCGGAGCAACGGGAGAAGTCACGCGTGATCCAGGGGGGCGAACGCCAAAGAATTCATCTTTCAGCCCCTCACCCGATCGGTTGGTCATCTCCAACCGATTGGGTGATGCACGCATGCACCACCCGGTCTCTGCCGCAGCTCACAAAGAAGCCACCCGACCGGTTCGCAGACCGGTTCAGCGGGGGCTATTCTCTGTTTTCTCGAAGCAAAGCGCCAACCGATCGGGTGACTCTCACTCGATCGGTTCATCTGTATCTGAAAAAGAAGAGCTGAAGACACGGACATCGAACCGATCGATTCACCCGACTGCTTCAAGATCCAACCGATCACTCAAGAACTCACCCGATCGGTTCATGTGATCGGGTGAAAACTCGCCGTTTTCTGATATTAATTTGTAACGGATCAACCGATCGGTTGACTTGTCAACCGATCGGTTGATGCGACGGTCGATAAATAGAACCCCTAGGGTTCCAGAAACGAGGGCTGTTATTTTTTCTACTATTTTATTTCCCTGTGACTGCTGTAATTGTTACTCTTTTGTAAGTTTTCAGATCTTTCTAAAATTTTAGTATTGTCTTTATTACTCTATTACTTCCGCATTGCAATTGTCTGATTATGATTCCAACGGTTAAATTTCATTTAGATCGCTTTTTCATGAATTTTTGTGAGTAGTTCCCAAATCTGGGATTTTGGTGGAAACCCCTTCGGGGGCTCTTCCCGATGCGTCCATAGGGTTAGGAAATCGATAGGGAGTAGCAATCTAACGGTTACGCGGGGTGTTTCATTGTCATCGGCGGGAAAAAGACCGCCTTTGACCGTCGGGCCAAGGGGGAATAAACTTGGCGGTTGACTCCCTAGCCATAGCTCACACCCTTAGCGTAGACGCCGAATCCTAGCACGCGGGAGCGGCAGGATAAGACGTTGGGAGATATCGTTGCAGGCTTAGTGCTCCCGGGATCGATCAGTGTTAATGGACACGGGAGTGCCAACTGATCGAATCCGGGAAGTCCTGTGTATCATCCTGGGTACCGACCGGAATATCGGGCCCATGGGACGCCGGTACCACTTTCAGAGGCAACGTCTCACCATTAGACCCTGATCCCGATCGCTATCCATACCCGTAGGCTGTATCAGCGAGAGTCTCTCGTCGGGTAGGAAACCAAAGTCCCGGGTTTTCTTTCTTGTTGTTCATACCCATTTATTTCCTTTCGTGACAACCATTCACCGATTCGGGCTAGCTCGCCCCTCGGGGTGATTTAGGTCCTACCTGACCCAAGCACAACCTCGCCTCCCTGAGTTCGATATTCCCGCACCCTACACTAACCGTGAAACTTGCGGTAAACGACACCGTGCCGCCGCGACTCTTGCGGGCGCCTGTCATAGAGACGTAGAGGGTGCTCTGAGCGTGCTCTAACTTGTGACTTTGTACCTATTGCGCTATTCAATCTAGTATTAGCTTTGGGGGCTGGAGTAGGTCGTTGGGACGACCGAACCAGGGTAAATCTGCTGTGTACTCTTTGTCTGCTTTTCATTACTCTGGCGGTGCTTTTAACTGCGTGTGATTTCTCGTGGGTTGCACGAGAATTTTTTATTAGCCTATTCACCCCCCCCCCCCCTCTAGGCAAGGATCCAGATCCAACACACTCTTGGTGTTAGAAGTCGGATTGTAAAGGGAAAAGGAAAGAGCAAGGGCAAGGGCAAGGGCAAAACTAAAAGAAGAACGACTCGAATATCTCGCACAGATCTAACCCAGCAGATGTTCGAATACTCCTAATGGTTGGTCAAAGTTTAGTATTTTCTTCCAATTACCATATTAGAGGACCTTGAAAATATGTCACAACCAGGACGTCATGCACATCGGAAAGAACATATATGAAAATATGTTGTATACATAATGCAAGACACCAACAAGTCAAAAGACGGAGTAAATGCTCGGCTTGACATAAAAGAAATGAATATACGTCCTGAATTGCAGGTTGTACAAAAGGAAAATTACAAGTACGACATGCCAGCTTCTCGGGTCACCCTTTCAAGAGATGAAATTCATAATCTGTGTGTGTTTCTCACGTCATTGAAGACACCAAATGTATATGCTTCAAATATATCAAGATGTGTGCTCGTAGATCAGATGAAGATATTTGGATTGAAGACACATGATTATCATATCTTGCTACATCAGTTTCTTCTGGTTGCATTACGTCAGGTCGATAAGAAGCTTGCAAAAGTTCTGATACAGTTCTGCAGGTTCTTCAGGCAGGTGTGCTAGAAGGTGATAGACGTTGGTGAGTTTGACGATTTAGAGGCGCGGGTTATCCTTGCACTGTGTAATATGGAAAAAAATTTCATGCATTCATTCTTTACCATCATGGTTCATCTTACTGTGCACCTGGCACATGAGGCCCGCATTGCAGGGCCGGTACAATATCAGTGGATGTACCCCGTTAAAAGGTGAACGCCGATGCCATATATTATTCTATTTTGTTGGGACCAAAATTACACGTGAATTTGAATCTTTTTATGATTTTTGAACCGCATGTATCTAGGGTTTATGAAGCAACTTGTGCACAATCATGCACGTCCAGAAGGGTCAATATCTAAGAATTATACGTTAAACGAGGCATTGATGTTCATATCTCGTTATTTGCAGGGTGTAGACATAAGGGTAAATTATCCGGCAAGAGTTACTAATGGAGTATTCTGTTGAGTATTGGACTTCTCCTTACTTGGTGTTAATGATAAGCAAATATAAATACTTGTGAATAATCCCCTCTTTGCAGTTAATCCATTGCCTAAGCATATCATGAAGATCAATTTGCAATGGACGTCACTCAAAGATCAATTAAAGCAAGAAAAGTGGATTAGATGATCAAAGATGGTGATTGAAGCTCCTAGAAGACTTCAAGCTCATATTTTGGATAGAAGAGAGACTTCTACATAATGTAATCTTTTTATCTGCTTCTAGTATGTAGCTTAGAAGTAGAACTATGTTAGCGCACACACATATCTTCATTTTAGTCCTAGGAAATCATTAGATCACTTTTCCTTAGACTCCAATTCAATTTTACCGAGTATGTGCATGTTCTGATTTCAACTGGCGATTGTGCATGTTGTCATTTCAACAGGCGACTGCTAAAGGATTTACAGTCGACTGTCTTAAAACAGTCGACTGTGATTTGTTCTACATTCCCCTGTTATGCACATACTTAATTAATTGGTTTTTGGGCTTTTTAAACTTTAACTCGTTGAGGCGACTGCTGTACATTTTACAGGCGCCTGTCCTAGATACAATCGAATGTGATTTGTTAATCAGTCGCATGTCTATCTTCAGCCCAAACATCATTTTTCTTTTCATCTGGCCAGTCGATTGATGTTGTATTGATAGTCGCATGTCCAAGGCACAGTCGACTGTCAATGCTTCAACAGTCGCCTGTCCATGATTCCTCTGCAGAATCTTCTCTCTGGAATATTTCAAGTTTTAGTGTCAGTCGACTGATGTTGTATTTATAGTCGCTTGTCCATGGCACAGTCGACTGACAATGCTTCAACAGTCATCTGTCTTAAACTTCTTTGCATACTCTGCTCTCTGAAACGTTTCAGGTTTTTGTGACAGTCGACTGATGTTGGTTTCACAATCGCCTGCACATAGCATAGACGCCTGTGTTCCACATAAGTCACATGTCGTGTCTTTCCAAAACTTTCTGAGATTTTCTCAGCTTACCCATATTGCAGACAGTCGCCTGTAGAAGGATTTACAGTCGCCTGTTGGATTTACAGGCACATATCTTCTCTTCATCAGTCGACTGTCCACGTGGTAAGTTACAGTTTAAATTCTCACCTAACCTCTGACACAGTGCATCAGTCGACTGTGTTTTGTTCAACAGTCGACTGTCGGCTTTGTAAATTCTATCTGTTGGCTTTTTCTCCACGGATTTCAAAGGGGGTTTTGGGGATTTAGTTTGAGGGTTTTGAGAAACCTATAAAGGGAGCCCCTACTATTCCATTGAGGGGTTACTCATCTATTCAAGCATTTCATTTTCTTGATCAAATCTCTGAAACCCTAAAGCCCTAGAATTCCAATCTTTTCATCTCTTGCTCTCCAACCTTGAATCAAATTAATATCTTCTAGGCAATTGGTGGTGACAAGAGAAAGGGCTTTCCTCTCTTCCAAGAGAGACCTCAATACACAACACACTTGCTCCTTCTAGTTCTACTTCAAGGCATAGGTGATTGTAAGTGTTGTTATTTCAATATTTTATATCTTTCGTAATTAGATTAACTCTCAGTTGTAAGAGTGGTTTGCTTGCTCCAAAGTTGTGGGAGTCAAGGACATCGAGTGTATTTCGATTTCACTTGTAGAGTTGCGACAAGTGGGTTTAAAGGAAACCTCAAGTTAGGGTTCTAACTTGAGTATCCGGTGGTATCCGGGTGGAAGAGATGTATGATTACCGGGAACAAGTCGGGAGTTGACTTGGGTAATCCGAACCCTTGAAACATCCTTGCATTTGCATTGTTTCAATTTAGGGTTTATTTACATTCCGCATTAATTTTTGGTTAGGAAATTAATTTGGTATAACTATCGTTTTAAATTGCATAAACACTATTAAACCCCCTTTTTGTGTTTTCCTCATAGCCAGGTCCTTACAATTGGTATCAGACCATTGGTTTATATCTATGGCATCCAACAACAATAACGTTCCTCCATCGACTTCGTACAACAATCACGACCGTGATGGTGCATCTACTGTCTTCGAAGGACAATCAACGGTTCGTCCTCTGCGTTTCAATGACACGAATTTCGGCTATTGAAAATGCCAGATGGAGACGTTTTTTAGGAGTGCTTCTCTTTGGAGAACCCTCCGAAGAGGATTTTGACAAATGGATGCCCTCTGAGAAGTCCGCCGTAGTGAACAACGCCAAGACAATGAATGCTCTTCATTGTGCGTTGGATCCAGATGAGTTTAATAAGATATACACATGTAAGAGTGTATATCAAATTTGGAACCATCTAGTCGTTACTTACGAGAGAACAAATATGGTAAAATTGTCTAAACTATATGTTGATGTACAAAACTTCGATATGTTTCATATGCAGGATAATGAGAGCATTGCAACAATGTACGGACGTTTCCCCGACATCACCAATGAACTTGAAGCTCTTGGACAAGTCTACACCCAACAAGAGAAGGTGAGAAAGATAATGGGAATGACCTCGAAATGGGAAAGAAGAGCAATCACCATTGAGGAGGTCAACAACAAGAAGAATTACATCGTGGTAAATCTTATCGATACTGTCATGTCTTATGAAGTAAGAAGGGAGAACCGATTGAAGATTAGAGCAATGATGAACCCAACGGAGGCCAAGAAGAAAGCGTTAGCATTCAAGGCTACTTCTTCATCCTCCGATAGTGAAAATCAGAGAACAAGATAGACTTGGAGGAAATGGCACAAATGGCGAAGAAGTTCCAATGCTTCTTTCGCAAAGGTAAATTTCCTTCCAAGAATAAATTTGATTCCACTAACAATACTGCATCTCTTTGTTTTAAGTGTAACAAGCCATGGCACATCACGAAGGATTGTCCAATGCTTCGAAACAAAGAAAAGTGTAAAGCTCCAAAGTACCACAAGTCCGACAAATACAAGAAGGATAAGAAGAAAGTCCTTGTCGAAATGTTCGATGTTTCAAGCGGAGATTCCTCTGGTGAATCCGAGGACGAAAAGGGTGAAAGTGCCCATATGTGTTTCATGGCCCGAAAAGATCCACTCTCCGATGAGAGTGATAGCGACATCGATAAACCCGAAGTAACCATGGATGAACTTCGTATTGCTAACGAAGAACTATTTTCTAAGTTTCAATCTCTTATGCTTAGATATACTAGTTTAAAGAAATCAAATGTTAGCAAGTCATCCATGCCATGCATTATCAACAATGACACCATTGTTGATACACTTACACTTGATAAAGCCACTTTGGTTTCTGAAAATGACATCTTGAGAAATAAGGTGAATTTCCTCAAATCTCAACTAGATCAAACGTATCCTAAGGATAGTATTGATCTAGATTCACAAAACACACAATTGGGTATTGAGAATGAATCTCTTAAAACCCAAGTGCACGAGCTCAAAACATGGGTGTCCACCTTGGATACCAATATTACTTCTCTTAAGGAGAAATATGAGCTCATGTCCTCCCGAGTTAAGAGATTTAATAAAGGGAAAGGAAAATTGGATAAATTGCTCACAAACCAATTTTTGGCCACACATCGTGTTGGACTTGGTTATATGGAAGCAAATGCATCCAATGCTCGCACCTCCTATAGTGGTGTAACTATAGATTTTGTGAGGCCATCCTCTGGTGCATCCACAAGTGGTGTCAAAAACACTATTGGTAGTAAACCTACCAAGAAAGCCACCACTTCACAATCTCTTCCTTTTGGCAAGAAACACACTAAGGGTGGACACCAAAAGAGAGGTCATGCTTATATGTACACTGATCGGCCCCGGATATACACGCGAAGAACGATTGAGTTTTACCGCAAGCGCACGGTGTAGTGGCGAGCGGATATCGAACACAAGGAGGTGGTGTTGGTTCCAATCTATCCTAAGTTGGCTCAACTACGAATGTTTTATTGTTGGAGATGGGTATGGAATGATATAATGGAAATGGTGATGGATGTCGATGTCGGTGATAGAGAAGTTGGATAAAATATCGATTCAAATATAAGATAATAAAAGTGTCTAGGGCTAGGAAATCCCCACTACGGGTCGTCATTCATCCTTGTAAATAGTAAATCTCAATATTACTATACTTGTGTCGAGGTGAACTAGTCGTAACTGAATAGAGAACCAAGCTCATGCTCTCGCGCTATTGCCGGTCTATAGCAACCTAGATAAAGGCCCACTCTTGTGCAAACCCTAATCTAAGCCACTAGCATTAGGGTCGACATCATTGTTCAATCGCCCCTCGAGCCCACTCTCGTGCAAACTTGAGTTATGATCTAGGTTGTGATAGTTCGTATTCGTCCAATCTCTTGCAAACGAATATGTGTATAGATCTATAATAAAAATGCTAGCTTTGGTCCAATCTCTTGCAAACCAAGTCTAGCGAATATCGATTATAAATCTAAATCGAATATCTAGGCCTTCCCATCGATAGGAATCCAATTTCTTGCAAAACCCAAATCGATGGAAATTCCTAGCTATCCGTAATAAATCAATCACAACCTAACCTCATAGAAATTCTAGCAATTTAGAAATTTATTCATTACAAATATGAAATTAGATCCATAGGGTTCATCCCCATCCCTAGAACAACAATCAACCAAGCTTAGCAATAACGATATGAGAATCAATAAAAACCATTGCTTGCATGTAAAAAGATAGCAAATCAAAGATTCAAATAATAAGAATAAAAATACTTAGCTTTGATGAAGATCTTCAATCCAAATACAAGCTTTTTGATCCAAGAGGGGGCCTAGGGCATGGCCTAACCTCTAAAATAATCCTAAGAAAACATATGGGAACCCCCTCTAATGATGGCTACAACCCTCTTAAATAGCCCCCAAAAAACCCTAACAAAACTTCCTAAAAACCCCCTGAAACCCGCGCCCAAAACAAATTCTGCGCGCAACTTAAGTTCTGAGCTAGTCGACACTCGGCCGAGTGGAAAGCTCACTCGGCCGAGTGGGAATTCCTGCAGAAATTCCAGAGAACAGCACTCTGTCAAAAACTGGCAAAAACCGGTCACTCGGCCGAGTGGGAATGTCACTCTGCCGAGTGGAAATGTCACTCGGCCGAGTGACACTGACATGCGAATTTCAGCACTGCAGCATCGACTTGCAGAAATTCCCCAGATTTCATCTGACCTCCGATTGGCGCGTTCTTGGCGGATTTGGAACCTTCATAAAGTCTATTATCCATAAAAAATATGAGAAAAATAATTTGACCTCTGGAATGATAGCAGATTTCTAAAGAGTGAGAGGTTGTCTGAAAATCTGGGCGCTGCGTATCATCGGCTTCAATCGGCCGAGCGGCAAATGTCACTCGGCCGAGGGGCTTTTGGTACTCGACCGAGTCGGTCTCCAAAGGATCTCTGAGATCGACTGTAAAATTCTAGTAAGTCGGCACTTTTGGATGCTGGCGTTCGTGTGCCACTCGGGCGAGTGGTGTCTCCATACTCGGCCGAGTGGGATGTCGTCACTCGGCCGAGTGCACGCTAATCTTCAAGTAATTTCGTGTCCGATCTGGCCGGCCGAGCGGGCTTCTTTGCTCGGCCGAGTGACTCCTTCACTCGGCCGAGTGGCATGCTGAAAATGCCCAATCTTCATCATTTCGCTTCCTCGTCGCACCTACGACGTTCTTTCTTCTTCCACTCGTCTTCTATCGCTGATAGGTCCTCAATAAGTCCATGAGCGATGCTCCGTTACGCGTGCAAGTCCTTTAAGCTCATTTTTGCTCCCAATTGCTCATATTTCCTGAAATCCGACAAAAACAAGAAATAGTGAAAAGTGACACAATATCATCGAATAATCGTGAAAATCGCAATATGAGCAACCGAAATGGCTTGCAAATATGCAGAAAAAAGGTGTAAAATATGGACCGATCAAAATCCCTCAAGCTTACCTCTTACTCGTCCTCGAGGAAGATAAGTAGAGAGACGAACTCGGGAGATGAGAATAAAGAAAATGAAATGAAAAATAAAGAACACGAGGTGGAAGGGGTCGCTAGATTCTTCTCTCAGATCTCAAGCCATAAGCTACACATCACGATAACTTGGAAAATACAAATCACATGCTATAAGGATTTCATATCTTTCATAAATATGGTCTTTGTAAGCTTTTAAGAACAATAAGAGGGACTCTCTAAATTCATACAATCAATTCATATCCACATCACGCATTTCATAGAATTTAATATACGAATGTTAGCGATGCACTTTTCATTCAAAAGTTATAAATGAAGCATATAAGATACACACCAAGCATGCAATAGAGAATAGAATAAGAGTCATGGCATTCACATATTTATTTCAAATCATGAAAAATCTCCATATCTAATATATTTTGCAAAGTGTAAGCATTATCGAATATTCACATTCATGCACGTCTCCACTCTAATGTCATACTCACTCATATGGTCAAATGAATTCACCCCCCCCCCCCAAGCTTAGCTTAAGGCTTCGCATCCAAAGGAATATAATAGTGGAAAATGGGATTTTTGCCTTGGTTTTCCCAAGTATTTTGTGGCTCCAATAATGAGATAGAGAAATATTTTTCTTTTTCTTTTGGACTTTGTTTCTCATTTTTCTTTTTGGTTTTTTGTAGGAGCTATATGATTTGTATTTTTGGATTTTGGCTCCTTTTTGGCTTTTTGGACTTTTTGGAGCTAACTTTTTATTTGGCGGGGATTTTTGGGAAATGGATACGATATAAGTAGCTTTAGGAGGTGAACTCAAGTGACATGTAGAGAATAAAAAGATATATGTGGAGAAAGAAATAATGTAACACTCGGTTCACTATAAGATGTGCACGAACGGTTCAATAAAATAATAGTTCACCTAAAACTCATATGTAAGCATGGATATTCTCAATCATTTCAATTAATAGTGAAGTCAAGCAGTAAAGTTTACCACCATATCAGGCATGCAACAGAAAGTGAATAAGTCAATAAAACTGATGCTTCAGATATACTAATGATGCGTGAATCTTGGTGCATTTCCAACAAAAGCATACTAAACACTAATCCATACATTCAGTTTCAATTAATATCATGCATTCATGTAGAGGAATCATCAAAAGAAATAGATTTGCAAGCACATGTGAATAACAAGACTATGGAATACTCTAAGTAGCATGGCAAAGAATAATAAGCATCGTGATGGTTGGTAAAGCAATAAGAGATATCATCATACAAAACTCATCTAGCGGAGGAAGAGAAAAGGAAAATAAAGAAATAAAAATAAAAGAGGGGAAAGAAAAGAAAATCAAGCACACAGTATGAAGCATGAACACACATAAAAGGAAAATAAGATGGAAAATTCAAAAAGATGAAGCAAAAATTTTGAAAAATTTTAAAAACCCTAAAATGAAGTAAAAATGCAACTAATGCATCTAAATGGCATGGAAATGCACTCCCCCAAGCTTAAACTTCACATTGTCCTCAATGTGATCATAATGAAAGAATATGAGGAACAACGATAATAATAAGGGGGTGAATGAAAAATGATGAAATGAATGACATGAAATCCTAATGCAACTACATGCACATACAATGAATCATGAGAGCGCTTTCCCCCAAGCTTATACCAAACAATCTTATTCAAATGACTCAATCAAAAATGTCATGGCTTTGTAAGGCGTGATCAAGTCAAATGAATAAGAAAGTGAGTATTCACTTGAAAGAAATGCTCGAATATGGTGAGCAAAAGGATGTGACACATCAAAATATGGATAGGGCAATTAATATATATAATGGGTTTGGGGTGTAAAAATTTTTGTTGCCGTCATAAGAGGTGATATTTATTCAATCAAATCTATACGGTCCCCTCACTGTCGAGAGGATTCGGGTTTATTGAAAGCATAAAAATTTCTACACTACTGGATTGATATCACCTATAGCAAAAGGCGGATCCAGTATCCTTGCCGGTGCAGGCAACTGCTCCAACTGCTCTTTCCGTGGCTCTGCCAGGTGCAAGAGTCCACGAACTCCAACGAACTCCAGCAATGCATCCTCCAGCATTCCCACAAGGACTCCACCTGTACCCTACAGAGAATAGGATGCATCAGTTCGACGCAAAAAATTCACCCTCGTAATAAAAGTATCCCAAAGAGGATCATCTATAGAAATATATGAAATAAATAATGGTAGACGGTACTTCCCTCGAATTAATCCAATATCCTCCCGAGCTGTGATAGGTGTCTCCATGATGTCCTCTCTAAGCTGCTCAGGTAAATCTAGATCATATGTGTGGACTTCCTTGATGGGCTCGTCAAACTATGACACGTCCAAGCATACCTCCGGTCCATAATCGTATGTGTGCTGCAAGAGGTATGACGTGTCAAAAATATCTGAATCAAAATAAATATCTGACGTGATACCCCCGGCTTGCTATCCGTAAATGGCCGGGGGACCCGCGAGGGGTTTAGAAATTTGTAACCTTAAGCGCACGGTGTTGTAGTGTGGCTTGGGGGTCGAACACAGGGAGGCGAGGTTGTGCTTGAGTCAAGTAGGACCTAAATCACCCCGGGGGGCGAGCTAGCCCGAATCGGTAAATGGTTGTCACGGAAGGAAATGAAGGGTATGAACAACAAGAAAGTAAACCTGGGACTTTGGTTTCCACTCCAACGAGAGACCCTCACCGATACGGCCTACGGGTATGGATAGCGATCGGAATTAGGGTCTAATGGTGAGACGTTGCCTCTGAAAGTGGTACCGGCATCCCATGGGCCCGATATTCCGGTCGGTGCCCAGGATGATACACCGGACTTCCCGGATTCGATCAGTGGGCACTCCCGTGTCCATTAACACTGATTGATCCCGGGAGCACTAAGCCCGCAACGATAACTCCCAACGTCTCATCCTGCCGCTCCCACGTGCTAGGATTCGACGTCTACGCTATGGGTGTGAGCTCTGTAGGATCCTGCCAAAACAGAGTTAGGATCGATAATATGAAGTTTAGACTTATGCTTGCGTACGCGGCACGGTAGTCTACGAGCTTCGCCTTCGGATTCGCTACGACGGATCGAGTCTACTCACGAATGGAGTAAGGCTACTAAATCCACAATCTAAATCTCTAGTTTAGATTAAGAACTTGGATAGAGGGAGAGGAAATATTTCTGCAGAGCTTCGCTAGGATGAAGATGCATGCATGAATTTCATGCAAAAGGTGTAAGGAAATGGCTAACCCTTGGGTCTTATTTATAGCCCCCAAGGTAGTTATTTTAGGATCAATTGTTCCTTTGGAACAATTTAACTAAGGTGTACCATCGTACATGGCATATTATAAGCTTAAGTTGTACCATATGCATGGTACAATATAAGCTTAAGATATTACCCCTTTATTAGCCATATGTCGCATGCACTTATGCATATATAATGCGACTTTCCCATCAATCTAGAGATCCTCTCCGCAAGGGAACATATTCCCTTTGCGCACGACTTCGTGTACACGACGTTCGAGGTCCGTATTCCCTCGTACATCCCCTACAAGGGTGTACTAACGTCTTCCATATCCAACATCTCCCACTCACACTTGAGGGGATTGTAAGAGAACGTCTTTCTCTTAGTTCTTTCATCTATCATACCGAGAAATAGACCGTGCGACCGTCATGTACGTAGAGTCTGTTGTTGTGCACTTGTTAGAGATACACAACGACCTCGAAGGTGCAAAGTTGAGTAGTTCAACGCATGCTTTACCCTAGATTATTTCTTCACATTTCTTATACTTTATATTCAACAATTGAATCCCATCTGGATTACAATTGGCTGGCCAGCTTTGAATCATTTAAAGTCCAAATGTGAATATGAAATCAATCTTCCTCTTCTTGCGAACCTTCTGATCTTGACTTGATTCGCTTTTCTAACGTGCCCCGCCGAGCCGAATTATCATAGCTCATTAGGAACACGCTAAGATAGCGATCATCTCGTCAAATCTAAAGGAACCAATTGGAGTCCTTGAGGGTAAGAGTTAAGACCCATATGGCCTTTGAGTCTCACATAATAGCAAACACTATTGCTACTAACTCAGTGGTCGAAATGCATACGTGGTATGAACACGTATTACAACATCACTCCTTTCCCAGGGAGAGTATGTCTTAATGATGTTGTACGGATGAAAGATCAGACACCACAGTGCCTATCTTTTTGAGTCCCCTTACTACTCGTGAAATATTCACGGACTCTCATCCTGCATAAGACAGATAGGATTTTAAAAAATCCAATGAGATCTTTATATCCTTGTGATACAGATCTCAGATCTTTTGTAAGCATCCATATGATGCAGATCTTTCATTCGACTATCTTGTTAAAGTCATGACTCTAAATCATTCGTCTAATGATTTTGACTTTAAACTAGTCTCATCTCTATCTTATCCATCTGATAAGATAAGGCGGTTGCTCATGTGAGAGAGCCAACCTTAATCTGTCCGACATACACACAATTCAGCTGAGATTTCAAAAATGTACACAAACATTTCTTAAGAAATTCATATGCAATGTTTGAAAAAGAACTTATTCTTTTATTTTGATTATTTACAGACATGGGAATTTACATTGGTACAACTCAGCTCTTACGCAATCCTTGAGATGATAAGTGTTTGTAAAACACATTTCTGGGGATCGCTTTCGTAAGCTGATCCTCTATCATCTCATGCGTAGATATGTACCTTATGTCTACCTTCTTGGTTTTATCATAGTCTTTTGCAAATCTGCAGTTCCTTTAAGATACTGCATTATGCTCTTAACCGCTTTCCAGTGTTCTTGCCCTGGGTTGGATTGGTAACGACTTACCATCCCAATGGCAAAACAGATGTCTGGTCTTGTATGCATCATAGCGTACATAAGACTAACAACTGCATTGGAATATGGAATTTTTTCCATAATTTCCCTTTCCTTTTGGTTCTTTGGACATGATTTCAGATATAAATTATCACATCTGCTTATAGGAGTATCAATTTGACTTGTAGTCCTACATATTAAACCGTTCTAGAACCTTCTTTATATAAGTCTCTTATGAAAGAGAAAGAAGTTTCTTCGAACGATTCCTTGAAATCTTAATTCCAAGGATATATGTGACTTCCACATGTCTTTCATCTCAAAATTGATGAAAGTCAAGCCTTGATATCCATCACAAAGCCCTTGTCATTTCTGGTTATTAAAATGTCATCTACATATAGAGACATAATAACATGCTTGCTTTTAATCCTCTTGATATATACGCATTTATCTTCATCAATCAAGGAAAATCCATTTGATAAGACAACTTCTTGAAATCGTATATACCATTGCCTCGAGGATTATTTAAGACCATATATGGACTTACGAAGTTTACAAACCTTATGTTCGTTTCCTTCTTTTACAAACCCTGTTGGTTGTTCCATATAGATCTCCTCGTCTAATTCTCCATTGAGAAAGGCAGTCTTTACATCCATTTGATGTAATTCGAGGTTTAAGCAAGCTACCATTGCCAGAATCAGGCGAATCGAGGTAAAACGCACAACAGGTGAGAAGATCTCTTCGTAGTCTATCCCTTCCTGTTGCGTAAAACATTTCGATACAAGGCGAGCTTTATATCTATCTATAGAGCCATCAGCCTTATGCTTAATCTTGAGAACCCATTTGTTCCCAATTGCTCTATGTCCTCTGGGTAAGTTAACTAAGTCCCAGACTTAGTTAACTTTCATGGATTTCAATTCCTCCTTCATCGCTTCCATCCATTTGTCTTTTGCAGGGCAAAATACGGCCTGTTTGAAAGTAGCAGGCTCGTCATTTTCTTGTAGTAAAGTCATAAAGGTTTGCGGAAATTTCAACCTCAAATGTTAGAGGAGCCAACCTTGTATGACTACTACGTCGTATTTGAGATTCTTCAAGTCCTTGTTGACTCGAAGTTAGATCAATTCTAATATCACTCCCACTTGAAATGTCGTTAGAATTGTTCCCACTTGGATCATTATTCCCGTATGGAATAGGATAATCGTCATTCGTATAATCCATTGGTGAAGGTTGAAACGTATTTTCGTTTTCACCAAGAATTCTCCCACTCGAATGAGGTAATCCTTCTTGATCATAAATCTCAAATAGAGATAACTCCTGACTTATCTCGCCCTGTCTTGGAAACTCGTTTTTCCAAGAAAGTGACATCCCTCGACTCAAACTCAATTAGCCCACCATTGTCTTCCTGACTAACTTAAAACATAACCTTTGGAGTTTTCTGCGTATCGTATAAAGATACATTTCCTTCCCTTTGGCCTAAGTTTGCCATACTTATGGGAGGAAATATGTGCGTAGGATGCACAACCCCAAGGTTTCAAAATGTTTAAGTGAGGAGACCTTTGGTTCCACAACTCATAAGGAGTGGAGCTAACTGATTTCGAGGGTACGCGGTTCAAAATGAAAGCGGCCGTCAATAATGCATCACCCCAAAAGGTGATTGGCAAGATAGCTTGCGCCATGATTGATCGGACCAATTTTCATTAAAGTCCTATTCCTCCTTTCTGCAACACCAATTTGTTGAGGAGTATAAGGCATAGATACCTGATGTATTATGCCTTTTTCATCACAAAAGTTCCTTTAAACTTGTTGATTGATATTCACCGCCCCTATCGGTTCGCACGACCTTAATCTTACGATCTAATTGATTCTCCACTAAACTCATATAGTTTTTAAAGCAGGTTTAGTGCTTTTACTTTTGTGGGATATCAAATAGATATGACCGAATCGGGTGAAATCATCAATAAAAGTGATGAAAAATAGGACTTCCTGCGTCTTGTCTTGACATTCATCGGACCACATATGTCCGAATGGATAAGCTGTAATGGAACCTCGGCCTTTGTGCCGGTTCAAAACGGCTTGCGACAAGATTTCCTCACAAGGCAATGCTCGCAGGTCGACATTTCAACCTTTGAAACATTGGATAGAAGGCCACGTTTGGCAAGTCTATCTATACGCATTGGTCCAATATGGCCAAGCCTTGTGTGCCAACAAATTATATTAGACTCATTAGTCAAAGAATTTGTCACAAGGAAATTTTCATTACATGAGGAAATACATTGTACTTATTACAATAAATCCTTTGAAATACAAACCCAGTACCAATAAAGGAATTATTACAAAATAGGTCCATATTACAATCATGAAGGAACCAACTATAACCAAGACCCATTATATTGACCACAGTTTTAATATTCCTTTGAATATATGGAATGAAGAGAACATCATAAAGTAGGAGAGTGTGGCCGTTGTCCAAGTCTAGCTTGCAATTCCCAACGCCTTTCTCTACAACACGTGTGTTGTTTCCTACATTGATCCACTTTATTCCTTGGGGTATCCGGTGATACTCCACGAAGGACCGTCTGTCCTTTGCTATGTGGTTGGTGGCACCTGAATCAATTATCCCAAAATGGATTAGATTCCACAAGAAATATTGAACTAGAAACACATATGTAACTAGTATTACAAGTTACCTCGTCACTTCCACTCGTACACGAACGAGCATAGTGACCGAGCTTGTTGCACTTGAAGCACTTGATCCTTTTCAAGTCTTTCTTCTTGTGCCATTTCTTGTGCCCACCCTTATGTTTGGGTTCCTTGGTAGACTCAGGTTGCTTATTACGTTCATTAGAAGACTTCGAACGATCTTTACGTTTCTTTCCCCCGTGTGAGGAACTAGCAACCATGTGCACTTCTGCACTTGGCTTGGCAGCCGCAAGCCGCTCTTCCTCTAATTCGAGGTGCTTGGAAACATCGCTGAAGGTCTTGATGCTCTCATTGTGAGTGAGATGCATCTTCATTTGATCCCACCCATTTGGTAGGGAACGTATGACTGCTTGGATTTGTTGCTCATCCGTGAGCACATGACCTGCGTCCTTTAACTCTGAGATAAGGTTCGCCATATGTCGTAGATGTTTCCCCATGGAATGATCTGGACGTTTCTTATATGTATCGAACTTTATAGTTAAGGCGCGAAGTTTGGACACCGATGTGCCACCGAACTTCTCCTCTAGCTTGGACCATATGTCCATGGCTAGGTCATGTTCTCGGAAGATGCGCATTATGTCATCAGCCATACTGCTTAATAACGTAATGCGCGCTATCTTATTCTTCCGAGACCAAGCATCAAAAGCTTCCTTGTCTCTTCGGTGTTGGGCCGTAGTGCCCAACTCCGGTTCAATCATAACGTTCTTTAGAGTTTCGAGCACTTCTTGCTCCTCTAGAACGTATTGTATCTTAATGGACCAAAGTTTGTAATTATCGCCGTTGAGTTTTTCACCTTTGTTTAACTCAGCGACGATGTTCTTTGAAGCGGAAGACATTTTACTTTTAAAATGCTGCAAAAGACATAAAAACCGAAGGTTCGATCAAAAAACACATTGCATAAAATTCTTAAAATATAACTCCCACTTGAAATTATATTATATTTGATAAGTTACTTTCGAAAAATATTGAAGATGTTGTTCTAGAATCGAAAAGGTCTCTTTGATTCCAATCACCATCTAGAACAACCTTCAATATTCCCCCATCACTTATCAAACAATAGTACTCTTATAGTACTAGCAGCGGAAAAACGAGTTTGAAAACGAATTTTTCAAATATAATTCCCACTTGAAATGACAATAGAATATCCCATATGGATAGTTCTAAAATCAACTCCCACTTGGAATGATATTCATAATTTGATAAGTTACTTTCGAAAAATATTGAAGATGTTACTCTAGAATCGGAAAGTTCACTATGTTTCCAATCACCATCTAGAGTAACTTTCAATATTTCTCCCTCACTTTATCAAATGTTAGTACTCTTATAGTACTTTGCAGCGGAAAAGCGTTTTTGAAAAACATATTTTTCAAAAATTCAAAATACATTGGCTAATCTCCGTAGAGTAGAGCACAACGTCATAAGTACATTGGCTAATCTCCGTAGAGTAGAGCACAATGACTTGGCTAATCTCGCATGAAGTAGAGCACTATGGCTAGTCTTCAAGGAGTAGAGCCCAATGAAAAACTTCATTAAAACGTTAGTCCCGTATGAACTAGACGACACTGTGGTTAGCCCCGTATGGGCTAATCGACACATTCGAGTTTGACCAAGGCCTTTTGTCACCCCGTATGGGTCAGTTGGCAAGTTTGCAGTCGTCCCAGACCTTCTGCAAGATTGGTCGACCAAAAACCCAAAATTGGTCGACCAATTTTTCGGACTGCAACTTCTTCCCGGCCAGGGCCTCTGCCTTAGCCGGGGCTTGGCCAAGGGCCGGCCAGGGCCTCTGCCCTGGCCGGCCTGGGGCCTTGGCCCCCTCGGCCAGGGCCTCTGCCCTGGCCGAGGCCGGCCAGGCCCTGGCCGAGGCCAGGGCATTGGCCCTGGCAGTGGCCAGGGCGCCGGCCCTGGCCTCTGCCAGGGCCGCCTGGCCCTGGCAGTGGCCAGGGCGCCGGCCCTGGCCACTGCCAGGGCCGGCCAGGCCGGCAGGCCTTGGCCAAGGCCGGCCATTGCCGGCCTGGCCATGGCCGGCCACTGCCGGCCTGGCCATGGCCGGCCATGGCGTGGCCATGGCCGGTCATGGCCAAGGCCATTTGGCATTGGCCGGCCATGGCCCCTTTGGCCATGGCCGGCCACCCCCTTTGAATGGGGTTGCCGCACACATTCCTTCCCCTTGATGGGGTGGTCGCCGGTGGTTATTGGCCGTAGCCAACCCCCTCCGCAAGTGAAGGGGGGGTGCATAGCCTTCATAGCCCATTTGGCCATGGTGCACATGCACCAAATTTCCTCTTACCCGATGGAAATAACTACCATCATCTTCCTCGATGAAGCACCCGTTCGTCGATGAAGCACCCGTTCGTCGAGAAATTAGTTATTTCCTAATGGCCGTGTGCCAAAAAAGAAAAATAACATACTATGTGAACGGTCGGTTCTTCCCATCACGGAGAGTTCCTACCATATCCGTAATGATAGGAGACCCTAACGTGAAAAGAACAACCGCTGCGTTCTCTCCGTCACGAAGCGTTCCTACTATATCCGTAATAGTAGGAGACCCATTCGTGAAAAAGACAACGACTCGTTCATAGTTTCGACGGTGCGGCGGTTTGACCGGGACGAACCCTTATGGCTCTGATACCAATGTAGGATCCTGCCAAAACAGAGTTAGGATCGATAATATGAAGTTTAGACTTACGCTTGCGTACGCGGCACGGTAGTCTACGAACTTCGCCTTCGGATTCGCCACGACGGATCGAGTCTACTCACGAACGGAGTAAGGCTACTAAATCCACAATCTAAATCTCTACTTTAGATTAAGAACTTGGATAGAGGGAGAGGAAATATTTCTGCAGAGCTTCGCTAGGATGAAGATGCATGCATGAATTTCATGCAAAAGGTGTAAGGAAATGGCTAACCCTTGGGTCTTATTTATAGCCCCCAAGGTAGTTATTTTAGGATCAATTGTTCCTTTGGAACAATTTAACTAAGGTGTACCATCGTACATGGCATATTATAAGCTTAAGTTGTACCATATGCATGGTACAATATAAGCTTAAGATATTACCCCTTTATTAGCCATATGTCGCATGCACTTATGCATATATAATGCGACTTTCCCATCAATCTAGAGATCCTCTCCGCAAGGGAACATATTCCCTTTGCGCACGACTTCGTGTACACGACGTTCGAGGTCCGTATTCCCTCGTACATCCCCTACAAGGGTGTACTAACGTCTTCCATATCCAACAAGCTCTGGCTAGGGAGTCAACCGCCATGTTTATTCCCCCTTGGCCCAACGGTCAAAGGCGGTCTTTTTCTCACCGATGACAATGAAACACCCCGCGTAACCGTTAGATTCCTAATCCCTATCGATTTCCTAACCCAATGGACGCATCGGGAAGAGCCCCCGAAGGGGTTTCCACCAAAATCCCAGATTTGGGAACTACTCACAAAAATCCATTAAAAAGAGATCTAAATAAAAATTAACCGCTGGAATCATAATCAGACGATTGTAATGCGGAAGTAATAGAGTAGTTAAGACAATACTAAAATTTGAGAAAGATCTGAAAACTTACAAAAGAACAGAAATTACAGCCGTCACAATGTGAGAAAACAGTAAAAAACTCGCAGCTCCCAGTTTCTGGAACCCTAGGGGTTCTATTTATAGACTCTCGCATCAACCGATCGGTTGACAAGTCAACCGATCGGTTGATCTGTTACAAAATAATAACAGAAAACGGCGAGCTTTCACCCGATCATATGAACCGGTCGGGTGAGTTCTTGAGTGACCGGTTGGATCTTGACGCCGTCGGGTGAAGCGATCGGTTTGGTGCCCGTGTCTTCAGCTCCTCATCTTCAGCTACAGATGAACCGATCGGGTGAGAGTCACCCGATCGGTTGGCATTTTGCTCGAAAAGACAGAGAACAGGCCCCCGCTGAACCGGTCTATGAACCGGTCG
This sequence comes from Scilla litardierei, assembly GCA_030789695.1. Taxonomy (NCBI): domain Eukaryota; kingdom Viridiplantae; phylum Streptophyta; class Magnoliopsida; order Asparagales; family Asparagaceae; genus Scilla; species Scilla litardierei. The sequence goes on along the minus strand of CM061135.1, from coordinate 127,405,433 downwards.
GGTGACTTCCATATGAGCTCCGGCTGAGACCGGGTGGTGCACGCGTGCATCACCCGATCGGTTGGAGATGACCAACCGACCGGGTGAGGGGCTGAAAGATGAATTCTTCGACGTTTGACCCCCTAGATCACACGTGACTCCTCCCGTTGCTCCGGGGACTTGAGATATCATCGTTAACGTCCCCTACGTGGTCAACCTCCTGCAAACATGGATAAACAAAGAAAAGTGAAAGAAAACGAGAAAATACGAGAAAACGAATAAAAGACGGCGAAAAACACGGGGAAACACAAAAGAAAACGTGCGTGAATATATGAAATATAAACTCACGTCAAAATCCCCCAAGCTGAACTCTTCCTCGTCCTCGAGGATGACGAGTGAGAGTAGGAGCTCGGAGGGAGAAAATAGAGAGGAAGAAAGAAAAAGAAAACTCTAAATCCTAGATCGTCCGTCAGAGCCAACAAAAATCAAAAACGACACACCAAGCAAGCAAACATCAAATCACACCACTAAACCTAGGAAAACGAGTCCAAATAAGTGTCGTGGGCCCACGCGGTGAAGCGCGAGTGAGTGCAGTCGTGTGCTAGCAAATGGTGTCGCTTTCTACAATGTGCTATGAGGCTCGATATACACAAATCCAAGATATGACCCAAATATCGATTCGAATTGAATTAAGCGGCGAATATATAGTTCAAGCATGCATGAGAATAGAGAGAATCGAAACATATCATGCGTCAGGGACTCCACAACTAGGGTTAAGGAAATCACGCCACTATAGCCTAGATACTAGCTAAAAAGTTCCTAAGCCAAGTGTTTTCGAAAACGATGGGGGTTGAGATGATGTGGAGTAGGACACTCGGTGCAAATTCTCGCCTTCCCTTTATTCTCGGTAAGTAGGAAAAAATATTCACACAGAATTTTTTTTGGGTTTTGGGTATTTGTATTTTTTTTTGGCTTTTTGGCTATACAAAATTTTTCTTTCATTCTTTCCTCATCTTTTTGGGTTTTTCTTTTCCTTTTTTCTTTTTTTTTGGATTTTTGGCTTTTTGGCTCTACACATGTGTACTCTCCCAAGTGGGAGAACGGTACACGACGAGGGGATTTGCACCAAGTAAAACAAAAAAGAAGTCGAAATCCAAACACTCGGGCAAATGAAACTATTCTCGCTAAATAGAGCATGGGCTAAATGGGTTATCCTAGTCCTTAATTGTGGAATCCCGACGCATGCGAATTGAAATATACGATATAAATTTAGCATGCATATAATGGAAGCAAGTACCGCATATTCAAATCGAAGCATGATAATCTAGGGGTCATTCCTGGACATGTATATAAAGTAAAATCACCAAGTAGAAGCACATCAAATAGCTAGGCACGACGCACGACTCGCAAAAAAGCTAGGTGGACACACGATGCGTGAAATGCAAGAGGACTCGAAATCCTAGGGTTAGTGAGTGTGATTATCGATGCAATGCTAGGGGTGTGTGACTTTGTGGCGATTCATCATAGGATTCATCTCTAGGAGAAAGAGCTAAAAAGAAGAAAATAAAAAATAAAAAAACGATGAAAACGACACAAAAAACGAAAAAGAAGGACTCAAACGACGCACACAGTGCGACTCCCCCAAGCTGAAGTTTGCATTGCCCTCAATGCAATATGAGTGAGTACGGGAGGGCAATGAAGATGGGGGGAATACGCACCGATACAAAAAGAAATGTAAAAGAGGAAAACACAGAGATGATACTTAAAATAAAGAAAGATCACAATCGAAAATCAAAAGACACGAAAATAAAAATAAAACCACATGACACGACACTCAAAGGGGAAAAACAAGCACACACACAAAAATGAGAAAAACAACAAAACACGACACCACACCAAAATAGACGTCCCCCAAGCTAGACCAGACAGTGCTAGCGAAATGATATGATCAATAAAATGCCGAGATATGCAAGGGGGAGTCAAAAACAAACAAGGTGAAATCAGTAAGTGACACGCGAATAGTCCCCCCCTCCGACAGAGACAAAGCCGGGCCCCGAAAAGACAGATGGGCACAAAAATGGGGGGGCAAAAGAGGGAAAGAAAGATCAAGCAGGGGCACCACCCTCTGGAGGTGGTAATGGGGGCCTGCGCTGTGGACCAGGGGTCGTGGGGGGGGTGGAATGTGGAGCTCGGAGACGTCGGGTGGGTCTTCACGGATGTGGCAAATGAAGCTTTAAAGAAAGGGGAGGTCTCGGTCGACGGACTCCTCGGTTATCCGACCACCCTGCCCAGCTAGGAGGATCATGGCCGTGAATCGATCGGCTTGGTCTTGATCGGGGGTAGATGGGTTGGAGGTGGTGGGCTGAGCGGGGGGCTGTGCGCGACGAGCGCGACGGGTGGGCCTAGGGTTCGAAGAGCTGGCGTCGGTGGGTTTAACACGGCAGGGAGGCATTGTGCGGGTGTCGTGCGTGTGTGAGAGTATGCAAAAGTACAATGAATCAACACAAACACGAAACACGACCAACGAGCAAATGGAATATTTGGGGTAAAAATAAAAATCGAGCAAAGCAAAGGAGCGAGTTTACCCAAATGAGATGAAGATCGTTGCTCGTAGACGCCCCGATGCTACGCGATAGGAGCACGCTGTGAAGCCGCGGCGATTTCTTCAACAAGTTTCGATATTGGGGAGAATGGGTGAAAGTTAGGGTTTTGTGTGTCTGTGGGATCGAGGAGAATGGAGAGAGATCGATGGTGGACGGGTAGGGTGATGGTGGGGGAAGACGATCGAGGTTGATTTTGGGGAAGAAAGAAGGCAGGCGCACGAGAGGAGTCAAAACGGCGGTTCCGGATTCGAAAATGCCGAGTGCGGATCGAATGGGCAGTCGGGGATATTTATAGGGTTTTAAGTCGAACCGATCGGGTGACTTGTCACCCGATCGGTTGACGGTTAGGTCGAAATTTCTTGTCGAAGAATTGCTACAGGCGAACCGGTCGGTTGACTTGTCAACCAATCGGTTGGCCGCTCCACTCATTTTCCCGAGAATTGTGGGCTGCTCACCCGGTCGCGTCAACCGATCGCGCTAGAACTCAACCGATCGGTTGATATTCCCCAAAACTTCCCGAGAGTTCTCCCCAGCTCACCCGGTCTGTCACCCGGTCTCCTCATTCCTCAACCGATCGGGTCATTTGGGGACAGATCTCGACATGTATCTGATACATCCCAACCGATCGGGTGAGTTGTCAACCGATCGGTTGGGGCTTTGTTTCCTGCAAAAACCAACAGATTTGTCTAAGTCCCTCAACGGATGTTCTCGCGACTGATTTTATTTATAAAAATTGATAAAATAAAGTAAAAAATAACACTAACAAGTGGGGAAAAAGTTTAGAACATGGGTTGCCTCCCATGAAGCGCACTTGTTTAACGTCGTTGGCTCGACGCCCGCAAGAGATGTTCACGGTGGTTGATACGGGTGATGCCCGAAGTTCGGCATCTCTTCTTCATTGGAGCTGAAGGCATTTGGAGTAGTCAGTGGCTGGAGAAATATTTGCTCGACCACCCTCTTCCTGTCTTTGGGATCCGGGGGCTTTTCTTTCGTATTGGCGCTTCCCGCCATCTTCTTTAGGATCCGGACCTCGTCTTTGGTGAGGTCCATGGGCTCTTTCCCCGTTCTCCTCACAGGAGGAGCCTTGGGGAACCCGGGAGGGGTCGTTCTTGCTGCACTCTCTTTTCCAGCAGCTTCTTTGTTCTTGGGGCCGTCTCCATTCTCTGAATCCCCCAAGTCATCGGGGGGTTTTTTAAGAGAATCTCCCAGGAGCTCTCTTCAGCGGCTTTTTCTTCTTCTACCTCAAGCAAATTACACCGAGGGTCATCTGGGGGATCGGGGTACTTCATGGATAACCCCAGATCAAACTCAACTTTTTCTCCGCTGACGTTTAAAGAGAGTTTTTCGTTCTTAACATCAATCAAAACGCCAGCAGTGGCCATGAAAGGCCGTCCCAGGATGATGGGGGTGTGTGCGTCTTCAGGCATGTCCATGAATACGAAGTCCACTGGCACATGCACCCCTCTTACATTAACGGGGAGGTCATCCACAATTCCCATCGGATATTTGACCGACCGATCGGCTAGTTGTAGGGTCATACCAGTGGGCTCCAAATCACCCATTCCTATCCTTTTATACATCGACAAGGGCATCAAACTTACACTCGCTCCGAGATCGACGAGTGCACGATGAATCTTTACTACCCCGATCGTGCAAGGAATTGAGAAGCTCCCCGGGTCCTTGAGTTTCGGCGGATTTGCCCTCTGGATGAGAGCGCTACATTCCGCCGTCAACACTACTTTCTCCTTTCTAGACCCTCTAGTCACCAAATCTTTTAGGAATTTCGCATAGGAGGGGATTGTTTCGATTGCTTCAAGGAAGGGGATTTGCAGGCTCAGGTCCTTTACCATGGCGAAGAACTTGCCATATTTCTCATCAATTTTGGCCTGAGCTAACCGTTGTGGAAATGGCACAACGGGTTTGAACACTTTCGGGCTCCCTTCATCCTTCTTCTTCTTCTCTTCTTCAGAGACTCCCTCCGGAGTCATAGGATTTGATGACGAAGCACCGGCGTCGCTTGATTTTTCGATCTGTCTCTCAACGACCAATGGTGCTTCCGGTCTGTTAGCGGGCACTCTAGTAGGAATTTTTGTCCCGCTTCTCAGAACGATAGCAGACACATTTGCGTGCTCGTGCACGAGTGCCGATGTCTGGGTTGCTCCCCTCAGGTTCATCTCCGGTTGTGGCGGCAATTGGTTTTGTGACCTTGAAAGGTTCGCCACTTGTAACCCCAGCTGGGTTACTTGGTCCGTGAGGGTCCGCTGACCCATTTCTAGCTTTTGATTGATCTTCTCTGGTTGGTTATATATTGAGTCAAGAGAGACTCAACCGGAGAGACGGCCCTCTGTTGGCCATACTGCTGCTGCTGCTGGATTGGCTGCTGATTCCTGGGGGCATAAAATTGTTGCTGAGGTTGCTGCTGAAATGGTTGCTGCTGAACCTGACTCTGCTGTGGCCTAGCCGACTGATATGTTTGTTGCTGCGGCTGCTGAGGCGGCGAGGGCTGAAATGGTGGCCGGTAACTGAAGTTTGGGTGGTTCCGGTTGTTTGGAGAGTAGGCCGGGTTGGAATTGGTCCTTGGCGGATACGGCGTATTTCCTGTGGGGTTGTAAAATAGTGCGCTCGCCTGATCCAACGGTGGTGAGATGTCACCACCGTCGAATTCCCCAAAGAATTCGGATTCTACCGCTGAAATTTGATGTGTACCGGCCCCACCGGCTCCTACCATTAGTGCGGAGATCTGGGTCGAAAGCAAGTCGAACTTGCTTGAAAGTTTGTCGACGTCCTCGACTCTGTGTATACCCCCAGACCTGGGTGTGGCTCTCTCGTCACACCACCGCTCATTGTTGGATGCCATATTTTCTAGAATATGTCAGGCATCTTCCTCGCTCCTAGACATGAAGGAACCCCCAGCCGCGGCGTCCATAGAAGATTTCAGGTCATCACTCAACCTATTGTAGAACAGATTAATAATCTGCCACTTCGGAAGCTCATGGTGAGGGCATCTTCTTTGCATCTCCTTGTACCTCGTCCAAGCTTCATGCAAGGACTCGTGGCTGGCCTGGGAGAAGGAGGAGATCTCACTCCTCAACTTCATGGTCTTCCCCGGAGGAAAGAACTTCGTCAGAAAAGCGTTGGAGAGCTTCCCCCAGGTGTTGAAAGTGTTGGGGTCCTTCCCCCTAAGCCATTGCTTGGCTTTGTCTCGAAAAGAGAAGGGGAACAGCTTCAGACGGATAGCCTCAGTCGTGACACCATTAATCCGGAAGGTGTCACACTTCTCCAAGAAGTAGTCTAGGTGCTCGATCGGGCTCTCCATGGGTGCACCTGCAAACTGGTCCTGCTGGATCCATTTCACTAAAGACGGCTTTAGCTCAAAGCTTTGGGCCGCAATAGCTGGAGAACGGATGGCGGAAGTGGACTCGATGGATGGCATCGAGTACTCCAACAGAGACTTGTGAGGCAGGGTGTTCTCCTCCATGGATTCGGGATCCTCTCTTCTTCGCTTCTCGGTGGCCAAACGCCTAAGGGTGGCGTTAATCTCTGGATCGAGGGGAATCAAGTCGTCGAGACTTCTTGAACTCCTGCGCATGAAAAACAACAAACACCCGTGAAGCGACAAGTGGGAAAGAAACAGATAAAATGAGAAATAAAAATAAGAAAAATAAAAAGGAAAAAGGAGAATGCGAAAATTATCGCGAGGTAGGGATAAGAGCTAGACACTAGGGCTCAAGAGATCCTAAAATAACAAACACGTTGCCTCCCCGGCAACGGCGCCATAAACCTGACGTGATACCCCCGGCTTGCTATCCGCAAATGGCCGGGGGACCCGCGAGGGGTTTAGAAATTTGTAACCGCAAGCGCACGGTGTTGTAGTGTGGCTTGGGGGTCGAACACAGGGAGGCGAGGTTGTGCTTGAGTCAAGTAGGACCTAAATCACCCCGGGGGGCAAGCTAGCCCGAATCGGTAAATGGTTGTCACGGAAGGAAATAAAGGGTATGAACAACAAGAAAGTAAACCCGGGACTTTGGTTTCCACTCCAACGAGAGACTCTCGCCGATACGGCCTACGGGTATGGATAGCGATCGGAATTAGGGTCTAATGGTGAGACGTTGCCTCTGAAAGTGGTACCGGCATCCCATGGGCCCGATATTCCGGTCGGTGCCCAGGATGATACACCGGACTTCCCGGATTCGATCAGTGGGCACTCCCGTGTCCATTAACACTGATCGATCCCGGGAGCACTAAGCCCGCAACGATAACTCCCAACGTCTCATCCTGTCGCTCCCACGTGCTAGGATTCGACGTCTACGCTATGGGTGTGAGCTATGGCTAGGGAGTCAACCGCCAAGTTTATTTCCCCTTGGCCCAACGGTCAAAGGCGGTCTTTTTCCCGCCGATGACAATGAAACACCCCGCGTAACCGTTAGATTCCTAATCCTTATCGATTTCCTAACCCTATGGACGCATCGGGAAGAGCCCCCGAAGGGGTTTCCACCAAAATCCCAGATTTGGGAACTACTCACAAAAATCCATTAAAAAGCGATCTAAATAAAAATTAACCCTTGGAATCATAATCAGACGATTGTAATGCGGAAGTAATAGAGTAGTTAAGACACTACTAAAATTTGAGAAAGATCTGAAAACTTACAAAAGAACAGAAATTACAGCCGTCACAATGTGAGAAAACAGTAAAAAACTCGCAGCTCCCAGTTTCTGGAACCCTAGGGGTTCTATTTATAGACTCTCGTATCAACCGATCGGTTGACAAGTCAACCGATCGGTTGATCCGTTACAAAATAATAACAGAAAACGGCGAGCTTTCACCCGATCATATGAACCGGTCGGGTGAGTTCTTGAGTGACCGGTTGGATCTTGACGCCGTCGGGTGAAGCGATCGGTTTGGTGCCCGTGTCTTCAGCTCCTCATCTTCAGCTACAGATGAACCGATCGGGTGAGAGTCACCCGATCGGTTGGCATTTTGCTCGAAAAGACAGAGAACAGGCACCCGCTGAACCGGTCTGTGAACCGGTCGGGTGACTTCCATATGAGCTCCGGCTGAGACCGGGTGGTGCACGCGTGCATCACCCGATCGGTTGGAGATGACCAACCGACCGGGTGAGGGGCTGAAAGATGAATTCTTCGACGTTTGACCCCCTGGATCACGCGTGACTCCTCCCATTGCTCCAGGGACTTGAGATATCATCATTAAACGTCCCCTACGTGGTCAACCTCCTGCAAACATGGATAAACAAAGAAAAGTGAAAGAAAACAAGAAAATACGAGAAAACGAATAAAAGACGGAGAAAACACGGGGAAACACAAAAGAAAACGTGCGTGAATATATGAAATATAAACGCACATCAATATTGAATGGAATGCATGTTTCAGAAATGGAGTGGGTAAAAATATCTCCCTGAGTGGGAGCAGTAAGCTTTGTGGGATAGTCCTCTGCGTCAGTGGAAGGATGAGGTGGCTGCGGAAGCTCTAATGGAGGAGGGTAGTGCTCGGGATCCTCATGATTGGCTGTGTCATCGTACCGATGCACGACCTCCTTGGTGATAAGCTCTGGCTCTGTGTGTAAGGCCTCCTCAAAAGCATGCTTTGGCTCTGCGAGGTAAGTAACATCAATGTCTTCTCCATCTGAATCATCTCCATCCATTCACTCATCGTATGGACTAGCTGTGTCTGTGGGTGGGGGAGTGACGACGGTGAAACCCGGCTCTGTAGCAACACGCCCTGAGTATCTCGTCGCAGTTCTCTCATCAGAAGTGGTTGCATCTGTGCCTGGCACCGTTGTCTCCACAGATGTGGAAGCATCAATGTCCTCAGCCTGCCGTCCAAGAATCTCATCCAGATACGCATAAAAATGTGTGGTCTATATAATCACAGCATCAGCAGAAGGTAGAGGTGGCTGCGGAAGCTCAACTATCGGTGGGCAAGACTCTGGATTTATCTGAATGAAGTTACCCTCGTCCCAAAGTGCTACCTCCGTAATGCAATGCTCTGGCTCCACATGTGATGCCTCCTCGTGAACTATCAATGTAGGCTCTCTCTGGAATGGTGATGCTGGCTGCTCATGTGTGTCAACTCGTGGGGAAGCATCATGTGGAGGGGAATGCCCGCGAGCAATCCAAAAATTTAATCTATCCCCCTCAAGACTGACATGGATGTCCTCCTCAATTGCTCCTGCAGCTGAAACATGGTTCATAACAAAATCTGCAAATCATAGATCAAATGCATCACCTGCTGTAATGCTCTCTGAACCGGTGAACCTCACTGACTCCAAGAGGCCCTCCAATAAGTTCTGAAATGCTTCCTCCTCAAAATCTGTGGTCCACATAATACCATCCATAACACCTGATCAACAAAGATAAATACCTGGAGAAAAATATCAGTGGCATAAAAGAATATAGAAATGATAGTAATGGTGGCGGGGGTGAAAAATTCTTTTTGTTAAATTTTTTTTTCGTAGTCTAATAAACCTAGTTGTGACAAATTGGCACCCAACAGAAAACACCTCCCCGGCAACGGCGCCAAAAACTTGATCGGCCCCGGATATACACCCGAAGAACGATTGTAGTTTTACCGCAAGCGCACGGTGTAGTGGCGAGCGGGTATCGAACACAAGGAGGTGGTGTTGGTTCCAATCTATCCGAGGTTGGCTCAACTACGAATGTTTTATTGGTGGAGATGGGTATGGAATGATATAATGGAAATGGTGATGGATGTCGATGTCGGTGATAGAGAAGTTGGATAAAATATCGATTCAAATATAAGATAATAAAAGTGTCTAGGGCTAGGAAATCCCCACTACGGGTCGTCATTCATCCTTGTAAATAGTAAATCTCAATATTACTATACTTGTGTCGAGGTGAACTAGTCGTAACTGAATAGAGAACCAAGCTCATGCTCTCTCGCTATTGCCGGTCTATAGCAACCTAGATTAAGGCCCACTCTCGTGCAAACCCTAATCTAAGCCACTAGCATTAGGGTCGACATCATTGTTCAATCGCCCCTCGAGCCCACTCTCGTGCAAACTTGAGTTACGATCTAGGTTGTGATAGTTCGTATTCGTCCAATCTCTTGCAAACGAATATGTGTATAGATCTATAATAAAAATGCTAGCTTTGGTCCAATCTCTTGCAAACCAAGTCTAGCGAATCTCGATTATAAATCTAAATCGAATATCTAGGCCTTCCCATCGATAGGAATCCAATTTCTTGCAAACCCCAAATCGATGGAAATTCCTAGCTATCCGTAATAAATCAATCACAACCTAACCTCATAGAAATTCTAGCAATTTAGAAATTTATTCATTACAAATATGAAATTAGATCCATAGGGTTCATCCCCATCACTAGAACAACAATCAACCAAGCATAGTGTTACGAGGTGGAACTCGCGTACAATGAATTTGTATTATGGGGAACCAAGGGCACGGTGGTTATATGGAAATGAGGGTTCGGGTAGGCCGATTTACAGGTGATTAGTGGAGTGAAGAGGTTGGACCCGTTGCCGGCGGTGCTCACGGGGTCGAATCTCGCCGGATGCCGCTGAGGATGGTTGGACGGCAGGGGGCTGAAGCTGACTTTGGCCAAGGGGCGAGCTCTCCTGCAGCACGAAAAACTCGTCAGAAGGGCAGGGTTGGGGTTCAACCCTTAGCCCCTCCGATGCCTAAGTCAGTAATAGGGCTTAAAAATGGGGGCTAGACACGCCGGTCGGACTAACGGTGTGTCCGCCGCGCGTGACGAGCTATAGGTGGGAGAACAAAGATATGGAAGACCTTTGCTCTCGTGTGTGAATAATAGAATGAGAGAGAATTTATCCAACCTCTTTTCCGTAAGAGGAATGGGGGTATTTATACCTGACGGGTGATGACTAGGCGTGCTGAGCTGGCTCGTGTGTCAGCGGAAACTTCGGACAGGGGCGTCGGGAACAGGAGTTCCTGACCTACTTTTGTCAGGCGGCGCAACGGCCAAAGGGTGCTTTTGTCGGGGTGTCAGAGCCGAAAGCATTAACTGTCAGGTGGTTCAGCCGCCAGGGGGTGCTTTGTCAGACGGTCGGGTGACGTATGTGTCAGTCGTGTCCTTATCCTAGGTTGTTTGTTGTTAATGACGAACTAAAGGTCGGGCTGTGTCACTCTAGGCACCGCGGTTCATGGGAATCGGGCGGGTCGTTCCGATCGGGGGTTGTCCGGCCTGGCCGCGCCCCCCGATCGGTCACGGGATATGGTCCGACGGTACAGAAGGATATGTTCGTGCATGTCAGTAGGCCCGGCTTTGCTACCCGAGCGTCCCCAAGCGCGCTACCCAAGGCGGGCCGAGCGGCTGTCGCTGTTCGCCTCGACCGGGTGGGGGTACACTACAAGGCACGCCCGTCTCCATATTGCCCCGAACTTTTGGGGTGGCGACCCTTTCATGAAGCGGTGAGTCCATGGATCACGAGGGTGGATTCGGGGGGAACCCCTACGATCTTTAGGTCGTAACAATTGCCCCGGCCTTCGAGTCTGAGGCGACAGCCCGGCTCGGCTCGGAGGGCGATCCACATTCGATATTCCGGACCATCAATAGGGGCCTTGGACCCACCGGGTAGTGACGGCGGTGGCTTCGGAAATCCCGCCTTAGTGGTCATTATGATGATTTGAAAAGGGGGCAGTGGAAAACGAAGCGTCTCTGCGACTGGGTTTGCGACACGTGGATGAGGTGACCCTCACGCCAGTCGAGGCGTCGGGGACGTCTCGATGGGCGCCGCGTGGTGAAAGTTTGACGGCCGAGATGGTCCGGGGCCATCTTTACCGCTAAAAGGGTCTGGGAAGCGGTCGGCGGGAGTTTTTGTCTTTCTCCGATTCTCCTCCGGCGTTCGACATTTCCGTTTGGAGCTGGCTGGCTAATTCGTCACTTCCGTCACCGATCATCTTCTTCCAATCACCTTCCGGGTTCAAGGGATCAACAGGTAACAACAGTCAATTTCCTTCCTTTCCGATCAATGGCTTCTCGTTTCGAGATTGGAGGAAGTAGCCGGGTGGGGGAGGAGGAGTTGGCGAGCGAGGGGGGCGTCGCAGCCGGGGGTGCGGCGGCCCAGGGAAAGACGGTCATGGCGATCCGTTGTACCGAGAGACATTGAGTCCATCCGACGTAGGTTGGATAGGATCAATATCAGGGAGATTCGTGTGCGGTTTGTGCGACAACCCTATGATGTGCGGGTTCCCGGGTTGGAGGAAGCGGTGAGTTCACCGGGGGATAACGAGGTCGGGGTCTATGTCCGGTCCTTCGAGTTGGGGCTCCGCTTTCCGATCCACCCGTGCTTGTTTCATTTGTTGAATTTCCTGGAGCTGCCGATATTTGCCTTGGCGCCCCGTTCCTGGGGCTTGTTAGTGGGGTTTGTCGTCTTGTGTCTTGCTTGCTCCTTGAGTCCCTCCTTGGCGTTGTTCCAGCATTTCTTCGTGATTCGGAAGTGGGGGGTGTATCATCGCGTTTGCGCCAGGAGAGGGCGAGAACTCATCCTCGAGGTGCCTGACAATGTCGGCGATTGGATGAGGGAGTTCGTCTTCATGACCGTGCCAAGTGACGTGGCGCTGATGTCGAATTGGGGGGCACGGAATCCCTTCGTAAATGAAGGGGTGGAGCTGACCGGGGAGGATATTGCCAAAGCTCAGATTTTGAGGGAGCTGCCCGAGGCGTGCCGTCATTGGGCGAGTCTAACGCTGAGCAGTTGGCTCGCCCAGGACTTTTGGACCCTAGGTATCTTTGAAGTTTTGTAAACTTTGGGCTAGGCTCGCCCTGATTGTCTCTCTTTTCCTTTTGCAGGTGAAGACGCGATGAGGGAGCCGGAGGAGGTGTCAGGTTCGGCCGGGGCCCCGATATCGGAGGATGTTGATCCCCGCGGGAAGGGGAAGGGGGTGGCTAGCGAGGCAGGATCCCGGGAACGTGGGGGCGGGGCCCCCGGTGGGGAGAGGACCCACCCGGGACGGGGGGCAGTCGGGCAAGGTATCCCTGCTGGTGGGCCCACCGAGGCTCTTCATGTGGACGCGCCCGAGCGGGGGGCCAGACCCTCCTTCCCTCCGCGGGTACCAGCGGCGGTCGCGCCTCGCCGAGGGCCTGTGGTTCAAAGGTGGCCCTACGGGATCCCTTTGTGGGAAATGGGGGTGTCGTCGAGTCCCGCTTGCGAGGGCGCCCTTATTCGTTTTAAGAGGACCCGAGAAGAGGTCGAGGCGTACCCAGAGGACCGTCTCCACAAGTTTCCTTTTCGAGTCAGCGGCAACGAGTCGGTGTTCGAGGATGCGGGAGTGGCGGCGCGCCTCGCGGAGTATTGTGTGTTACCGCGCGATCATGAGTCTTTGACTCGTGTGGGGGCGGAACGGTTGGGTGGCTCGGCCATATGGCACGTCGTGCAGGTAAGCCGGCTTTCTTTCTTCGCCCACAGGCTATATTTATTCGTGTCTTGCTGATTCGAGATTTGTGTAGATGATCGCGAACGTGTTAGCCCTGCGGGGCCGTACCTCCGCGGTCGCCACCAAGGCGTCTCTGGACGCAGCGAAGGCGAACCTGGGCGAGGTCAAGGCGAAGCTGAGGGACACGGAGGCGGAGCTGGAGAGGGTTAGGGCGGCCTACGGGGTGGAGAAGGGGCGGGCTGCGTATTTCGATTCATCCAAAGCAGTGGTCGAGAAGCAGCTCCAAGAAGTAACGCGAGAGAGGGATGATATCCAGGCGAAGCATACCTCGGAAGTTGTTAGCAAGGAGTCTGTGATCGGGTTACAGAGGCGGTAGATTGAGGACCTAAAGGTCGCCCAGGAAGCCGAGAAGAGGGAGAAGGGTCTAGCGGTGCGGCGACTGGAGGATAAATGGGACGCTGAGGGCAGACTGATCGAAGCCGCTATCCGCCGTTATCATGACGAGCATGTTGTACCGATGCTGCAAGAAGCTAAGGAGGCGGTGATTCGGCAAGTGGTTAAGGATGTGAGGGATCGGTCGGTTGAGAGGCGGTGCCGCTAGAAACGTGGGTTTGGGGAGGGCCGTACCATCTTGTGAGAGGGTTATGAACGATGTGTTGTAGTAGTGTGTGGAAAGTCAAATGTCCAATGTACGGGTTAGTAGTTTGAGTAAATACATTATGATTGTTTTGTGCCAAACTGTATTCGTACATGGTTTGCTCGTAGAACGTCCGATTTGTGAGGGACGTAATTGCCCCCAACTTCGCTCTGCCAAGGTATCCGGGAGAGGGGAGTTGAGATGAGTCACGCTCTCCGTCGGTTTGTTTGGAAGCCCTTGCCAAGTGTTGGAATTGAGATTCACCTGGGATGGGCGGCGGGTTCCTGTTCCGGCCGGGCCGAAGGAGAGCGGAAAAGTCAATGGTACGAGGGAAGCTCCTGCTTTGGCCGCACTGACGGGGGTCAGACCAACTCATGGATCCAACGCTGACTTCATGTTTTGGCCGGGCTGACGGAGGCCGGACCAAATATTGGATCTAGCGCTGACTTCATGTTTTGGCCGGGCTGACGGAGGCCGGACCAAATCTTGGATCTAGCGCTGATTTTTTGGTTTGGTCGTCCTGACGGAGGCCGGACCAAATATTGGATCTAGCGCTGACTTCATGTTTTGGCCGGGCTGACGCAGGCCGGACCAAATCTTGGATCTAGCGCTGATTTTTTGGTTTGGTAGTCCTGACGGAGGCCGGACCAAATCTTGGATCTAGCGCTGACTTCATGTTTTGGCCGGGCTGACGGAGGCCGGACCAAATCTTGGATCTAGCGCTGATTTTTTGGTTTGGTCGTCCTGACGGAGGCCGGACCAAATCTTGGATCTAGCGCTGATTTTTTGGTTTGGTCGTCCTGACGGAGGCCGGACCAAATCTTGGATCTAGCGCTGAACATGGGGAAATTTAAAATGAGGGTAATCCTTTCGCAGGGATTTGGGCGGGAATTGATGGCGGTCGTCTGACTAGTCGTCATCCTGGCGAATCGACGGCGGGCGGGAACCGAGGCGGCCCGACCACTGTAGTGATGACGCGTGGCGCAGCTGACGGTTTTGACAGGACGCGAAGCGTCAGAACACGTGGGTTGGAGATGGACAGGCCCCGGATTGGTGACGTGTGTCGTGGGATCGACGGTCGTGATGCTTATCGGAGGCGCTTTAAAGATTTCTCGCCGGTGGGAGGGTAGAAAGGCTGAATGTCGAGCGAAAATTTTTTGACAAGGAGCTAGGGCTTGCAGGAGGTTTCAGTATCCTCGACAGAGTCGTCCTCGTGGGAGGGGTCAACGAAGCAGCGCAAGCGTCCGAGTCGTCGGCATTCGTTAGGTAAGACGCCCGTAATCTAAATGTCTTCCTCGATGTCTCCGTTTCGTGGGCAGGGTTCGGGGGTAGTTGGGGAAGGGAGCTCCGCCGCGGAGACAGGAGGGGTGCCCATCGAGATTGCCGGCGTGAAGTCGGTGCTGAAGAAAACCGTTGAGGAGATCTTCACGATGTACGTCAGGCCGCCGTACTCGGTTCGTGAACCGGAGCCGCATGAAAGGGTGTGTTTTGCGGGCGACCGGGAGGTTGGAGTATACGTATCATCGTTTGAGCAAGGTTTGCGTTTCCCCCCCATCCGTTCTTGCTGGAAGTGTTGAACTTCCTGGAGCTGCCCCTGTATCGCTTGATGCCCAATGCCATCAGTGCCATTGTGGGGTTCCTAGTGCTGTGTGTAAGCAACCAGGTTAGCCCATCCCTGTCCTTATTTCTCCACTTCTTCTTGGTCAAGAGGTTTGGGTCATGCTACTATCTCTCCGCGAAGAGGACGCATCCGCTCATTAGGGGGTTGCCCGGGAAAATTAAGTCGTGGCGCAAGCAGTATGTGTTTGTGGAGGTACCGGAGGAAGTGCTGATAAGGTCTGATTGGGCGGAGCTGAATCCCGAGGCGAGAGAGGAGGTGGAATTGGGGGACGAGGAGAAAGTGGTGGCCCAAATTTTGATGGCCATACCGGCAGAGGGCCGAGATTATCGGATGCTCGTTCGGGCCGAGATGATAGCGGCGTATATATGGCCCGAAGGTACAAAAGATTTTGGTGTTCATGCGCCTGATATGCTTACACTGAACTTTCTCTCTTTGGCAGGTGGCACAATGAGTCTGTCCCTCGAGGAAATGATGCGGCGGGCCTCGGAGCAGGTGGGGCGAACGTCGACAAGAGTTGGCCCCAAGAGGTCGCGAGGGGAAGGAGGGGCGGGGAGCTCGATTGGGGTGCCATTGTCCACGAAGAGGAAGAGGCCGACGAAGCCGTCCGAGCCTGACGTGCCGGGGGAGACCGGTCCGTTGGGCGGTGGAGCCGGGGAGGAGATGTCGAATCCCGTCATCGACTTGGAGGGCGGGGACGAAGGGTCGATAGGGGGAGGGGGGGAAATGCCCCGAACGAGGCCGTCTAGCCCCTTGGCACCTGCAGGGGGGAGGGGGCGTCGGCTAGTGGTCAACCGTTGAGGGCCGAAGCGTCGAGTGGCCCGACCGGGTCCGGAGGATGGGACCCTTGGCCTTACGGTTGTCCCACGTTCGGTCTCGAGAGGGCCGCCGACCCCCACTGTGAGGCCTCATTGGTTAAGTTTAAGGCCAAGAGGACCGATGTCGAGGGCTACCCCGACCGGGCGCTTCATCGGGCGCCGTTCAAAGTAGCAAGCGATGAATCCGTGTTTGAGGATGGAGGTGTGGCGGTGAGGCTGGCGGAGAACATTTTCCTGCCCCGCGATAGGGCGACGCTGGAAGCGGTGGGGCCGGAGTCTCTGTGCGGGACCGCGGTGATGCACGGCGTCCAGGTATGTTCTGTAAGGTGGGCGACGTGTTTTAGCGGGATTTATAGAGCACCCTAAATGGGCGCACTTTTTCTCTATTTCTTTACTCAGATCATCAACCTGATGCTCGGGATGATGAGGCATGTGCCAGCCATCCACAAGGCAGAGGGCGCCGTGGCTAGGGCGGTCGCCGAGCTCGCTGCTCTTCGTAAGAGCGCTGGCTAGGACCTTGCCAAGGAGAGGGAGAGGGGCGACCGAAACGTGGCGGAGGTAGAGCGCCTGAAGACGGTCGTGTCCGATCATGAGCAGAGGGCGGCCGAGGCTGGAGAGAGAGTGAAGGAGCTGGAGGAGGCCCTTCGGGGGGAGGAGGCTCGTGCGGAGGAGCTAGCGGGGCGTGCCAAGGCCGCCCAGGAGGAGTTGGCCCATAGGGTCGAGGAATTCTGGACGTACCAAGAGACAACCGTCATCCCCTCCCTCGCAAATTCGATGACCGAGGGCATGGAGAAGGGCCGTGCGGAGGGATGAGATGCCTGCCTGGCTCGGATGAAGTTGAAGGTGGCGGGCCTGGTCCCGCCGGTAGAGGTCGATCTTGACGGGCTCGCCGCATGCAGCGACGAGGAGGGGGATGGAGACGGAGGGGAGGGTGACGAGCCAGGGGACGGCGGGGCGGTGGGAGATTCCATTGAGGGAGAGGGCGTCGTGATTGGCGGAAGCGCCAAGTAGTTTTGTGTAGGGTCCCTCCCCCATTTTCTGTAGTTTAAAAACGAAAGAAAGTAAAGATTCGCCGGGCTCGTCCCCGCATTTTTATAGGATTGTCTGCCTGTGTGTGTGCCTAAATTCCCTTCTTAGATTTACGCCTTGGTGCGGCCGTTTCTATCCTGGCGTAGGGGGAATCGTGTTAAGTCCCTTTATTTCGCGTAGCGCGCCCGAGGGATTTTACAGCGAGGTAACCTTCCTTTTCGTGGGTTGCTCGGTTCTAGGTGTACCCGAGCTATAACTAGTGGTCAACCGGGATTAGTCTTTGGTCTTTTCATCGGCTATTATTGATAGTTTAGTAAAACATGATCGCCCCGTAGGCGTAACATTGAATCGGCCCGTAGGCGTAACATTGAATCGGCCCGTAGGCGTAACATTGAGTCGGTCTGGGTAGGTTGACGTTCTCATCGTAGTTGATCCGCCTCTCTGGCATCGCGCCCCTGACAAGGGGCGTGGAGTTAATTCAGAGGGTTCCCCCTCGGCGTAGGGGTGGATGGTCGCGTCGGAGCCAGGCAGTGGCGTTGGCCCTCGTTCCCAGAATTGGGGGGAGAGGGAGTCCTTGGTGGTTGTTCTATCCCGCGGGGCCCTGTTGCTCCCCTTGACTGGAGGCTCTGTGTGGTAGGCGCGACGGGATGCGGGTCGTAGCCTCTCTGTGCGTCCTCCTGGCGTAAACGGTCCAGGGGAGGTCGATGAGTGGAAGGGGGGTGCTACTGGTGTGAACGGAGTAGCCTGTTGGAGCACGCCGGCGCTCGGGGACGAGTGCCCCTCGGTTGGGGTGGTTGGGGCGACGCGGGCGGCTACCGGGGTGTCCGGTGAGGTGATTTGGCAGGTCGGTCCCATCCATCGGGTTGTCTGCCAGCCGCGCCGGCGTAAGTGGGGCGTCCGTGGAGAGGCATGGTATGCCAGCGGAGCTCCAGGTCCCATGCCTTAAGTTGTCTAAAGGAAGGAGGGGAGCAGCAGGCTGGGCAACCGTCGTGTAAGGGGAATATCCTGTTGGGGGATCGGTTACATTGGCGGTCGGCGAAGCTCGCATTTTCCGCGCATTTTTATGGAGAGAGGGTGGCAAAAATGACTAGTCTTCCTTCACATCCTTTCTCTTGCCTTCCTCCCCCCTTAGGGAAGCCCGGGGGGGAATTTATAATGGTGAATTTCTGCCCTCATTTACTCTTTATTGAGAGTCGGGGCCGTCACGGAGTTTCGTTCTTAGGGGGGCGTTCCCAATGGGTGATGAGTGGTGTGACCCCTCAGACCCCGCTTTTCAGCATGCGTGACATTTGTCAGTGGCGTTCGTCCCGAGTGTCCTTTTGGGTTGGACAAGTCATTCCGGGTGTCGGCTTTATGGGGGTCAGACGTTACTCCTCAGGGATGGCTCTGCGTAGGGGTTGCCTTGATTCGCGGACCTTGAGTAGTTTCCCGAGGTTTGAGGATAGGGGTGACAGGCCCTTTCGGGGGAGAGAGGGTATTGGTCCGTCGGGCACCCCGCCTATGGCGCTCCGGTTTGGGTGGCCAAGCTCAGTGAACTTGCCCCGGAGGTCTTCTTGGGGGGGAGTGAGTATGCAACTCGGACCGTGCCCCACTCCGGTTTGGGTGGCGAGGATTGGTCCTGCCCCGGAGTCTTTGAGAGGGCGGGTATTGGGCCGTCGCCTCTCCGCAGCCTCAATAGTCGGACGGGTATTGGGCCGTCGCCTACCCCGCAAATGGCGCTCCGGTTTGGGTGGCCAAGCTCAGTGAGCTTGCCCCGGAGGTCTTCTTGGGGGGAGCGCGTACGCAGCTCGGCCCGTGCCCCTCTCCGGTTTGGGTGGCGAGGATTGGTCCTGCCCCGGAGTCTTTGAGAGGGCGGGTATTGGGCCGTCGCCTCCCCGCAGCCTCTATAGTCAGACGGGTATTGGGCCGTCGCCTACCCCGCAAATGGCGCTCCGGTTTGGGTAGCCAAGCTCAGTGAACTTGCCCCGGAGGTCTTCTTGGGGGGGAGCGAGTACGCAGCTCGGCCTGTGCCCCTCTCCGGTTTGGGTGGCGAGGATTGGTCCTACCCCGGAGTCTTTGAGAGGGCGGGTATTGAGCCGTCGCCTCCCCGCGGCCTCTATAGTCAGACGGGTATTGGGCCGTCGCCTACCCCGCAAATGGCGCTCCGGTTTGGGTGGCCAAGCTCAGTGAACTTGCCCCGGAGGTCTTCTTGGGGGGGAGCGAGTACGCAGCTCGGCCCGTGCCCCTCTCCGGTTTGGGTGGCGAGGATTGGTCCTGCCCCGGAGTCTTTGAGAAGGCGGGTATTGGGCCGTCGCCTCCCCGCAGCCTCTATAGTCGGACGGGTATTGGGCCGTCTCCTACCCCGCAAATGGCGCTCCGGTTTGGGTGGCCAAGCTCAGTGAACTTGCCCCGGAGGTCTTCTTGGGGGGGAGCGAGTACGCAGCTCGGCCCGTGCCCCTCTCCGGTTTGGGTGGTGAGGATTGGTCCTGCCCCGGAGTCTTTGAGAGTGCGGGTATTGGGCCGTCACCTCCCCGCAGCCTCTATAGTCGGACGGGTATTGGGCCGTCGCCTACCCCGCAAATGGCGCTCCAGTTTGGGTGGCCAAGCTCAGTGAACTTGCCCCGGAGGTCTTCTGGGGGTGAGCGAGTACGCAGCTCAGCCCGTGCCCCTCTCCGGTTTGGGTGGCGAGGATTGGTCCTGCCCCGGAGTCTTTAAGAGGGCGGGTATTGGGCCGTCGTCTCCCCGCAGCCTCTATAGTCGGACGGGTATTGGGCCGTCGCCTACCCCGCAAATGGCGCTCCGGTTTGGGTGGCCAAGCTCAGTGAACTTGCCCCGGAGGTCTTCTTGGGGGGAGCGAGTACGCAGCTCGGCCCGTGCCCCTATCCGGTTTGGGTGGCGAGGATTGGTCCTGCCCCGGAGTCTTTGAGAGGGCGGGTATTGGGCCGTCGACTCCCCGCTGCCTTTATAGTCGGACGGGTATTGGGCCGTCGCCTACCCCGCAAATGGCGCTCCGGTTTGGGTGGCCAAGCTCAGTGAACTTGCCCCGAAGGTCTTCTTGGGGGGGGAGCGAGTACGCAGCTCGGCCCGTGCCCCTCTCTGGTTTGGGTGGCGAGGATTGGTCCTGCCCCGGAGTCTTTGAGAGGTTTGAACTGAAATTTTCAGGCAGAAGGGGCGAAATTCGAAGATAAAAAGTTAACAAGATATTTCATTCATGACTTACAGTTCCCGGCTATACCGCGACCGGCGCTCCGTGTCCCTTGGAGGGATTAGCCCGTCCTTCTCCGGGGGGCGGGGGGGGCGCGTGGTCGATCCTGTTTCCCTTTGCGGTGGTATCGGCTGGAGCTAGCTCTGGCTGGTAGGGGGCATAACTCCGCCTGGGGGAGTCGATCTTCAGGTTCATCTCGGGTCCCTTGTGCTTGGCCGACCCCATGTAGCAGCTCCTAGACAGCTTCTGGCTTCCCCGTACGATCCCCACTCCTCGGGGGGTTTGGAACTTGACCATCTGGTGGAGAAGGCTGGGGAGCGCTCCAATGGCTGACATGTAAGGTCGTCCTAAGATCCCGTTGTACGCCGACGTAATGTCGACCACAACGAATAGCGTCATTTGAGTGACGACCTGTGGCTCTTCTCTGATGGTTATCGGCAAGGTGATCACTCCCATGATGGGGGTCGAGTGACCGGTGAAATCGACGAGGGGTCCGGTACAGGGTCTCAGGTCCGTCGGCCTTAACCCCATCTTCTCGATTGTGGACATGAACAGGATGTCGCAAGAGCTCCCTGTGTCGATCAGGAGGCGACTGACGATGGCCGTCCCAATCTGGGCCTCGATGACGATGGCGTCGTCGTGGGGCTGCTCGATCCCCTCCAGATCTTCGTCGCTGAAAGTAATGGGAGGGTAGGCCATCCTTCTCCCTCTCTGGTCCCCTCCAAGACCCGCCGTCATCACTTGTCTCGCATACGCCTTTTTGCTTGACGACGATGCCCCTCCTGAAGATGGCCCGCCGCATATCGTGTTTATGCGCATGACGGGTTTCGGGGGGTGAAGCTCTTCCCGCTCGCCGTTTGCCGGAGGGTCTGCCCTCCGTGCTCTTCGGTGGTTTCCATCTTCTCGGTCCGGTCTCCGGCCTCCGACGAAGTCCCCCAGGTGGCCCGCCTAGATCAGCCGCTCGATTTCCCTTTTGAGGGTGAAGCAGTCGTCGGTGTCGTGGCCGTGGTCCCGCTGGTATCGGCAGTATTTCTTAAAATCTCTCCGGGCTGGGACCGACTTCATTTCTCGAGACGGCTCCGGCAGTAGACCGGCTCGTGTAGCTGCGGCCATCACCTCGATCAGGGGAGCATTGAGTTGCGTGTAATGCGCCCGTAGGGGGCCCTCTTGTCTTGGGGCGACTCGAGGGAGCCCTTGTGCCGGAGCAAACTCACGCGCCGGACCGGGGCGATCTTGGGGGCGAAGCCCGGGCGGTTCCCGCCTTGGTCGGGCTAGCCGGTCGTGACCTCCATCCCCCTCTTCCTGCCTCGGCCGAGGATGTGATCGGGGTTCGCCTTGGGACGGTTTCGCCGGGGGGAATAAGGCCTTTGCACCGAGCGTCTCTTCGACCAACGCGTGCCTCTCCGCTATAGCAACCAACGCCTCATAGTCGGTCGGCGGGTCCCGGAGCAGGGATTTGTGGAGACTCCGAGTCTGCAACCCCGTTTTGAAGGCCAGCATAAGCACCTCATCGCCGCATGTCACCACCGCCCGTCTCTCCTCCTGAAAACGGCAGAGGTATCTACCCGTTGTCTCTCCTTCTCCTTGGACTATCGTGCAGAGATAGTCCAAGGGCTTCTTCTTCGTCCGCCCGGCCCGGAACTCTTGGCAGAACTTGTGGGACAGCTCGCCAAAGCTACCGACGGATCTCGCGGGCAAGCCGAAGTACCAATCCAGCGCGGTGTCCCTCAGGCTTTGGGAGAAATGTCGGCATAGGAATGCCTCGTCCACATCCTGCGCCTCCATCGCCCCCTGGTATTGTTGTACGTGCGTGAGGGGGTCGCCCCTCCCATTGTACGTGGCCAAGTGAGGGGGTTTGAACCTTTTGGGCCTTGGGGCGGACGTGATCCACCGTGCGAGCGGCGTGGCCTCCTCCGGATAGGTAGGGCGATCCGGGGCATCCCCCCTCCGCCATTCGGGGGTCCGGCTTCGGTCGCGCCTCAGCCGCCGACGGTCCTCCGCCCCCGGGGAGTAGCCCGACGGTCGTCTGGCGGGGCTCCTTCCCTGGGCCGAGGATTCGACGGGTTGCGGGCTACGGCTCTCCCAGTGCCAGCGCCTCCCAGCCAGCTCTCCTCGGGCCTCCATCCGTTCCTGATTCTCTCGGAGGAGCCTCTCGCGCTCGGCGGCGAGGAAGCGTAGTTGTCGACAAACGGCTTCCTCGTGCAGGGTATCGAAGGGGTGGTGCTGGTGATGCGGGCCGCCTCCTCCAGGCGGGGACCTGTTCAGCAACGGGTCCCGCCCGTCCCCGGGCCGCCGGCCCGTCGCCGTCTCTTCAAGGACTTCTCGGTTGCTCCTGTTTTCTCTCCTTAGCCTCTCGCGCTCCGCGACGATGAAGCGGAGTTGGCGGCGGGCGGCCTCTTCTTCCTGGTAGGCCCTCCGGGCGGTCTCGGCCGCCTCGTCCAAACGCCTTTGCGCGGCGGCCGCCTCCCCCAGGCGCCTCCACCGCTGCGCAACTTCCATCTCCTCTTCCAGGAGCCTTTGCTGGGCCGTAATCTCCTCAGCGAGCCCCCTGTTCTCCCCCTCCTCCTCGAACTGAAGGCGGAGGTTCTGCCTTAAGTTCAGGGGCTCTGAGGGGCCGGGCAGAGGCTCCGTTCCGGTCGTCTGATAGCCTCCCCTGGCCTGAGTGACGGCCTCGAAGCTCTTCAGGATGACGTGGGCTGAAGTATGTTCATTTTCGGTGCCCATTCCCAGAAGGGGGTCGGGCGCCGGGGTGATTTGTAGAGAGAGCGGTTCCTGACCCACGGGATCTTTGCCGTGGTCAGGGTTCCGCGAGATTGGCATGGAGTCTAACATGGGTGTGACCCTTCGATCCCACAGCCGGCGCCAATTGTTACGAGGTGGAACTCGCGTACAATGAATTTGTATTATGGGGAACCAAGGGCACGGTGGTTATATGGAAATGAGGGTTCGGGTAGGCCGATTTACAGGTGATTAGTGGAGTGAAGAGATTGGACCTGTTGCCGGCGGTGCTCACGGGGTCGAATCTCACCGGATGCCGCTGAGGATGGTTGGACGGCAGGGGGGCTGAAGCTGACTTCGGCCAAGGGGCGAGCTCTCCTGCAGCACGAACAACTCGTCAGAAGGGCAGGGTTGGGGTTCAACCCTTAGCCCCTCCGATGCCTAAGTCAGTAATAGGGCTTAAAAATGGGGGTTAGACACGCCAGTCGGACTAACGGTGTGTCTGCCGCGCGTGACGAGCTATAGGTGGGAGAACAAAGATATGGAAGACCTTTGCTCTCGTGTGTGAATAATAGAATGAGAGAGAATTTATCCAACCTCTTTTCCGTAAGAGGAATGGGGGTATTTATACCTGACGGGTGATGACTAGGCGTGCTGAGCTGGCTCGTGTGTCAGCGGAAACTTCGGACAGGGGCGTCAGGAACAGGAGTTCCTGACCTGCTTTTGTCAGGCGGCGCAACGGCCAAAGGGTGCTTTTGTCGGGGTGTCAGAGCCGAAAGCATTAACTGTCAGGTGGTTCAGCCGCCAAGGGGTGCTTTGTCAGACGGTCGGGTGACGTATGTGTCAGTCGTGTCCTTATCCTAGGTTGTTTGTCGTTAATGATGAACTAAAGGTCGGGATATGTCACTCTAGGCGCCGCGGTTTGTGGGAATCGGGCGGGTCGTTCCGATCGGGGGTTGTCCGGCCTGGCCGCGCCCCCCGATCGGTCACGGGCTATGGTCCGATGGTACAGAAGGATATGTCCGTGCCTGTCAGTAGGCCCGGCTTTGCTACCCGAGCATCCCCAAGCACGCTACCCAAGGCGGGCCGAGCGGCTGTCGATGTTCACCTCGACCGGGTGGGGGTACGCTACAAGGCACGCCCGTCTCCATATTGCCCCGGACTTTTGGGGTGGCGACCCTTTCATGAAGCGGTGAGTCCATGGATCACGAGGGTGGATTCGGGGGGAACCCCTACGATCTTTAGGTCGTAACACATAGCAATAACGATATGAGAATCAATAAAAACTATTGCTTGCATGTAAAAAGATAGCAAATCAAAGATTCAAATAATAAGAATAAAAATACTTAGCTTTGATGAAGATCTTCAATCAAATACAAGCTTTTTGATCCAAGAGGGGGCCTAGGGCATGGCCTAACCTCTAAAATAATCCTAAGAAAACATATGGGAACCCCCTCTAATGATGGCTACAACCCTCTTAAATAGCCCCCAAAAAACCCTAACAAAACTGCCTAAAAACCCCCTGAAACCCGCGCCTAAAACAAATTCTGCGCGCAACTTAAGTTCTGCGCCAGTCGCCACTCGGCCGAGTGGAAAGCTCACTCGGCCGAGTGGGAATTCCTGCAGAAATTCCAGAGAACAGCACTCTGTCAAAAACTGGCAAAAACTGGTCACTCGGCTGAGTGGGAATGTCACTCGGTCGAGTGGAAATGTCACTCGGCCGAGTGACACTGACATGCGAATTTCAGCACTGCAGCATCGATTTGCAGAAATTCCCCAGATTTTATCTGACCTCCGATTGGCGCGTTCTTAGCGGCGTTGGAACCGTCATGAAGTGTACTATCCATAAAAAATATGAGAAAAATAATTTGACCTATGGAATGATAGAAGATTTCTAAAGAGTGAGAGGTTGTCTGAAAATCTAGGCGCTGCGTGTCATCGGCTTCACTCGGCCGAGCGGCAAATGTCACTCGGCCGAGGGGCTTTTGGTACTCGACTGAGTCGGTCTCCAAAGGATCTCTGAGATCGACTGTAAAATTCCAGTAAGTCGGCACTTTTGGATGCCGGCGTTCGTGTGCCACTCGGGCGAGTGGTGTCTCCATACTCGGCCGAGTGGGATGTCGTCACTCGGCCGAGTGCACGCTAATCTTCAAGTAATTTCATGTCCGATCTGGCAGACCGAGCGGGCTTCTTTGCTTGGCTGAGTGACTCCTTCACTCGGCCGAGTGGCATGCTGAAAATGCCCAATCTTCATCATTTCGCTTCCTCGTCGCACCTACGACGTTCCTTCTTCTTCCACTCGTCTTCTATCGCTGATAGGTCCTCAATAAGTCCATGAGCGATGCTCCGTTACGCGTGCAAGTACTTTAAGCTCATTTTTGCTCCCAATTGCTCATATTTCCTGAAATCCGACAAAAACAAGAAATAGTGAAAAGTGACACAATATCATCGAATAATCGTGAAAATCGCAATATGAGCAACCGAAATGGCATGCAAATATGCAGAAAAAAGGTGTAAAATATGGACCGATCATACACCAACCTTCATCCACGTAGGAAATCTCATATTTCACAAGTGGACACTAATGACACTTTTTTGCTCCACACCCACGGACACGTGTAAACCCACACATGAGAAATACTCATGCACGTGCCCCTACACGTTCATTGCTCATACACATCATTCTTCCATGTATGCTCATCCACCTCATGTTATGCATGCTCCATATGTTACATATAACATGCATGTTCCTAAGTTTGCATACAACCCATATATGTCCAATGCTTATCCACCTCCATCTTCATATGCTAGAACTCATGTTCCTAGGAAGCACACACCACATAGAACTCAATCAATTGTGCACACAACTAGGAAAAGGACACCCAAAACATACCCAATTTGGGGTCCTAAGAACACTAGCATAAATGATAGGAATGCTTATGTTGACTCCTATTTTAATGATGTAATAAATAGTGGTAATTATGTTGAAAGTGGTTATCATGTAGTTAACACTTAAGATTAACATGTTAGAAATAGCGGAAGACGGGGCAACCTAAAGAGAGTAGAGGATGTGTAGATTGTTATGTTTCTCCATTACATAAAGAAGGATCCAACGATGCCTGCAATTTTTAGTTTGGACGTGTATATTTCATGTCCTAACTCCTGTAAAGAGGGACCTGTACCATCCTAAGTCACAGAGCTACAAGTTCTACTTGCATTTTTTCCATGCTTATCCTTTCTTGAACTGTCTACATGGTCCACTTGGACTTGGCTTCCAAAGGGCTAATCCCCTTGGACCCAACAAAAATTGAGTACCATGAGCTTCTGGTATATTATGTAGGTACCCAAGAAAAAGAAAGAGAGCAATAAAAGTCATATTAGCTCTAAAAAGAAAGGATAGATACTCGATAGTGGTTGCTCCAAACACAAGACGGGAGATCCCACATTGCTCTCCGAAATGATTAACATCAAGGATGGTGCAACGGTCACTTTTGGAGGTAATCAAAAGGGAACCATAAATGGAGTAGGCAAAGTCGGTAATCCTTCCAAATCACTTATTACAAATGTTTATTTAGTTAGTGGTTTATGTCATAACCTTATCTCCATTAGTCAACTTTGTGACAAGGGTTACAAGGTTAACTTTGGAGAGGGTAGGTGTAAAATTGTATATTTTGATTCACAAGTTTTATTTACTGGTATTAAGCGTAAAAATATTTATTATTTGCGCTTGCCTAAAACCATAGAACATTGCTTAGTTGCTAATACAAATGAATAACTATTGTGGCATCGCCGTTTTGGTCATGTTCATTTTAAGCACTTATATAAGTTAGCTAAGCATGATCTAGTAAAAGGTTTTCCGAAAATTGTTTTTAGTAAGAAATTTTTTTGTGATTTATGTCAAAGAGGTAAATTTAGTAAATCATCTTTCAAACTTAAAGAAGGCATAACTTCTAAGAGGCCCCTAGAATTATTTCTTCTAGATTTATTTGGGCAAACTAGAACCGCCTCTTTAGGTAATGCTCATTATGGATTAGTTGTTGTTGACGACTTCTCTAGATTTACTTGGATTTCATTTTTAACCAATAAGAATGAAGCTTTTGAAGAGTTTACTATTTTTGCAAAAAAGATTCAAAATTTTTTAGGATCCACCATTATCACTATTCGTAGTGACCTTAGAGGAGAATTTGAGAATGAGTCTTTCACAAAGTTTTGTGATGACAACGGGATTACTCACAATTTTTCGTTTCCTCGTGCGCCACCACAAAATGGTGTTGTAGAGAGAAAGAATAGGACCCTAATTGAGTGTGCCTGTACCATGATTCATGATAGTCATCTAGGACTATAATTTTGGGCGGAGGCGGTGCACACTGCATGTTATGTGCTTAATATGATCCTAGTGAGACCCTGGACGAATAAAACTTGTTTTGAGTTATTTTATGTTAAAAAGCCACAAGTTAAATATTTTCAAGTTTTTGGTTCAAAATTTTTTATCAAGAACACATTTGGTAACTTAGATAAATTTGATCCAAGATCCGATAAAGGAATTTTTGTTCGATATTCCACACGCAGCAAAGCCTATCGGATATACAACAAAGCCTCTTCAACAATCGAGGAATCACTACACGTATAATTTTATAAAGATTTTGATTTTCCTCATGTTGTTAATGATAGTGTAGATGTTTTATGTGATTCTCTTAGTAATGTTAAAATCAATGATTC
Source organism: Scilla litardierei (assembly GCA_030789695.1). Taxonomy (NCBI): domain Eukaryota; kingdom Viridiplantae; phylum Streptophyta; class Magnoliopsida; order Asparagales; family Asparagaceae; genus Scilla; species Scilla litardierei. The sequence continues at coordinate 127,377,738 of CM061135.1, read as the reverse complement.
TATTATTGAGACTAACAATACTAATGAAATTATTGAAGAAGTTCCAAGTGATGCAGTGATTCTCAAAGCTTATCCAACCGTTCGTAATCACCCCCATGACCAAATTATTGGAGATATTGGTGTGGGTGTTCGAACGAGGTCAAGAATTGATGAATTCTCTCACTGTGCATTCGTTTCTACCATTGAGCCAAAGAAAATCCAAGAAGCGTGTGAAGATAGCTCTTGGATAGTTGCAATGGAAGAAGAGCTCATGCAATTTGAGAGCAATGAAGTTTGGGAGCTCGTTCCTCTTCCAAGTGGTCACCAAGTGATTGGGACCAAGTGGATTTTTAAGAACAAAACCGATGAGAACGAAGTAACCACAAGGAATAAAGCAAGGTTAGTAGCTCAAGGCTGTCGGCAAGAAGAAGGAATTAATTTCGAAGAATCTTTTTCCCCGTAGCTAGATTAGAAGCGATTAGATTGCTTTTATCTTTTGCATCCCATAAAAATTTTAACTTGTTTCCAATGGATGTTAAAAGGGTATTTTTAAATGTTATTGTTAATGAAGAAGTTTATGTTTCTCAACCACCCGGTTTCATTCATGAAAAATTTCCAAACCATGTTTTCAAACTTAAGAAAGCGTTATATGGGTTGAGACAAGCTCCTAGAGCTTGGTATGATCGACTCAAAACCTTTCTTTTTTGGATTTAGGTTTTAAAATGGGTGAAGTTGATTCAACTCTTTTCATTAAAGATTATGAAAATTACATCCTGTTAATTCAAGTTTATGTAGACGATATAATATTTTGTTCTACTAACTTTAATCTTTGCCAAAAAATTTATAAGTCTATGAAGGATGAATTCGAAATGAGCCATATGGGTGAGCTCAAGTACTTCCTTGGACTACAAATTCGACAAATGAAGGATGTGACTTTCATACATCACACAAAGTACACCGAGGAGCTTATCAAGCGATTCGGGATGGAATCATCTTCAAGCAAAAAGACTCCCATGAGTACGACAACCCATCTACACAAGGATGAGAATGGGAAAGATGTAGATGTGCATCTATATCGAGGTATGATTGGTAGCTTACTTTACTTAACCGCTAGTATGCCCGATATTATGTTTTCAGTATGTCTTTGTGCTAGATTTCAAGTTAGACCAAAAGAGTCACACTTGATTGCGGTTAAACTAATTTTTCGTACCTCAATCATTCACTAGATTATGGGTTACTTTACCCTACGTCTAGCACTTATGAGTTAATCTCATATAGTGATGCCGACTTTGCCGGATGCAAATCCGATAGGAAGAGTACTAGTGGCACTTGCCATTTTCTAGGAAATTCCCTAGTTTCTTGGTTTTCCAAGAAACAGAACTCGGTAGCATTGTCCACGACTGAAGCGGAATATATTACTGCGGGTCTTGCGTGCACAAGTTCTTTGGATGAGATGCACACTTAAAGACTATGGTGTCAATTGTGATACTTGCCATGTTATAGTTAATAACCAAAGTGCAATTTGTCTTTCCATGAATCCAGTACATCACTCTCGTACCAAACACATAGATGTAAGACACCACTTATTAATGATCATGTAGCTAAGAAGGACTTCATCTTAGAGTACATTGAAACCCAAAAACAAATCGCTGACATCTTCACTAAACCTCTTAAATAAGATTCATTTGTGAGGTTGAGTGTAGAATTAGGGATTATGGGTGAATCTGAATTGTAGAAGTTCATACATTCATGTTATATCATGCTTGAACTCATATCATCATTTTTTACTTCTCTTGTTTTAATATATTATATGTTTCACATATATTTGTTTTAAGATATATATTTGAGATTTTGATGATTTCGATTGTTCGGATTGATTTACGAGTTTTGTACGTTAATGTCACGCCCCGCTTCCCAAAACGACGGAAGCGAGACGTGACAAAGGTCTGTATGGGCCGGGGCTGAGAAGTCCAGACCCAATAAGCGTCTACCAATTAAACATTTCAGGTTTTTGCATTTATATAATTCAGAACAACAAAAGTACAAAAAGAAAGGATGAATTCATTTTATAAAAGAGATAATATCCATCATGTGACAAGTCTAACAAAAGCCTAAGCATGGCAACAAACTGTAGAAAAGGAAACTAATGGCGCGAAGTACCCAACCTAGGCAGAGAGTAAAGTGGTGCTACGCACCCAACCAAAAAGTAGTAACCTCTATAAGACAACGATGTAAGTGACCTCTAAGTCTGGTCCTCGTCGGGAACGTACTCCGGGTCGACGCCCTCTGGCTCCAAGTACTCAGATATGTCCGGCTCATCCACGTACTCTGGCTCAACACCTGACGTACAGCACCCAAGAGAAAAAGAACTGTACGTCAGGTAAAGTCTACAAGGAAGGGTTAGACTTTACTACAAGTGTTAGGTAATTAAGAGCAACATTTTACTGGTTGATTACATGATATTGTTATGACATGGCAGTTATACTATGCAGAAAGTAAAGCGGTGCAGGAAAGTAAATGTGACATGCAGTAGCCGTAGCGTGTGCTATCGGCTATGGGACTAAGATAGACGAGACATGACAAGACAAGACAAGACATGTGTGACTCGAAGGGTTCACGCCTTACGGTTTGAGGGCAGCCAGACCCTCTCCCCGTGTGACTGCTCAACCCTACCCCAAACCCAAGTGCACAAGACAAGACATGACAAGGTATCACCCACTTACTCGGTGAGTGCCCTATTCGCCCTCAGGCTTATCTATTACCAATCGTGACAAGGGTTCACTCTCTCTAGCTTGTGGAGTGCCCTATTCGCCCGAAGGCTTATCCATTTCCAATCGTGACATGGGTTCACTCTCTCTAGCTTGGATAGTGCCCTAATCGCCCGCATGCTTATCCATTACCAATCGTGACAAGGGTTCACTCTCTCTAGCTTGGAGGGTGCCCTATTCGCTCGCAGGCTTATGCAATATATGACGTGCAAGATGTTCATGATATGGCAAGGGCAAAGTTGTTCTAGGGTGTCCACACGCACGTACACACAGATGAAACCTATGGTAGCAGTTGTTGTTGTTGATTCTAGGGGGTCCATACACACGTACACACAGATAAGTCCTATGGTGTAAGTTGTAGTTGTTGTTTGTGCTTAGACTTCGTCGTCAAGTCTAAGCTGTCAGTGGGTCCCGGACGCTATCATTTCACGTTCGGTTCTCTTTAGTCGTACTTTTACAGTTCAAGGGAAAGATGGCCTAAACGTGGCCAAAAGTACGCAAGTGTAACACTTGCCTGCGGTGGTGAGTGTGTCGTCTGTCCGGAGCATCCCGTCGAAGCGGTGCGTCAGCGAGGGTCCGTCTGAAACGAGTCAACGGCATTGTCAGGACATGTTTTTCATAGTTCCTATTAGAGTTCATTTCTATGTTCAACGGGACTATCCTAGTAGTCAAAGTCATGTTTTCATTTCGGTTCAGCCTAATCGACGATCTATCTTATGTGTACAGAAATTAAGTCCTTCGTCGATGTCTAATATTTTGTAACGTTTTAACGATGCGAAAATGAAATTTAGTTATTGTTGACGATATTTAGATTAGGTTTTCTTTTTTCTACAGTGAGAGTTCTTACTACGAGTTAGACGACTAACCTTTTGACGTCGATCAAAAAAGCAGATGTCGGGTCTGAACGGCGATGGATCGACGTCGTCTACAACGTCTCGGCCGTGGGTAATGCAGCGAGACACTTCTGGACAGTGTGGTGGTGGCACGAACAGTGAGCAAGCGGCGATCTCTCTACCGTTGCGGGTAGCGAAACGGATCTTCACGACGGCGGCAACGTCAGGGAGAAACACGCGAGTTCGGTGACGCGCATGAACTCCGAGGATCCAAGGGGTTGTCGGTGATTGAAGGAGATCAGTGGGGGTTGCTTGGCCCGGTGGGTGGCCGACGGCGTCAGCACACGGCGTTGGGTGGCCGTGAGAAGACGAAGAGGACAGATTCGTGCAACGGTCATTGTCGCACGTTGCAGCGGAAAAACAGCGATCAGAGGAGTCAAAGGGGACTTGCAGTAGTTAAAGGAATTCAAAAGGGATCTAATGATGGTGGAGTAGTTACCGGAAGTGGTCGGAGATGGATGTGCGCCGGCGTTGAAGAACATCGCACAGATCTGTCAAAAATAGCCGCTAGGGCTTGGTTTTAACGGGTTTTCGAGGAGTTAGAGATGAGGGAATAGGGAAAGGAAAGTTGCAGATGATAGTGGGGTTTGATAGGAGTCCAACAGTGGTAGGGTGGTCGCCGGCGGTGGCTGGAGGTGGACAGACACGACGTTTTTCCGGCGATGGCGCAGGCTGTCAAAACTGCTAGTTGGGTTGTGTTTGAGAGTGTTTTGACGGAGATAGAGATGAGAGAAGTGGGGAAGGGGAGTTGCAGTTGATAGGGGGACTTGAGGGGAGTCCGAGGGAGGTGGAGTTTATCAGAGGAGGTCACCAGAGTGGCGGCAGCGGGTGTTTTCCGGCGGGCGCGCATAGATTTGAGACTGGGCAGTTTACTTGGTGTTTCCATGGAATTTTGAGGGGTTTCAATGGATAGAGATGAGAGGAGAGAGGTTGCAGATGTTAGGGGAGGTCGAGGGGGATCCGAGGGAGGTGGTGGCATCTGCCGAAGATCGCCGGAGGGGTGGTGGCTGGCCATGTTTCCGGCAATGGTGCTGCTGTCCATGGGGGTTGCGGCCAAGAGCTTTTAGAGGCTTTTTAAGAGGGGAGAGGGAAGAGAGGGAAGAGAGAGGAGGTGGATGGCCGGAGCTCGTCGGAGGGAGGCAGTGCAGCGGTGGGAAGAAGGAGGCCACAAGTTGACAAGGGTGGCGGCTGATTGCGTGTAGCTCCTAAGGTTATTGGGTTGTTGTGATTTAAAGATGACATGTTGCTATATAAGGGGTATGTTTAAGTGATGGGAGAGAGTGTGGGAGAGAGGGGGAGTATATCTTAGGGTAGTATAGGGTGAGGGTAGCCCAGGAAATATTTCACATGAAACGTAGGATTCTCCAAAGATTTGATTAGGATTTGGGATTAAGTTTGAATTTCAAAATTGATTAGGCTTAATTTGCTTTGAATTTGATTAGTGATTTGGTTGGGCTAGGTGTGTCCGAAAATTATGAAAAAAATATCGGGATGACTGTGACGATGAGAGGCTCAAGGGTACAGTGGTCAATCGCGCGTTTGGTCTATGAAGAACGAACTAAAAATAAAAGATCCGGCGACTAAGTCTAAAGCTACGACGATCCTACAATCAAACCTGATTTGTGGGAGAACGACCCGTGAAATGAAATTCACTAAAAATCCCACAAATAACTACTCTTCCATACGGTCACAACGACGTATGATATCGTATAGTCCGGATCCAAAAAGAGGCCAAATAAAATACGCACACGAAAAGAGTCGCACGCGTAGAAAATACGAACGGTCGGAAAGCAGCCGTTACATTCTACCCACTTTAGAAATGATTCCGCCTTCAGAATCACTTATAATAATAATAATAATAGCTATATACACTTATGCCTACAACTCTCACATCTACACATAATGATCACTAGTCCTATAACTTTTAATCAGTGTTCCTCAACAATTCCTCATAACTCGTCTCTCTCTATGAATAAACTACAACTAGAAATACATCCTAGCACCTAACTATAAATCCACATCACCGTCTACAATTCAACAATCATCACGTCCCCAATACATTCTCCATCATATTTTCTCATAAATTTATCCTCCAAATTCAATGAACCATCAAGCCACATCTATCCTTACCCCTATCATCTAATCTCCTAATCATACTAAATTCACCGTCATAACATCCATCCGTCTCAACATGTCGCGTTATCTCCAATGCCTTATTACCTCAACTTATAGTCAAATCTTAATGCTTTAAAATGCTCTACTCATTCTCATGATCACCCTAAAACATACCATATCTCATAGCTATTCCTATCTACCACTCATCCAAGTTTCAGGTCTGATAAGTTCTCATCTCCCTATACATAATTTCATCTAATTAGAGTTCTCCATTGAGTCTTTTTCACATTGGTATAATAAATAAGTCTTGGACACCTCGTTCTTTTCATCCGGAAGAAATCTAATCTAATATCTTTGTATTCAAAATCAACCAATCACCGCTACAACATATCTCATCTTACTCTATGCCTACCCGCAACCATAATCCTATAACAATAATAGATAGCACTAACAATATCATAACAATAAAAAAATTTAACACTCCGAAGAGAGAAAGAGAAGAAGAAAATGTTTAAAAACATGTGGGAAAAAATGTGTGGAGTTGTAGTATTGGATGAGGGGAGATATGGGGTTGTGATCTTATGAGCTAGTTTCCAAAAAAAACTTTAAAGATTTGGTTTAAAAGAAAAAAAAATCTTTGATACAATCACATGCAGCCAAAGATAAACTATTCTATAATACGAAAGACTAAGTCTAAGGAATTGCCTGCTATGACGCTATTCATACCTATATGAATACCATCATTCAGACAACTCCATACGTATACCACGGACCACACTGAGTATACACACATGACACAAGAGACAATCATTAAGATCCTAAGGGTAGCACACTCATACAGGTCCTCACACTCCACCTATATACATGCACCATGACGACATCACAAAAAAAACCAAAGGGCACACTACTAGACTAGAGTTGACACATGCAACAACAAGCACTAATGTCTAAACAATAGAAGGAAGACCGAAAGCAAAAGTGTAACGAAACAAGATTGGAAAGAACGAGTTCAGATAAGGCAAGGATAAGAAGATAGCTAGTTGGGTGGGACAAGAATATTGCTCTAAGTAATTAAATAGATGAAAGAAGGATACATGTAAAATATGGTATCATATGTGTGTGTGTGTGTGTGTGTGTGTGTGTGTGTGTGTGTGTGTGTGTGTGTGTGTGTATCCTTATGAAAAATATGTAGAAATAGCGAGGAGATGGTAATATATTACAACTCGGAAAAAGAGTTAGACGAAGGAAAAAGAGTAGGGTGAGGTAGAAATTTGTTTCGCAATTGAAAATAGATTTATACAAAGGTCTTCGAAGTATGAGTACGATGAGCAAAGAACTGATATAAAAAAAATTTTGAAGTTCTATTTTGCTTAGAAAATATTCTAAAAGTATGTACGGTAGTGGTTAAAATAAATTTCACAGTTTAAAAAAAGAATAAAATATATTGAATTATCAAAATGGTAACAAGGTTTTAAAACTGAAATCCAAAGGATATCGGTTAGAAATATTTACAAGATAGTAATTTAAAAATTACGACCAAGAAGAATTCAAAATCCAAGAAAGAATTTTAACTCCATCGAAAAGCGAGGAATTTAAATATATAATAAGGTGTTTCAAGGAAGTTAAACCGAGCGATGGGTTTAATGAGAAGTTTTCGAAAATACTTTTAGAGGAAACAGAATTTGCAATGGGGAGATTCGAAGAATTAGCAATAATCGTCATGAAGAGATCACGTGAATCGAGGGCAAAGAAAATGATCGCATGATGACTACGCCTAGGAGATGATTCACGAAAAGCTATGATGGAAATCTACGGCCGATAATACAGAAGTGTACTGATTGGGAAGATAGTAGAAATCAGGGGTTCTAATTATCGGGAAGTCTAAAGATCAGGAGAACTCAGCACTAAGACTTCCTAGTGAACTAGACTGTAATAAAGATCTCAAGGAAGGGTCCTAAGAGAATCAAGATTACGCTCTGCTGGGCCCGAAGTCGATGAACCCGAGCGAACGACTAACAGAAGGACTCTAGAAATCTAACATGGTCAGAGCCAGGTGAGGGGCTACTAGGGTATCCTAAGACGGGTATGACTAAATCATAACCAAGGCGTCTGACTATCAGACATGGATGTCTATCTAAGTCTTCCTACCATCTAAGACTGGGAAAACCTAATTTAGACTTGTACATGGATATTAAATGAATACGATACTCTATTGTTCCGAACTTTTTGCAAGACCTGCATGGGCCACCACTAAAACCTGTCACGCCCCGCTTCCCAAAACGACGGAAGCGAGACGTGACAAAGGTCCGCATGGGCCGGGGCTGATAAGCCCCGACCCAATAATCATCTACCATTTAAAAATTTCAGGTTCTTGTATATATATAATTCAGAACAACAAAGGTACAGAAAGAAAGGAGGCATTCATTTTATAAAAGAGATAATATCCAGCATGTGACAAGTCTAAAAAAAGCCTAAGCATGGCAACAAACTGCAGAAAAGGAAACTAATGGCACGAAGAACCCAACCTAGGCAGAGAGTAAAGTGGTGCTACGCACCCAACCAAAAAGTAGTAACCTCTATAAGACAGCGACGGAAGTGACCTCTAAGTCTGGTCCTCGTCGGGAACGTACTCCGGGTCGATGCCCTATGGCTCCAAGTACTCAGATATGTCCAGCTCGTCCACGTACTCTGGCCCAACACCTGACGTACAGCACCCAAGGGAAAAGGAACTGTACGTCAGGTAAAGTCTTAAGGAAGGGTTAGACTTTATAGCAAGTGTAAGGTAATTAAGAGCAACATTTTACTGGTTGATTACATGCTGTTGTTATAACATGGCAGTTATACTATGCAGAAAGTAAAGCGGTGCATGAAAGTAAACGTGATAGGCAGTAGCCGTAGCGTGTGCTATCGGCTACGGGACTAAGCTAGACGAGACAGGACAAGACAAGCCAAGACATGTGTGACTCGAAGGGTTCACACCTTACGGTTTGAGGGCGGCCAGACCCTCTCCCTATGTGACCGCTCAACCCTACCCCAAACCCAAGTGCACAAGACAAGACATGACAAGGGATCACCCACTCACTCGGTGAGTGCCCTATTCGCCCGCAGGCTTATCCATTACCAATCATGACAAGGGTTCACTCTCTCTAGCTTAGAGAGTGCCATATTCACCCGCAGGCTTATCCATTTACAATCGTGACAAGGGTTCACTCTCTCTAGCTTGAAGAGTGCCCTATTTGCCCGCAGGCTTATCCATTACCAATTGTGACAAGGGTTCACTCTCTCTATCTTGGAGGGTGCCCTATTCGCCCGTGGGCTTATGCAATACATAACGTGCAAGATGTTCATGACATGGCAAGGGCAAAGTTGTTCTAGGGTGTCCACACGCACGCACAGACAGATGAAACCTATGGTAGCAGTTGTTGTTGTTGTTGATTCTAGGAGATCCACAAACACGCACACACAGATAAGTCCTATGGTGTAAGTTGTACTTGCTGATTGTGCTTAGACTTCGTCGTCAAGTCTAAGCTGTCAAGGGGGGTCCCGGACGCTATCATTTCATGTTCGGTTCTCTTTAGTCGTAGTTTTACAGTTCAAGGGAAAGATGGCCTAAATGTGGCTGAAAGTACGCAAGTGTAACACTTGCCTGCAGTGGCGAGTGTGTCGTCTGTCCGGAGCGTCCCGTCGAAGCGGTGCATCAACGAGGGTCCATCTGAAACAGGTCAACGACGGTGTCAGGACACGTTTTTCATCATTCCTATTAGAGTTCATTTCTAGGTTCAACGGGACTATCCTAGCAGTCAAAGTCACGTTTTCGTTTCGGTTCAGCCTAATCGACGATCTATCCTATGTGCACAGAAATTCAGTCCTTCGTCGATGTCTAATATTTTGCAACGTTTTAACGGTGAGGAAATGAATTTAGTTATTGTTGACGATTTTTAGATTAGGTTTTTGTTTTGCTACAGTGAGAGTTCTTACTACGCGTTAGAGGACTAACCTTTTGACGTTGATAAAAAAAGCGGATGTCGGGTCTGAACAGCGATGGATCGACATCATCTGCAACATCTCGACCATGGGTAGCGCAGCGAGACACTTCTGGACAGCGAGGTGTTGCCAAAAACAGCGAGCAAGCGGCGATCTCTCTCCCGTTGCGGGTAGCACAACGGATCTTCATGACGGCGACAACGTCGGGGAGAAACACATGAGTTTGGAGATGCACGTGAACTCAGAGGATCCAAGGGGGCTGTCGGTGATTGAAGGGGATCATTGGGGGTTGCTCGTCCTGATGGGTGGCCGACGGCGTCAGCGCACGGAGGTGGGTGGCCGTGAGAAGACGAAGAGGACAGATTTGCGCAACGGTCGTTGTCGCACATCGCAGCGGAAAAGCAGCGATCAGAGGAGTCAAAGGGGACTTGCAGGTGATAAAGGGATTCAAGAGGGATCTAATGGTGGTGGAGCAGTCATCGGAAGTGGTCGAAGATGGCCGTGCGCCAGCGTTGAAGAACAGCGCATTGATCTGTCAAAAACAGCCGCTAGGGCTTGGTTTCAATGGGGTTTTGAGGAGTTAGAGATGAGGGAAGAGGGAAAGGGAAGTTGCAAATGATAGAGGGGTTCGATAGGAGTCTAATAGTGGTAGGGTGTTCACCGGCAGTGGCCAGAGGTGGCCGGACACGGCATTTTTTCGGCGATGGCCCAGGCTGTCAAAACTGCCATTTGGGTTGTGTTTGAGAGTGTTTTGAGGGAGATAGAGATGAGAGAAGTGAGGAAGGGGAGTTGCAGTTGATAGGGGGACTTGAGGGGAGTTCGAGGTAGGTGGAGTTCGTTAGAGGGGGTTGCTGGAGTGGTGACAGTGGGTGTTTTTCGGCGGACGCACACAGATCTGGGACTGGGCAGTTTACTTGGTGTTTCCATGGAGTTTTAAGGGGTTTCAATGGAGAGAGATGAGAGGAGAGAGGTTGAAGATGTTAGGGGAGGTCGAGGGGGATCCGAGGGAGGTGGTGGCAACTGCCAGAGATCACCGGAGGGGCGACTGCCATCCATGTTTCCGGCGATGGTGCTGCGGTCCATGGGGGTTGCGACCAAGAGCTTTTAGACGCTTTTTGAGAGGGGAGAAGGAGGAGAGGGAAGAGAGAGGAGGTGGATGGTCGGAGCTCGCCGGAGGGAGGCCGCGCAGCGGTGGGAAGAAGGAGGCCACAAGTTGACAAGGGTGGTGGCTGGTTGCATGTAGCTCCTAGGGTTATTGGGTTGTTGTGATTTAAAGATGACATGTTGCTATATAAGGGGTATGTTTAAGTGATGGGAGAGTGCGTGAGAGAGAGAGGGGGGTATATCTTAGGGTAATTTAGGGTGAGGGTAGCCCAGGAAATATTTGACATGAAACGTAGGATTCTCCAAAGATTTGATTAGGATTTGGGATTAAGTTTGAATTTCGAAATTGATTAGGCTTAATGGGCTTTGAATTTAATTAGTGATTTGGTCGGGCTAGGGGTGTCCGAAAATTATGAAAAAAAATATCGGGACGACCATGAAGACAAGAGGCTCGAGGGTACGGTGGTCAATCATGTGTTTGGTCCACGGAGAACGAACTAAAAATAAAAGATCCGGCGACTAAGTCTAAAGCTACGACGATCCTGCAATCAAACCTGATTTGTGGGAGAACGACCCGTGAAATGACGTTCACTAAAAATTCCACAAATAACTACTCTTCCATATGGTCACAACAATGTATGACATCGTATAGTCCGGATCCAAAAAGAGGCCAAATAAAATACGCACATGAAAAGAGTCGTACGCGTAGAAAATACGAACGGTCGAAAAGGGGCCGTTACAGTTAATATATAATATTTTGATATTGATTTCTGGATTAGATTTGTGTTAGAGTATGGGTCCTAGGGTGGGTTGTCTCTATCCTCTGGATTTTAACATCACTGTGCATTTTTGGACCAGGACAGACGACTGTCTTTCCTTCGACAGTCGACTGCCCAACTCAATTTTTCATACTGCAGATTGTATTTTTTGCACAGGCAACTGATGAACATTTTCCACTCGACTGTCTCTGTGACAGGCGACTGCAATTTGGTCATCAGGTGCCTTTCCAAATCTTCAGAAGTCTCTGTTTTATCATCATACTTTTTGATTCTCTGTCAGACAACTGTCGTGTAAGTTACAATCGACTGTCTCTCCGACAGGTGACTATGAATTACTCAACAGTCATTGTCTGTCAACCCAAGCTAATCTCTATCCTATCGACCAGTCGACTGACGATTGTTCATCAGTCGACTGTCAATTTCTGTGGCGGTTCGTTAACTTGATCTAAGCCGTCGATTTATCGATCCAACGGTCCAAATTCTTTGGACCCCTTCATTTAATCTCGAGGGCCGTCGATTTGTTCAGTTATTTTCTCTCTCATCCGACGTGACTTCCCTCTCTCCCTCCGTCGAATTCCAACTGTTGCCGACGATTTGTTAGTCGATTCGAAGCTCCAATCACCGATTTCACCTTCCGATCTTTCGATTGCAAGTTCGATTGTCTCCTTCTCCGTCGATCTTCTCGGATTAGGTATCTCTCTCGTTTGTCGATTCATTCATGCGTTACGTTTGTATCTTTTGATTTGTGCAATGGCTCCCAAGACCAAAGGGAAGGCCGTTGCTCCTAGGCGACCTAGGAACCCTAAGCCTTCTTCTGCCAAATCCAAGATACCCCACAAAGCCCGCACCAAGCACCCTGATCCTCCCTCCGACATTCGGCTTCATACTCCCCTTCTTCTTCCTCTGAAGAAGAAGCCTACACTGAGTCTCTCCTGAAGCGCCCGCATAAACCCATTGGTATTAGCATCAATAAGCCTATTACTGAGGCTGAACCTACTCGGGTGACTGCTGACACCCACCCCGAGTCTATTCCTGCTTCTACCCAAGGCTAAAATCCTCCCTTGACTCCTCCTGCTGATCCTCCAGTTCCCATTTACCGAGACGATGCTTGTCTGGCAAAGTTCGATGCCATGCTAGGGATCAAGCTCCTTCGTAAGAGATTTTTTGTATTTCAGGCCTTCACTGCTGAGAGACTTTCAGAGATTCTCACGTCGACCCATTTGGGTGATCTTTTTCGATTCTCTCATGCCGACTCCCCTCGTGCATATCCCTTCCTTGTTAAACTATTTTATGCCAACCGCATTCACGGTGAGTATGTTGGCATGGGGGAGATTGACACAGTTGTTCAGGGGACCTGAATCATGCTTGACCCTACTCTCCTAAGAACCATTCTTAGGATCCCCTCCATTGACTCCTTACCTGCTGATATCTCTCTCTCTGATTTTGGAGATCTTGATCAGAATGTCCTTCAGGACATGTTCACTGTGATCCCTTCCTACCTTTCTTTTGGCGTCAGGGCCTCCATGTTCTCTGCTAGAGGTTGGGCTGTTCATCTAGTGGTGAAGTCCAACATCTGGCCAAAATACGGCTCTTCTGATTAGCCTTCTCAGGAGATCCTACGTTGTATGTATGCCATTCCCTCTGGTAAGTCTATGAACTAGGCCGGAGTCCTCCTTGATCGGATGGACAAGGTTGAGTTCACTACTGCCTCCTCTCACATTACTTATGGAGGACTCCTCACCTTAGTCTTTCATCATTTTGGGATCTATTTGACTCCTTATAAGCCTATGCCCCTTGGCCCTCTTCTCGATGCTTCTGCTAAGTCAAAATCCTCTTTGGCACTGCAGACGGCATCAAAGAAGAGTCAATCTACTTCAGCTCCGTCTTCATCCACCATTCCACCATCTGATCATCCCTCTTCTTCAGTTGCACCCTCTCGTGACTTGTTGGACGAGAAGGTTTCTGGTATCTATGAGTTATTTCATCTGTTGTTCCAGTATCAGGGCATTCCTTTTCCTAATCATCTCAGATCTTTTGTACCATCTCCTCAACCTTCTCAGCCTCCTCCTCCTCCGGTCGTCACTGAGATTTTTGGAGCATCTCGGTGTCATTGCTCCTGAGCCGGTTGCTTCTCTGGCTCCTCAGGATGTCTCTTCTACTGTTGTTGCTGCTCCTTTTCCTGAGGATACTACGGTTGATCCAGAGGCCCATGAGTTCCAGGTTGTGTTGGCTACTCCTGTTCACTCCTCAGCTGCTGATGTGGATTGACACTCCACGGAGACGACTCACCCTTAGGCCTAGAGTAATTTTGTTAGGGTTGAGAGTTGAGTGTCTGTTTGTATTGTGATTCATTTTTTGAGTTTTGATGTATGGATGATGTTTGTATGTTGATCACATTTTTTGAGTTCTGATGGACAAATGCGGGCAAAGCCCGCCTTGGCCCAGGCGGGCCATGCCTGGGCCCAAGCCCAGGCGCCAAAAGCCTGGGCTAGGGCCCAGGCACGTGGACTGGGCCCCAAGCTACTATATGCCCAATCATTTGGGCATCTGCCCCCCTTTTTGGCTGGGTTCAGCCCAACAGTTTGGGCTGACTTGTTTTGGCTTTAACTTGTGCATTTGGACTCCGTTTTTGACGCGGTTTGAACCTGCATTTAGACCGAGACGATCCTGTCATCCAGGTAACCTTTTCAACACGTTTATTATATTAAATATGGCATTAAAAAATTTAAGACACATTTAATATCATTTTGAATCATATGCAAAATTGTCCCCATCTAAGCTTAAAATCTCATACTTGCACTCAGGACCATTTATCCCGAATGCAGAGGCTAACTGCAACCTCTTTGCAGTTTTTCTATCCCTTGCATCAAATGCATATTCTCCCTAATTTTTACCTAATACTAGATGAAGGTCGCACTCTGTGTGAGACCATACAGCCTGACCCTACTACAGGTGGGGCTTGAAGCCCTAGACGGCAGTGACCACGAGCAGCAGGTGCCATCCATGTTTCAGTATCATACTTATATGGTTAACTCATTGACATGAGTGTTGTCAGGACCACCCTAACTGTGTCTGTGATGAATTCCGCAGTTTTAGTCTCTTCGTCAAAACTATGTCGTTTAACTTAAGCCTAGGGTACGGTCAAACTATCAACCCCAAGAGCTCGAAGCCGGTTAGTCTCCATCGATCTTTAGTCAAATAATGCTGGACATCTTCCAACATACTCTGGCCAGAGTTTTCATTAAAGACCAAACTAATACTACGACACTAATTCCCATTGACCAGGGAGAGACGAATCCTATCTTGGTCATTACTCTTCCCGCACGTTTCAAATGTCACCCAACCAAAGGTCTTTCGACAGGCCTGGCCTCGAAGTTAGGTCAGGGATCTAAGTGACACCGTTCACGTATAGGTTCGTATAATGACCTCAAGTCAAAAGACCAACTAGCATATCATCACTAAGAGTTATCATTGACAGATTGGTCAATCATAACCAGAAGATAACTCTTGCTGGGTCGTTCAATGAACTCGTTCTCCAATGAGCGCATGTGTCTCGTCTTCGTCTTCGCCAAGTCAAACAATCATGAGATCATTGTCACCGCTACACTGTGAAGACTAAGACACAATTGTCCATCCGATGTTCCGATATCCTTTCCTCGAAACATATACAACCATGAACCTTTTTAGACTTATGCTACAAATGGTCAAGCATTTCTACATGATCGAGATCCTCATCTCGTTACTGTAAGGTCACTGGCTATGAGGAAAACACTAGAAGGGGGGTTGAATAGTGTTTATACAATTTAAAAAGATAGTTACAATAAATTAAATTCCTAACAAACAAATAAGTGCGGAATGAAAGTTAACCCTAAAAATGAAATAATGCAAACGCATAGATGTTTCAAGGGTTCGGATTACCCAAGTCAACTCCCGACTTGTTCCCGGTAATCTTACGTCCCTTCCACCCGGATACAACCAGATACTCAAGTTAGAACCCTAACTTGAGGTTTCCTTAAAAACCCACTTGTAGAAGCCATACAAGTGAAATCCAAGTACACTCGATTGTCCTTGACTCCCACAACTTGGGAGCAAGCAAACCACTCTCACAACCCGAGAGAAAATCAAATAACGAAAGTTATGAAATATGAAATACAACACTTACAATCACCTATACCTTGAAGTAGAACTTGAAGGAGAGTGTGTTGTGTGTTGAATGACTCTCTTGAAAGAGAGGAAAGCCCTTTCTCTTGACTGCACCAAATGCCTAGAAGATTTCTCTTTGGTTCTTGGTTGGAGAGCAAGAGATTGAAAGATATGAATTCTAGGGCTTTAGCATTTTGAGAGCTTTGATCTTGGAAGATTGAAAGCTTGAATGTTTGAGCAAATGAGAATCAAGTGAGTAACCTCTCAATGGAACAGTAGAGGCTGGCTTTATAGGTTTCTGAAACCCCTCAAACAGAATTCCCAAAAGCCCCTTGGAATCTGTGGAGGAAACCCCAACGGATAGAATTTGCACACGCGACAGTCGACTGTTGAACAAAACATAGTCGACTGATGCACTGTGTCAGAGGGTAAGTAAGAATTCAAACGGTAACTTACCACGTGGACAGTCGATTGATGAAGAGAAGACAGTCGACTATTAAACCAACATGCGACTGTAATTCCTTCTACAGGTGACTGGCCGAAATTTGGGTAAATTGAGAAAGTCTTGGAAAATACTGGGAAGACAGGACAGGTGACTAATGAAGAGAAGACAGTCGACTGTAAATCCAACATGCGACTGTATTTCCTTCTACAGGCGACTATCAAAAACCCTGACATTTTTCAGAGAGTTGAGTCTGCATAGAAGATCAAAGACAGACGACTGTTGAAGCATTGATAGTCGACTATGCCATTGGACAGTTGACTGTAAATACCACATCAGTCGACTGGCACCAGAATAAGAAATATTCCAAAGAGCAAGTCCTGTCGAAGAAACATGGACATGTGACTGTTGAAGCATTTGCAGTCGACTGTAAATACAACATCAGTCGACTGGCCAGATCAAACAGAGAATGATCTTGGGCTGAAGATAGACATGCGACTGATTAACAAATCCCAGTCTACTGTCTCTTGGACAGGCGCCTGTGAAATGTACATCAGCCGCATGATAGAGTTAAAGATTAGAAGGCCCAAAGATCAACTGATAAAGTATGTGCATAACATGCGACTGTAGAACAAAACACAGTCGACTGTTTTTAGACGGCCTACTGTAAATCGTTTAGCAGTCGACTGTTGAAATCACAACATGCTTATTCTTGATAGAAATGAATTGGAGTCTTAGGAAAGTTGATCTAATGAATTCCTAAGACTGAGATGAAGATGTGTGTGTGCTCCAACATAGTTCTACTTCTAAGCTACATACTAGAAGAGAAAAGGAAGATTACATTTGTAGAACTCTCTCTTCTAACCAACGTATGAGCTTGAAGTCTTCTAGGAGCTTCAATCACCATCTTTGATCATCCAATCCACTTCTCTTGCATTCATTGATCTTTGAGTGTCATCCATTGCTAATTGATCTTCAAGATATGCTTAGGCAATGGATTAACTGCTAATAGGGGATTAGTCACAAGTAATTATGTTTGCTCATCATTAACACCAAGTAGGGATAAGTCCAATACTCAACATTGTCCCCCTTTTTGATGATGACAAACAAATATAAATAAAAAGATAAATAATTGTGCTTAAAGAAAACTTACTCCCCCTACATAGATGCCAATCAAGTTAGTCAATAAATATATGGGCATCTATATATCAATTGAAGCACATGAGTAAGATATGCATGAATGGAATGACTTTCTTGAAATAATGAAATCTAGGTATAATTCAAGATCATTATATCTTACTCCCACTGAATCTAAGGCAACTTTAATCTTAGATTCAAGTTATGAATTAGAATTCACTTAGCACATAATTATGATATGTTTATTTATCTCCCCTTATGGCATTATCCAAAAGGTGGGAGTAGAATAACAACAAAAGTTCTAAAAAGTACTAAAATAATCATGAGAGTCTTAAGATAGGATGTTTATCAATAGTGATGCCAACAAATAATCGGAGAAATAAAGGGGCATCTCATTGATATACAAATCAAAAACTCATAAAACACAAGAAATCTTAGTTGACTAAAGGAATTGAGAGTCCAATATCAACATTACAAGCTAAATGATCAAATCATCTCAAATCACGTCATATATATGAGATAGCATATAATGAGACAATATCACAAAATTTCACACCATTAACATTTACAAAGAGACAAAGTGTGAAAGAGAATATGAAGTAAACAACATTTTCATATATATATATATATATATATATATATATATATATATATATATATATATGGTAAAGTGTTCCTAGGGTGACTCCCTAGATTAAATCTAAGGAGTCGCCCTCATTTTCCACCATATCCCACAATTTTTTTGGATTTTATTTTTAATGGGGTTGTTGTTCATATCATGGATGGTCAACATACCAAAAATCAAGGCATTCCAATACTTTTAGAACCCCCATCTACCCGTTGCAACTTCAACGGTCTAAAAACGTGTTGAAAAACCCATGAAGTTGCAACGGGTAGATGTGGGTTCTAAAAGTATTGGAATGCCTTGATTTTTGGTATGTTGACCATCCATGATATGAACAACAACCCCATGAAAAATAAAATCCAAAAAAATTGTGGGATATGGGGGAAAATGAGGGCGACTCCTTAGATTTAATATAAGGAGTCACCCTAGGAACACTTTACCCATATATATATATATATATATATATATATATATATATATATATACCATAGATACATGAGTACAAAATGAAGTTACAACACCATGTATATCAAAAAAAGAGTGTGATCAACACATAGACATCATCCAGACATCACTCAAAACAACATCAAAAAATATACAAACACTCAAAAACTCATCCCTAACAAAAACATATAGGTCTAAGGGTGAGAGTGTCTGTAGCAGCATCAGCAGCATCAGTCGATGTGGATGACTGATGGGTCAGAGGGGCAACCAGATTGATGGAACATCAGTCTGGTAGGGCGACGGGTCGGGTAAGCACGGGCCT
Organism: Scilla litardierei; assembly: GCA_030789695.1. NCBI lineage: Eukaryota > Viridiplantae > Streptophyta > Magnoliopsida > Asparagales > Asparagaceae > Scilla > Scilla litardierei. The sequence continues at coordinate 127,359,003 of CM061135.1, read as the reverse complement.
TCCTCTTTGATGACGACGCACAACAGGCACAAAGAGGTATACATCAGTAGACAAAGGTGTAAAGCCTGGAGGAGGAGGGAAAACCGAATGGGAAGTACCCTCAGAGGGAGGAAACAAGGCCTGGAGGGCGGCCAGAATGGGGATGCCATGAAAAAGGAACGACTTGTACTGAAGCTCAAGAAGAAGCGAGAGCTTATGATCCAAGTCGGAACCTCTCGTTTTGATCATGGAAACTCAGTCAAACAGCTTTCCGAGGAGGAAATCATCGAGAGGAATAGACTGTGGAGAAGAGGGTGGCTGGTCAGTTGGTGGAGGAGAGGGTGGCTGGTCAGCTGGTGGAGGAGAGGATTCAGCGAGGAAGATTTCCAAAAACTCATCTGAAGAAGGAGGATTATCCGGTTCCATGAAGCACGCTCGAAAGAGACTAGGGCATAGTCGAAAGAAAAACTATGAGGAAACCTTATCCGAGGAGAAACGGCGGAGAGGAAGTCACTTGAACAAGAAATCGACGGATCGGAGGAGATATCGGAGCGTGAAGCTTCGAATCGGAGAGGGAATCGACAGCTATAGTGGATTTCAAAAAGAGGAAGACGAGGGAGTTTTGACGGATGAGAGAGAAACACACTGTAATTATCGACGGCCCTCGACGTTATAAGAAGGGTTCCAAAGAATCTAGGCCGTTGGATCGAAAAATCGACGGCTCAGATCAAATGATCGAACCGCCACAGTAGTTGACAGTCGACTGATGAACATTTGTCAGTCGAATGGTCGATAAGATAGAAATAAGCTTGGGTTGACAGACAGTCGACTGTTGGGTAATTCACAGTCGCCTGTTAGAGAGACAATCGACTGTTCCTAACACATCAATTGACTGACCCAGAATCAATAGTATGATGATAAATAACATAGACCTCCGTAGATTTGGACAGTCGCCTGATGACCAAAATGCAGTCGCCTGTCAAACAGACAGTCGACTGTAAAATCGTCATCAGTCGCCTGTGCGTAAAATACAGTCTGTTGTATGATAAAATAGAGTCGGGCAGTCGACTGTCGAAGGAATGACAGTCGTCTATCCTGGTCCAGAATTGCATAGTGAGGTTAAAATCCAGAGGATAGAGATAACTCACCCAAGGACCTATACTCTAACACAAATATAATCATGAACTCAAAATCAGAATATTATCAATTAAAATACAAAATACTTAAATCTATCCAAAACTAACGAAATCATCAAAATCTCAAATACATCTCTTAAATAAAATATATGTGAAACATATAATTTATCAAACGAAGAGAAGTACAAATGATGATATGAGTTCAAACATGAAAGTATGAACTCCTACAATTCAGATTCACCCGTAATCCCTAATTCTCCACGCAACCTCACAAAGGAATCTTCTTTAAGATGTTTAGTGAAGATGTGCACGATTTGTTTTTTGGTTTCAATGTACTCTAAGATGATGTCCTTCTTAGCTACATGATCATTAATAAAATGGTGTCTTAGATCTATGTGTTTGCTACGGGAGTGATGTACCGGATTCTTGGAGAGACAAATTACACTTTGATTATCCACCATGATAGGGCAAGTATCACAATTGACAACATAGTCCTTAAGAGTGTGTCTCATCCAAATAACTTGTGCACATGCAAGACCCGCGTCAATATATTCCGCTTCAGTCATGGACAATGATACCGAGTTCTGTTTCTTGGAAAACCAAGAAACTAGGGAATTTCTTAGAAAATGGTAAGGGCCACGAGTACTCTTCCTATCGGATTTGCATCGACAAAGTCGACATCACTATATGAGATTAACTCATATGTGCTATACTTAAGGTAAAGTAACCCATAATCTAGTGAATGATTGAGATAACGAAAAATTCGTTTAACCACAATCAAGTGTTACTCTTTAGGTCTAGTTTGATATCTAGCACACAGGCATATGGAAAACATGATATCGGGCCTACTAGCAGTTAAGTTTAGCAAGCTACCGATCATAACTTGATACAGACGAACGTCTAAATCTTCTCCGTTTTCATCCTTGTGTAGATGGCTTGTCGTACTCATGGGGGTCCTTTTGCTTGAAGACGATTCCATCTCGAATCACTTGATGTGCTCCCCGGTGTACTTGGTTTGATGTATGAAAGTCGCATCCTTCATTTGCCGAATTTGAAGTCCAAGGAAGTAGTTGAGCTCACCCATGTGGCTCATTTCGAATTCATCCTTCATAGACTTAGAAAATGCTTGGCAAAGGTTAAAGTTAGTAGAACCAAATATAATATCGTCTACATAAACTTGAATTAACAGGATGTCATTTTCATAATCCTTAATAAAAAGTGTTGAATCAACCTCACCCATTTTAAAACCTAAATCCAAAAGAAAGGTTTTGAGTCGATCATACCAAGATCTAGGAGCTTGTCTGTCACGCCCGGCTTCCCATTATATTTGGGAGCGAGGACGCGAGCGGGCCCGATTGGGCAGGAGCGGTGAAGCTCCAACCCAATAAGCGTCTGTGGGTAAACCGTAAGCAGGTTCTTGCATGCAAACTCGGAACAAAAGGGAATTTCATTATTATTACAATGATGTCCCGATTTACAAGTACACAAATAAGGCCTAGCATGGCCATTTGAAACCGAGATACAACCAGAATTACACCTGAATAAAATTACAACAATTCTTAAATTTTAGCGGCGTTGCGAAGGCTCGTTGTTCTCCCGCAGCGGATCTCAGCGTCTGGGCACCTTGGTCAACCTGCTCAGTCTCTAAGCTTGCTCCTCTGTAAATCTGTCTAATACCTTACGTATATTTCACAAGACAAGAAATATACGTCAGCGAGTGTCGCTCGGCAAGATTTAAAACATTAGAAGGAAAAGACACTCGGTAAGGTTTTCAAAATCATTAACATGAGATAATCTGATTTCAAGGATTAAAACATGGCAGCGTAGTGTATACAGCAATGAGTATTACAAGTATAGTGTGCAAAGCAGTGGCATGGCAAGTGTAGTGTGCAAAGCAGTGGCATGGCAAGTGTAGTGTGTAAAGCAAAGTGTGGTGTACAGAGTAGTGTGTAAAGTAACAAACATGGAATGTGTGGTGTGAAAGTAGTGGCAAGACAAGAGTAGTGTGCAAGTAACACACATGGCAAACTATTTAAAGAGAAAGCATGAGCAATTTTAAATGATGACATGTCCAATATATCTGTTACAATACATTTCAATGGTGTGTGCAAGTTCGTGACTAAGGTCCCCATCGTTAGAAGGATAGTAAGTGAATCCACCTTCAAGTGCCCCGAAGACGGCCCGTTTACTACCGGCTAGTGCCCGGGAACCCAACCCCACCCAAGTGTACTTCCTGGACCACGAGCCAGGATGCTAAACCGTCATATACTGGAACACGAGCCAGACTAGTCACCTGTGACTCTATTGGAACACGAGCCAGACTAGTCGCACAAGACCGACGAGAATAGCCATCTAATAGCCAACGGCATGCATGTTCAAGAGCCAACGTCATGTATGTTCACGAGCCAACGGCATTTATTTCTATGAGTTGTCAAACCGGTCATCATGTTCAATAATTTGCCAAACAGGCCACATGTTCAATAATTTATCTTATGTCATATTACCATGCATTCATCAATTACCATAAACATGTCCACACGCACACACACACATGTCCATATCTTGCAGTGCACAAAAAGTAAACAAAATGCAGTTTTAAATGAAACGGTAGTTAAAATGTGGATAAATCCATAACTTGCATATCAAAGTATTTTAGTCTAAACAATTAATGTGACGGTTGTAAAACATGGAAAAAGTACACTTATCTTTTGGAATATCTCAAAAACAATTAAAAGCACCAGTAGAAATGTGCACTTGCCACTCATAATATTTCAGTTTAAACGATTTAACTGTAAAGGTTATAAAATAAGTAAGAGGTGCACTTGCCTGAAGTGACACGATTCTGGGTGTTCAGCGATCATAAAATTAGTCACGGATTTATCTGTGAAGTCGGATCCGCGATATTAAGCAAAAGTCTTAACTCATTAAAATATTACAACAATCAACTTGTATAGTTATTGATTACACCCATTACTAATATTACAAAAAACTAACCTGTATTAGATATAACACAATTCTGCGGCTAACACTTACTGTGTTACAACCAACTCATCTACACCCATGTTTACAAGGCTAAACTGTTCTAACTTATTAATATTCAACCTTATATAATGTATTATAAAAAAATGAAAATAATAATTCGCACTGTTCCTTATAAAAATAGGTTGATGCAAGTTCATACTTCGTACTGACAGATAAAAGAACATGTTACATGCTCATTATTAGAGGTACTGCACACAAATAATTACCTATATAAATAACACATGCATTGTAAAATAACCAAAGGTTATAACTCACAGTCTCACACTGACCTATGCTATCATTATATTTTGCCTATAAAAATATGTACCACCATCTAGGTCCTATCAAAGTTAAAGCCCCAACAATAATACAAACAGTACTACTTATTCTAATAATAAAAAAACTAACCAGTTATAACTTCCTATCAGCGTACTGTGCATGTCATGAAGGCTCGCAGCCCATGTACCTCCATTATTCGCTAGACCGTGGCGAGGGGAGCATTGCCTGAGGAGTTGCGAAATCGGGTGATCGCAATGAGTCGTGAATTAATCTGCGTCATCCAATTTTTTTGATATTAGACTTAAAGTTTTTAAGCAACTAAAATATTAATAGATTTAGCATATGGTCATTATTGTTCTAAATTATTGCAAAGATACACATATTTATAAGCTAAATATGCATGTACCGTTTTATGTAAAGAAAATTAGAATAGCTTATGACTACCACCCTAACATCATATTATTAATGATATATATATATATATATATATATATAGGAAAATTTTCAAATGAGAACATTTCGCACCGTGCGAAAATGTTTTTAGTTTTTTTTTGAAATTTTTTTTTTCAAAAATTCTTTTTCCCACCCTCATTATATGTTGTTATACCCCCCTCAAAAAATAATCAATGAGAAATAATGTCATTTGGCCTTCGATCAAGGCATTTCATCAAATTCGCACGTTTTGAGACCGTTAAATTTGTAACGGGTGGATGGGTGCTCTAATCCCCAACGGGTTCACCCATTATTTTCCCTGGGGTATATAATTGTATGGATTAAACATCAAAAAAAGAATTTTTGAAAAAAAAATTTCAAAAAAAAGATAAAAATCTTTTCGCACGGTGCGAAAAGCCTCTTTTTCGCAACCGAAGATCGCCCTATATATATATATATATATATATATATATATATATATATATATATATATATATATATATATATATATATATATATAGCCACATTCACTAATTAAACTAAACCAAGTTTATTTACCCTAAAATATAATATTATGTTGGGTACTGTGAATTAAAATAACAGGGTCATGCTATTATTTCTTCATGCACCAACTCATATGCACTAGCTAGCCCTGGAAACAAACAATATAGCTTACCCTACTGTCTCATTTATTTAACTAATATATATAAGTATCAACTACTCACTTGCTAACGTTTCGCATGCAGTAAATTTCTCACCTCGTTACTTTGCACACGGATGACCGCGCGTGGCCTTCGTTGGTGCGGCGTCGAAGTTAGGATCGGAAGGGGAATGGCGGTTGACGACGGACGCTCGAGAGCAGAGGAGGGGTGTGAGGTCACCGGAGGAGAAGATGGCCGTGCGGCGCTTGGGGATGGCGAGCTGGGCTGACGGTGTCGCCGGAACTCACGGCGGCGTGGCAAGGAGACTGCGGAGAGAAGGCGGCATCGGGGAGGAGGCCTGTGGGCGAGGTGGCGTAGCCGTGGGCTGGTGCTCGTGGCGGATTCGTCGGAGTCGTCGGTGGCCGTGCGGTGGAGGCGGTGTGGTCAGAGGTGGTGTCGTGCTGAAGGGAGAGGCCGCCGGACGTCGTCTGGGCGGAGGGCCTGCGGCGTTGACCATGTGGCAAGTTCACCGGAACTCGAGCGGAAGCAGGGAGAGAGGGCAGGAGGCGGGGGTCACTCACCCGCAGGATGGGAGAGGAGCTGGGCGTCGGACGGTGGCCGCTCCAGGCGCGCTGGGTTACTGCGTGTGCGAGGGGAAGGAGGAGCCTGGCTGCTGCCTTGTTGTGTGGAGAATGGAAGAGAATAGGGGGGTTGGGCGGATGAGTTCGGGGAATGGAAGATCTCGGCACCGGATAGGGGTGTGAGGTTGAAGAAACAGGGGAGGGCTCGGGATTGAGGTCGATGGCGGCGTGCGGTTGTGCTGGGCCAGATGGAGATGCCGCGAGGGAGGATTGAAGTCGCTGTGAACGGCGGGAGGAGGAGACGTGCGAGCTGCGGGTTGCGAGCGTCGCGTGGAGTTGATGATGATAGGAGGCAGCTGCTGTATGAAGTAGGGAGAGAAGATAAAACTAGGGTTACTATAATAAGAATAGGGTGAGGGGAGTTTGAAGAGGGGGAAAGCCCAAGCAGGTTTCTTTGAGAATTGGGTGGCTGAGTTCACGTGGCTTAGGGTTGTAGGGAAAGAAAAAGAATGACATATGTTTATTTTATAAAGGAGAAATAGGTTTCTTGGAGCATGCGAGGTGTACTGGGGTTTAGGGGTTTTAAAGTTTTCCTTTTGAGTTAATTAGTGTGCGTGAGTGCCATATGCTGGGTGTGGCCTACTGTTACAAAAGTGGCTAGGGTTAAAAATTTGGAAAGGATTTGAAAAATTATTAATAGGATTAATAAGGGAAATAAGGGCTAATCAAGTAGAGGTTTAATGGGTTGTAATAAGGAAAGTTTGAAAGGAAATTAATAGGTTTAAACAAGGGAATAAGAGCTATTCAATTAGGCTTAAATGGGTTTATAAATGGAAGGCTTTTTAAACATTCAAAAGTTTTAAATTTGAATTTTGAATACAAAAGAAAAATTGAATTATTTTAAAATAATAAATTAGAAGGGATTTTTAAAATACTTATTAGAAAGGATTACTTTAGTGGTTTAAAAATAATGATAATAATAGCTAACATGCAAAAGTTAGAAGTGGATATGGTACGGGGACAAATATGCCTAACTATGGATACGAAAAAAGGAAATAATACATGAGAGAATACTGATATGACAACGACAAAAACTGGTCGTTACATTGTCTATACCCATATAAGGCTTTCTTAAGTTTGAAAACATGGTTTGCAAATTTTTCATGTATAAAACCGGGTGGTTGACAAACATAAACTTCTTCACTAATAATTCCATTTAAAATGCACTTTTAACATCCTTTTGAAATAATTTAAAATTCTTATGAGATACAAAAGATAAAAGCAATCTAATAGCTTCTAATCTAGCTACGGGGGCAAAAGATTCTTCGAAATTGATACCTTCTTCTTGCCGATAGCCTTGAGCTACCAACCTTGCTTTTTTCCTTGAGAAAACCTCGTTCTCGTCGGTCTTGTTCTTGAAGATCGATTTGGTCCCAATCACTTGGTGACCACTTGGAAGAGGAACGAGCTCCCATACTTCATTTCTCTCAGATTGCATGAGCTCTTCTTCCATTGCGATTATCCAAGAGCTATCTTCACATCCTTCTTGGATGTTCTTTGGCTCAATGGTAAAGACAAAAGCGCAGTGAGAGAATTCTTCAATTCTTGACCTCGTTCGAACACCCACACCAATATCTCAAAATAATTTGGTGATGGGGGTGATTACGAACGGTAGGGTAAGCTTTGGGAATCCCTGCATCACTTGGAACATCTTCAACAACTTCATTAGTATTGTTAGTTTCAATAATAGAATCATTGATTTTAACATTACTAAGAGAATCACACATAACATCTACACTATCATCAACCACATTAGGAAAATCAAAATCTTCATAAAATGTTACGTGTAGTGATTCCTCAATCGTTGAAGAGGTTTTGTTGTATATCCGGTAGGCTTTGCTATGTGTGGAATATCCAACAAAAATTCCTTCATCGGACCTTGGCTCAAATTTATCTAAGTTACCAAAGGTGTTCTTAATAAAACATTTTGAACCAAAAACGTGAAAATATTTAACTTGTAGTTTCTTATCATAAAATAGCTCAAAACAAGTTTTGTTCATTCGGGGTCTCACTAGGATCCTATTGAGCACATAACATATCGTGTGCACCGCCTCTGCCCAAAATTGTAGTCCAAGATAACTATCATGGAGCATGGTACGTGCACACTCAATAAGAGTCATATCCTTTTCTCTACAACACCACTTTATGGTGGTGCATGAGGAAAATAAAAATTGTTAGTTATCCCGGTGTCATCACAAAACTTTGTGAAAGACTCATTCTCAAATTCTCCTCCATGATCACTACGAATAGTGATAATGGTGGATACTAAGAAATTTTGAATCTTCTTTACAAATATGGTAAACTCTTCAAAAGCTTCATTCTTATTGGTTAAGAATGAAACCCAAGTAGATCTAGAGAAGCCATCAACGACAATTAATCCATAGTGAGCATTACTTAAAGAGGCGGTTCTAGTTGGCCCAAATAAATCTAGATGAAGTAATTCTAGGGGCCTCTTAGAAGTTATGCCTTCTTTAAGTTTAAAAGATGATTTACTAAGTTTACCTCGTTGACATGAATCACAAAAGTTTTTCTTATTAAAAGCAATTTTCGGAAAGCCTTTTACTAGATCATGCTTAGCTAACTTATACAAGTGCTTAAAATGAACATGACCAAAATGGCGATGCCATAATAGTTGTTCATTTCAATTAGCAACTACGCAATGTTCTACAGTTTTAGGCAGGCACAAATAATAAATATTTTTACGCCTAATACCGGTAAATAAAACATGTGAATCAAAATCAATAATTTCATACATACCCTCTCCAAAGTTAACCTTGTAACCTTTGTCACAAAGTTGACTAATGGAGATAAGGTTATGACATAAACAACTAACTAAATAAACAATAGTAATAAGTGGTTTGGAAGGATTACCGACTTTACCTACTCCAATGATGGTTCCCTTTTGATTACCTCCAAAAGTGACCGTTGCACCATCCTTGATGCTAATCACTTCGGAGAGCAATGAGGGATCTCCAATCATGTGTTTGGAGCAACCACTGTCGAGTATCCATCCTTTCCTTTTAGAGCCAATACGACGTTTATTGCTCTCTTTCTTTTTCTTGGGTACCTACATAATATACTATAAGCTTATGGTACCCAATTTTTGTTGGGTCCAAGGGGATTAGCCCTTTGGAAGCCAAGTCCAAGTGGACTTCCGCTTCCCAACATAATTACCACTATTAATAACATCATGAAAATAGGAATGAACATAGGCATTCCTATCATTTAAACTAGTGTTCTTAGGACCCCAAATTGTGTATGTTTTGGGAGTCCTTTTCCTAGTTGCATGCATAATTGATTGATTTCTTTGTAGTGTGTGCATCCTAAGAACATGCTTTCTTGCATATGACAATGGAGGTGGATAAGCATTGCACATATAAGGGTCGTATGCAACCTTAGGTACATGCATGTTATATGAAGCATATATGGCATGCATAACATGTGGTGAATGTGCATACATGGAAGAATGATGCATATGAGCATACGAGCATATAGGGGCACGTACATGAGTATTTCTCATGTGTGGGTTTGCACGTGTCCGTGGGTGTGGAGCATAGAAAGTGTCATGAGTGTCCAATTGTGAAGTATGAGTTTTCCTACATGGATGAAGGTTGGTGTACAAGTAAGCATGGTCACTCTCTTGGTTTCCACCCTTTGTGGGCTTCTTTCCAAAAGGAAGAGATTGTGAAGTAGTGTCTTTCTTGGTAGGTTTGCTACCAATAGTGTTTTTGACACCACTTGTGGATGCACCGGAGGATGGCCTCACAAAGTCTATAGTGACACCACTATAGGAGATGCGAGCATTGGATGCATTCGCTTCCACATAACCAAGACCAACACGATGTGTGACCGGAAATTGGTTTACTAGCAAATCATCCAATCGTCCTTTCCCTTTATTAAATCTCATAATACAGGAGGACATGAGCTCATATTTCTCCTTAAGAGAAGAAACATTGGTATCCAAGGTGGACACCCGTGCTATGAGCTCGTGCACTTGGGTTTTAAGAGAATCATTCTCTAAACCCAATTGTGTGTTTTGTGAAGCTAGATCACTATTATCCTTAGGATACGTTTGATCTAGTTGAGATTTGAGGGAATTCACCTCATTTCTCAATATGTCATTCTGAGAAACCAAGGAGGTTTTCTCAAGTGTTAGTGTATCAACAATGGTGTCATTGTTGATAATGCATGGAATGGATGGCTTGCTAACATTCAATTTCTTTAAACACGTATATCTAAGCATTAAAGGTTGATACTTGGAAAATAGCTCTTCATTAGCAATACGCAATTCATCCATAGTTACCTCGGTTTCATTGATGTCGAGATCACTCTTATCGGAGAGTGGATCTTCCCGGGCCATGAAGCACATGTGGGCACTTTTGCCCTTCTCATCCTCAGATTCGCTTGACGAATCTTCAATTGAGTCATCGAACGTACCAACAAGTCCTTTCTTCTTATCTTTCTTGTACTTGCCGGACTTGTGGTACTCGGAGCCTTCCACTTCTCTTTGTTTCGTAGCATTGGGCAATCCTTCTTGATGTGCCCTGGCTTATTACACTTAAAACAAAGAGATGGATTGTTATTAGTAGAATCAAATTTACTCTTGGAGGGAAATTTACCTTTCTGAAAGAAGCGTTGGAACTTCTTCGCCATTTGAGCCATCTCCTCCAAGTCCATCTCATTTTCTGATTCTTCACTATCGAAAGATAAAGAATTCTTCTTGGCCTCCGAAGGGTTCATCATAGCTCGAATCTTCAATCGGTTCTCCTGTCTTACTTCGTAAGACATAAGAGTTTTGATGAGATTTACGATGGTATAATTCTTCATGTCATTGACCTCCTCAATGGCGATAGCTCTTCATTCCCATTTAGAGGTCATTCCCATTATGATCTTTCTCACCTTCTCTGGTTGGGTGTAGGTTTGCCCAAGCGCTTCCAGTTCATTGGTGAAGTCGGTAAAACGTCCGTACATCATTGCTATCCTCTCATTATCCTGCATGTGAAACATATCGAAATTTTGCACATCAACATATAGTTTGGAAAGTTTTACCTTATTCGTTCCCTCGTAGGTAACGCCTAGATGGTTCCAAATTTGATATGCACTCTTAAATGTACATATCTTGTTGAACTCATCTGGGTCCAACACACAATGAAGAGCGATCATTGCCTTGGCGTTGTTGACTTCGGCGGCCTTCTCGGAAGACATCCATTTGTCATAATCCTCTTCGGAGGGTTCGACGTATTCCTTGTGGAGGGTTATCCAAAGAGAAGCACTCCTTAGGAACGACTCCATCTGGCATTTCCAATAGCCAAAATTCATGCCATTGAAACATGGAGGACGAACCGTTGATTGTCCTTCGAAGACTGTGGACGCTCCATCATGGACGTGATTGTTGTACGAAGTCGATGGAGGAATGTTGTTATTGTTGGATGCCATAGCTATAAACCAGTGCTCTGATACCAATTGTAAGGTCCCTGGCTATAGGAAAAACACTAGAAGGGGGTTTGAATAGTGTTTAAACAATTTAAAAAGATAGTTACACCAAATTAAATTCCTAACCAACAAATAAGTGCAGAAAGAAAGTTAACCCTAAAAATGAAACAATGCAAACGTAGAGATGTTTCAAGGGTTCGGATTACCCAAGTCAACTCCCGACTTGTTTCCGGTAATCCTACGTCCCTTCCACCCGGATACCACCGGATACTCAAGTTAGAACCATAACTTGATGTTTCCTTAAAACCCCAATTGTAGTAATCCTACAAGTGAAATTGAAGTACACTCGATTGTCCTTGACTCCGACAAATTGGGAGCAAGCAAACCACTCTCATAACCCGAGAGTAAATCAAATAACGAAAGTTATGAAATATAAAATACAACACTTACAATCACCTATACCTTGAGGTAGAACTTGAAGGAGAGTGCGTTGTGTGTAGAATGACTCACTTGAAAGAGAGGAAAGCCCTTTCTCTTAACTGCACCAAATGCCTAGAAGATTTCTCTTTGGTTCTAGGTTGGAGAGCAAAAGATTGAAAGATAGGAATTCTAGGGCTTTAGGATTTTGAGAGCTTTGATCTTGGAAGATTGAAATCTTAAATGTTTGAGCAAATTAGAATCAAGTGAGTAACCTCTCAATGGAACAGTAGAGGCTGGCTTTATAGGTTTCTCAAAACCCTCAAACAGAATTCCCAAAAGCCCCTTTGAAATCCATGGAGAAAACCCCAATGAATAGAATTTGCACACGCGAAAGTTGACTGTTAAACAAAACACGGTCGACTGATGCACTGTGTCAGAGGGTAGGTGAGACTTCAAACGATAACTTACCACGTGGACAGTCGACTGATGAAGAGATGACAGTCGACTGTTAAACCAACAGGCGACTGTAATTCCTTCTATAGGCGACCGCCGCAATCTGGGTAGGTTGAGAAAGTCTTGGAAAATGCTGGGAAGATAGGACAGGAGAGTGATGAAGAGAATACAGTCGACTATAAATCCAACAGGCGACTGTATTTCCTTCTATAGGTGACTGTCACAAACCCTGACATTTTTCAAAGAGTTGAGTCTACAGAGAAGCTCAAAGACAGACGACTGTTGAAGCATTGACAATCGACTGTGCCATTGGACAGTCGACTGTAAATACCACATCAGTCGACTGGCACTAGAATAAGAAATATTCCAAAGAGCAAGTTCTGTCGAAGAAACATGGACATGCGATTGTTGAAGCATTTACAGTCGACTGGTCCTTGGACAGGCGACTGTAAATACAACATCAGTCGACTGGCCAGATCAAACAGAGAATGATCTTGGGCTGAAAATAGACATGCGACTGATTAACAAATCCCAGTCGACTGTCTCTTGGATAGGCGCCTGTGAAATGTACAGCAGCCACCTGATAGAGTTAAAGATTAGAAAGCCCAAAGATCAACTGATAAAGTATGTGCATAACATGCGACTGTAGAACAAAACACAGTCGACTGTTTTTAGACGGGCGACTGTAAATCGTTCAGCAGTCGACTGTTGAAATCACAACATGCATATTCTTGATAGAAATGAACTGAAGTCTTATGAAAGTTGATCTAATGAATTCCTAAGACTGAGATGAAGATGTGTGTGTGTGCTCCAACATAGTTCTACTTCTAAGCTACATACTAGAAGAGAAAAAGAAGATTACATTTGTAGAACTCTCTCTTCTAACCAACGTATGAGCTTGAAGTCTTCTAGGAGCTTCAATCACCATCTTTGATCATCCAATCCATTTCTCTTGCATTCATTGATCTTTGAGTGTCATCCATTGCTAATTGATCTTCAAGATATGCTTAGGCAATGGATTAACTGCAAATAGGGGATTAGTCACAAGTATTTATGTTTTCTCATCATTAACACCAAGTAGGGAGAAGTCCAATACTCAACAGATACATGTTTGACCTTGCATTAAGTCTCAGAACTTTACCTAAGTTTCTAATGATAACTACATTATGATTTAACTTAGATAAATTCTTACCATACAGCTTACTATAATTTTGAACAAGATGTTTATACAATTACATAGAGATAAATTGCCTCGAGGGCATTCATCTCCCAACATTTCCCACTTGCACTCAGGCCCATTTATCCCGGTATCTCATACCGTATTTTACACATAAGTCTTTCCAGACTTCATGTGGTAGAGCCATCGTGAGTAGATCTGCTAAAATGTCTACTGTATAGACTTAAGTGTTTTCTATGTTTATATTAGACCACATATTTAAATCTCATTCAAATAATTTACTTGGTCTTTTGGAATAATTAATTTCTTGACGGGATCTCATCCAGCTCGTCGTACCTTACGAGAATTATCCATAATAAGTTTTACTGGTCATTTAGACGGTTCATAATCATTTTGATAAAGTGTCAAACTCTTTGACCACTTTGTCAAACCATATGTCCAGCCTCTTGATGCTTCGCATGCATTTTATTCGCTCCCACTGACCTTGAAAACTCTCTGACCAATTCATATAAGTTTGTTCTTCTAAATCATATTTAGAAAACGAACTTAAATGAATGCTCCAGTTTTCATGGTCATCATGAGCATTTACATCGAGTTCAGTCCGAGTAGATCTGTACAAATCTGTTAGCGAGACAGTTTCATCATAATCTATTTATAGGAGTTAAGATGAAAACAGTTCTCAGCTAACATAAGTTGTGCTTCACTACTTTCTTTCTGCACCTTTCTTCTAACTTGAAGATTTTCTTGCAGTCAATGAGAAACGCTTTCTTTGGGCACATAAACTAAAGTCCATACTTTATATTAAGTGCACGGACCTTTTTCTGATTGCATCAAGTTATTAATCAGAGTCCCTACTCCGAATTACATCCTGAAAGTTGTCTAGGCCATCATCTACTATGATATCTAACTCGACTCTTCGTCTTACGAGACTCGAGTAAGCCTTTAACTTCCTAACGATTGATTTAATGAATATCTTATTAATAAGGTCCTCATAGAATCTTAACAAAACCTAGGCATTACTATTTGGGACTTAACCCAGAGGGAGGATTGTAACTCAGAGTCACATGCCATGTATCGCACCATGTCTAACAAAGTGCGGTTCATGCTCTCTAATACACCGATGTGTTAAGAGACTTGACCTGAGAGAAAATCACATTTTCTTTTAATTACGTAAGATTTATTCAGCTAAGTATTTGATTCTACGATCTGATCGAATCAGTTCAAACACTTCTGTCATTTTGTTATCTATTTAATCAGACTTGTGTTTCAGCAAGAACACGTGTCGTAATAAAATGAGAACAACTTATCCTAGCTAACTAAGACTTGGGTCCGGGTACATCCGTATGTACCAGACTACGAGTTCAACAACTCATTCTCCCACTGTCTTTCAGAAGGAGTTTCGGCCATCATACTTTTGAGACAAGATTCACAAGTGTTTGTAGACTTCATAATACGAGAGGTCAGACCCCTCTTTATGTGACTTGTGAATCTTAGTCTCTTTGGTACGGCCTGGTCTATTTTACCATATAAGTTTTGTTATTATCTTGTGTATTCATGTATTAACATTTAATACATTATCGTTATACAAATTAATCACATAAAACGTTGCTTCAGAAGCAAGGTGACGACATTCGTCAAAAATATGTTTGACGTCCTACATGGTCCAAGAAACAACAATTGTTCCTTTTCCAACACATAGACAATCTATTTCTTTTGTATAAAGGTTATCCTGAAACCGTGACATCAAATATGTCACATTTTCAGTTCCTCCTACTTATGCCTTTACTAATGATAAATAAAACTATCTTTCTCAATTGACTTTCCTTAGTGCCTTCTTCCTTTTCAAAATCTTATTTAGATATTATGCATCTCAACAAAAATAATTGTTGTGCAAGCAACTAACGTATCCAAACACTTGAGCTTCACAACCTTGAGTTGACTCAACAAGTTGCTTGACTCAAGATCCAATTTGGATACATGGTCTTGTACCGCTCGTGCACTCATCTTCGAATCGAACTGTTTGATCGAAGTTTTGAACCTTGCGGATCAAAACCGTTTTCCATACAACCTTGATTTGACTCAACAAATTTTATGGAGAAACATGCTTTTGAACATCAATATGTTCGAGCTGCCCCTTATAGAGGTGAGTGACATGTAGCATGCATTTATTTGTTAGACCCAGAGCTTAAGGAAATCATTGTCCTTAAGCCTGTAATTAAGAAGATCATTTAATGTCAATGAGAACATAGTTTAGTCCATCAATTAGAATTTGAGTTGATATTCCATTAATCAACTATTTTGACCAGTTAACTTATTCTCTTAGAATATTATGTTTTTGATTCCATTATGTATAACATAGAATTTCCCTAGTTTAGCATATGTTCAATATTAAATATAGATAGAATGTATTTTATCTAACTATATCCTCCCACTATTTTAGCGATCATTTTAAGCCATAATAATGAACAATTTAATTAAATTAAATTAATGGGTAAGAGATCCAACCACCCTGAGTCTTACAACCTTGAGTGTGCTCAGTAAATTGCTTCACTCTGCGATTGGTAGATGACTCTTCATCAATCATATCATATATGACTCTCTTATTGGTTTTTACCCCTAGCCACTTATGATCATGAGTGTGCACATCCAAATCACAATGACTAGTCTAGTCGGACCCTTGTTTTCGTGTCTAGCTTAACTTACGTCGGCGCTCGGTGTATTCACGATACGACGGTTTAGGTCAAGTCTAGACGAGAGGATGGTTTCCATAAAGTGTCTATGACATAGCTTGAGTGTGCTCAACAACTATAACAAAGAACCTACAGTTGCCAATCTCTAAAACAAGGAGGGCTATGGCTAATCTTGAAAAAGATTTTTAACGTAATTGACTTAGATATAATCCAGGGTGTCATATAATCATGATTTGCGTCATTGCGGTCCAGCGGAACACGGCCAGGGAATTAACTAAGCCAGGATCACGTATCCCCAGTCTAGCTAGGGTTATCCAACAAAATTAGCCAAGCACATTGACCGGATCATGGTCCATTGAATGAAACTTATCACTTTTATATGCGTGCCATAGACTAAAAGGCTTTAATTAGAACTAGTTAATCCTATCAACTAATGAATCCTAAAATTCAAAATTAATTAGGATTTGTTAATAACTTTTATTAAGTCCTTATCAACTATAAGGAATGATTTATAGAGGTGCTATCCTAATCGTCCATTAGGCATTTAAAACAATTTTAAATCATAGCAGAAGCAATCTAAAAATTATCTTTTAATTATTAGACGGCTTTTAATGGCTAACCTAAAAGGTTTTCTTGTGTTATCAAATAAGCAAGAATAAAACATAGCCATTAAAATTACAACTTAATAACATCATATGAATAAGTTCATAATTATCACATAATCAATTTTATGTTTCTAACAAACATAACATGCAAATTTATCACATAAATTTAAAGCATAATTTTAAAACATAAAAATTTTATCTAATAAAATTAATTGTTTCATGTTCAAAAAATTATCGCATAATTTTAATTCAAGAACATCCAGATTAAAATCATCATATTAAAATTAGCATGCTACTAAAAAGAATTTTATCACATAAAAATAATTTTTAAAGCATCTGATATTTGATTTTCCAATTTTTAGCATTTATCACATAAGTTAAAAACTAAATCTTTATGTATTTAAAAAAAGCATACTTGCATTTATAAATACTGCAGTCCTTAGATCAGATGCAGACCTAGGCTCTGATACCACTGATTGGTTTTGAGGGACCCTTAGGGCATTATTTCTATTCTCGTCCTACGTCGGACGGACGATAGAGGCAGAAAAAACATGCAGCGGAAAAACGTTAAACTATTTAACATGCAAATGTAATGCCCTGATAGCTACTGCACAAGTACTAGAGGGGGGTGAATAGTACTTTAAAATAATCAAGAGTATAATTCCTAATTATCTTGCAAACTCAACCAACAATGCGGAAATGAAAATAGACAACAATAAAAGACAATCGCAAACAAACGAATTAACGGGTTCGAATCCACCCAAGTCTCCCCGACTTGTTCCCGGTGATCCTACGTCCCAAACACCCGGATCCCCTCTGGCTACTTGAGTTAGAAACCACTAACCCAAGTTTTGCACTATGAAATTCTTGTAGAAAACCTCTACTAGAGCAAATCATACACAAAATGAAATGTGACTCTCACAAACCGGGATCACAAACTTCTCTCATAACCGAGAGAAAAACTTGCAATATCAAAGTAAATGAAATATGAAATGCTTACCAACAAAATCCTATGCCTTGAGTAAAACTTACGATTTTAGGGCAAGGAGGATTTTGGGGAAGAAGAAGTCACCAAACCCTAACTCCAAGAAGATGAACAGCGATCGAAGCCTAGGATGGAGTTGGTGACCTTGAATCAAGCTCTTGGCTTGAGAGGCTCACAATGAAGAGAATCTCTCTTGAGGAAATTAGGGCTCAAGGAGTTGGAGAGATTCTTGTAGAAATGAGTGAGCTTGGAATTGAGAAATAAATGCTCTCTCTTTGATCTCTTAAAACTCAATAATGGCAGCCTTGAATGCTATGAAGAAGCATCTCAAGATTATATAGGATAGAGAGGAGAGAGAGAGAAAATTCGTGCAATTAATGCTCCAACAGATCTATTTCTGAAGCAGTCTAATCGGTCTAAGAAGGATCATGATCGCTCCATATTTTACACCCTTTTTCTGCATGTTTGCAAGCCACTTTGATCGCTCATATCGTGTTTTTCACGATTATTCGACAATATTGCGATGATTTTCATGATTTCTTGTTTTTGTCGTATTTCAGGAGATATGGAGCGATTCGGAGTGATTTTGAGATCAAGAGGATTTGCACCCACCCCGGAGTGTCACCCGAGGCTCTTTTGAGGGTTATTCGGTGATGGAAGACAAGTGGGAGAAGAAAGAATGTCGTAGGAGCGACGAGGAAGCGAAAAGATGAAGATTGGGCATTTGCAGCATCTCACTCGGCCAAGTGAACCACCCACTCGGCCGAGCAAGAAGACCACTCGGTCGACCAGACCGGACACGCACCAAAAAAAGAAAATAGGCGTGCACTCGACCGAGTGACGATAGTCCACTCGGCCGAGCATGGAAATCCCCTCGCCTGAGTGGCATGGGAAAATCCACTTCAAAAACGGCCGACTTACTGTTATTTTACAGGCTTTTGACGACTCCGACTCGGCCGAGCAAGAATTGCCCCTCTGCCGAGTGAGTAAATCCACTCGGCCGAGTCACCTTCCGAAGACAGACCCCCAAATCCTGAACTTACTGTAATTGTACAGGGTTTGACACTCGGCCGAGTGACATTTGTCACTCGGCCGAGTGAGCCGCCCCGCCTGCTGCGTAAACTGCGATTTTTGAGCTGCGCAAGGGCATTTTTGTCACGATTTTTTGGGCGATTTTGAGAGGTATTTAAACCCAGTGTTTGCCCTAGGTTAGAAGAACTTTTTGATACTTTTCCAGCCTTTTTAGAGAGCTTTTTAGTTAATTAGATTTAGGGCTTTTGAGAGATTAGAAAGGGGATATTTGTTGGATGCTATTGGATTCTCATTGGTTTGTCTCTTTTCTTGTCAAAAACTCTATTTTTATTGATAATCTCTCTATTGCAATGAATTGTGTTGATTTTTCTATTTAATTTCTTATGAATTTCATGATGATTAGTGAGTAGTTTTATTGTCCTAGGGCATGGGGATGAACCCTATGAACCCTATTTCTAAATTGTGATGAATTGGTGAAATTGTTGCTAGAATTGATTAGGGTTAGGTTGGGATTGATAAATTACAGATAGCTAGGGATTCATATCGATTGGGATTTGCAAGAGATTGGGTCCCAATTGATAGGAAGCCCTAGAAATTTGATTTAGATTTACGATTGGAATTTTCTAGCATTGGTTTACAAGAGATTGGACCAAGACTAGGGTTTCCAATCGTATCTCTATACAAATACCCGTTTGCAAGAGATTGGACGGGTACGAACTATCACAACCTAGGTCGTAGCTCGAGTTTGCATGAGAGTGGGCTCGAGATATGATTGGACGATGACGTCGTTCTTCATGCTAGCGGCTTAGGTTAGGGTTTGCAAGAGATTGGGCCCTAACCTAGGTTTGCTATAGACCGGCAATAGCGCGAGAGCGTGAGGTTCTACATTTAGTTGCGACTAGTTCAACTAAAATTCAAGTCTAGCAATGACGTAACCTACGAATCACGACGATGAGATACGGTTCGTAGCGGGGATTCCCTATCCCTAGGCGTTTTATTTCATTGATATTTCTATCGATACACGAACGATTGTGACATTTTCATCCCAAATTATTCTTGACCATTTGGATAGCTAGGTGATTAGAAGAGGACACTGTCATTGTCCCTTCCTGAGTTCGATACCCGCTCGCCACTACGCCGTGTGCTTGCGGTAAGACTACGAGTCGCTCGGCCCGGTTGCGTGTGTGCACCGGGCGGACGATCAGATCACTGACCAACTAGATTGGAAACTAGTCGGTCGGTGATTCTACTAGGACCGACTAACTAGATCACAGCCAATAAAGTGAATTCAAGGAGTTAGAACTAGTCGGTCTAAGAAGACTTGCCAACCGACTAGTTTGGCAACTAGTCAGTCGGTGAGTGTTCTTTGACCGACTAACAGTTGAAAAACAGTAGGCTGAATTCAAAGAGAGCTAGTCGGTTTAAGAAAAAATTCCAACCGACTAGTTTCACAACTAGTCGATCGACGGTTGTTCTTTGACCGACTAACTGTAAACAGTAGCTCAGGCTTAGAAATGAAAGACATAACTAGTCGGTCTAAGAAGGATTCCAAACCGACTAGTGTGACAACTAGTTGGTCGGTGAACCGTCTTGGACCGACTAACTGTAAACAGTAAATGAGCTGAAATTGACAAGGCAATCTAGTCGGTTCAAGAAGGACTACCGACCGACTAGATGACAATCTAGTCGGTTGGTTCTTCTTCTTGAACCAACTAAGATGCACAAGAAGCCTCAAAATGAAGCGTGAAGCTTCGGGAAAGTTTGTATGGGCTTCTAAGATAATCCTAGCTCTAAGATATGAGTGTTATAAAGATTATAAAGTAAGACCTACTCAAGGCTTAACATTCTACGAAAAGAAGCAAGAAGACTATAATATTAAGCTAGACGAACCATCTTCATAGCTTCAATCAGAATCTCTTGACTTCAATAAAGGTCCTTGGGCTTCAACGAAGCTTCAAGCACATGATCACGCACTTTGAGAAGTCTTGAGACATCGCTTTTGATGTACGTAGAATTTTGGCGACGATCTCCATAACTGCTCTCACAAAGAGTTAGTTCACGATATTTATGTTTGTTCATCATCAACACCAAATCCGGGGAATCAATACTCAACATTCTCCCCCTTTTTGGTGGTGACAAACCAACATAAATTATAATCAAAAATAATGATTCAATTGAAATTTACTTACTCCCCTTGCATTGATGACACGTTAGTTCCGTATTAAATAATAATCATACGCATCAAGCAGACGAGGAAAGTATAAAATATGAATCCAATTATTGAAATTTAGGATCTAAATCCATTTTTATTTCTTAACTCCCCCTGAATCTAACATATAGAATTAGATTCACGATAAATTGCTTTGAATTATCATGTAGCACATCGTCATTATTAATTCTCTCCCCCTTTGGCATAAGCAAAAAGAGCAGGAGGAGAACAACGACAACAACAACGGCTAAAAATAAAAGCACGGGAGTCGTAGAGTACGACCACGGTTCAAATGACACCAAAGTAAAATCACGAAGAAAATCAAATTGTGCCAACGAGACCATAGTCGAAAATCGAAAAAGAAATCATCAAAACTCAAATCAATTTCATATATTGAGTTATTGAATATACTCTCCAATATCAACATTCTTATTGAATTTAGTGCATGGAAAACAATTCTATGCTATCACAGAAACAATTCTATTAAATCCATATAAGAGTCGAGCGACGAAATCAATATCAGAGACATAAATACAATGTGCACAAGAAACGAATGGCAACATGAGGTACACATCATACAACACCAAATGTCACAACATCGATCGAAAAAGGATCACAAAGAATAAGCATTCCAAATCTAAGTGAAGTGTGCGATGTGAGGTGACAAGGTGATAAAAGCAATATGAATATCAACTATCAATATCATGCAAACGTGTTATGCCAAAAATAGATAGTAACTTCATAAAATGCAAACATCGGTTATGCATGAGATAATCTCAAAATCAAATTGACATCTACAAGCATTCAACACACATGGACACCAAATGAAAGAATATACTTACAACATTAAGCTCCCCCTACTTTGGTGCATCACTTACACACCATCAACTCCATTTGATTGAAAATCTTTGCAAATCAAGGAGTTGGTAGGGTTACTATCCCAAGGTGGATTGAACCTAGAAAACACAATTCTTGGAGCAAAATTTAGATTTGTTGCTCCTTCTCTATTTCTTGAGTACCTGAAGATAAGAATATCATTCCATGGTATCCAAGGTCATTGGGTCCTAAGAGATTAGACCTTTGGAAGCCAAGTCCAATTGGACTTAGACTTCCCAACATAATCATCATTATGCACGACATTCATAAAATAGGAATTCATGTATGCTTGTTTTTCATACATGTTAGTGTTCTTCGGGCCCCAAATAGTGAATATTTTGGGAGCCCTATTCCTATTGGGAGCATGCATACGTTGTTGATGTCTACGTGATGCATGTGGCCTATGAGGATGTGGCCTATGAAATGCATGTCGTGGATAAGCATATGGCACATGATGAAATGATGGTGGAATCATATGATATGGTGCTTGATGATAATTGTTCATATGATAGTGATGTGGATGAACATATGCATGTGGAGGAACACGTGCGTGAGGGTGTCTCACTTGGTGTGCACGTGCTCGTGGACGTAGAGCATAAAAATCATCATACCTATGAACCGGTGGAGTAGGATGTGTGTTCCTACGTGGCATAGTATTGGTGTACATAAATGCATGATCCTTCTTTGGAAGTCCACCCAAAGTGGGGTTCTTTCCAAACGAGGGTGTGTACGAAGTGGAAGCACCATTGGTAGATGAACTACCAATGGGGTGTTTGCTCCCATTCATTGAGGCATCGTAAGTTGGCCTAACAAAGGTAGTAGATGATTTGGATGAATTTCCCATCTTATACCCCAAGCCAATGTGATGATTGGCCGGAAGTAAGTCATTTAAGATTTTATCTAAATGGTCCTTACCTTTATTGAATTTATTAATTCGGCCTAATGTGCACTCATACTTCTCGGTGAGAGAATGCATAGAAGCATCCAAGGTGGACACTTGCGATGTGAGTGCATAAACACGATATTTGATATTCTCATTCTCAATACTCAAAGTTGAGTTTTGAGAAGTCAAATCCGCCATCTCGCGTTCATCCGATTTCTCAATATGAACATGCTCAAGTTGAGATTTGAGATTTACAATCTCATTTCTCAAACCTTCAACAACGGTGTCGTTGTCGATGGTGATAGGCTTAGGTGAGGTTTGGTGACTAGTTAACTCATCTTTAGTCTTAGTATATCTATTTACTAGTTTAAAATATTTAGACCAAATTTGCTCGTTAGCTAATCTAAGGTCATCCATAGTTACCTCATCACCTTCATCCTCGCTTTCATCGGAGGAGGAGTCTTGATCATGTTCCTCTCTAGCCATGAAGCACATGTGTGCTTGCTCCACTTGTTCATTGTCCAACTCTCCACTTGAGGAGTCATCCTCGGAGCCGGTGAATGTGCCGACAAGCCCTTTCTTGTACCCTTTCTTGTACTTCTTTGACTTGTCGAACTTTGGTACCTTCCACTTCTCCTTGTGTTTGTTTTGAGGACAATCCGCTTTCAAGTGTCCTGGCTTGTTGCATTTATAACACAAAGGAGCGGAGGCGTTAGAAGAACTAAATTTAGATTTGTGTCACGCCCCGCTTCACAAAACAGCAGAGGCGAAGCGTGACTAAGGCCCGCTTGGGCCGGAGCTGTGAAGCCCGGGCCCAATAAGCGTTTGTAGGGGTACCATTTAAAAACTTCAGGTCTTGCATTTAATAAGGTTCGAAACAATAGGAAGTACAGAAAGAAAGTGTCATTCATTAAAGATAAGAGATATAATATCCAGCGAGTACAAAGTCTAAAAAGAAGCCTAAGCATGGCAACAAGCTATCTAAAAGCAAACTAAAGTAATAACCTCTGAAAGTGAAGACTAATAGACCTCAAGGTCTAGTCCTTGTCAGGTACGTACTCTGGGTCGACGTCCTCGGCTCCACGTACTCCAGTAAGTCTGCCTCATCCACGAACTCTGGTTGAACACCTGACGTACAGCACCAAAGAAGGAAACTGTACGTCAGGTAAAGTCTACAAGAAGGGTTAGACTTTACCGTAAGTGCACCGAACTTTAAACAACGGTTTACTGGTTGATTAGCATGCTGAGGTTCTATTACACAACAGTTTACTGGTTGATTAGCATGCTGAGGTTATGACAGGAGAACAAGGTAAAGTAAACGCAGCAAGAAAGTAAACGTGACAAATAGTAGTCATAGCGAGTGCCACGAACTACGGGACTAGCCTACAGGTGTCAAGACAAGTCGGGACGTGACGGGACAAGACGAGACAAGACAAGTGAGACATGAAAGGGTTCACGCCTTACGGTTCGAGGGGGATCAAACCCTCTTGCCGTGCGCACGCTCAACCCAACCCCAAACCCCTAGAAAGACAAGACAAGACAAACAGTACAAGGGATCACTCGCTCTAGCTTGGCGAGTGCCCTATTGCCCTCTGGGCTGTGTAACAGTACAAGGGATCACTCTCTCTAGCTTGGAGAGTGCCCTATTGCCCGCAGGCTGTGAATCAGTACAAGGGATCACCCACTCACTGGTGAGTGCCCTATTGCCTGCAGGCTGTGTAAGACGGGACGGGACGTGACAAGACGGGAAGGGTTATTCTAGTGTGTCCACACACACGCACACACATGATAGCCATACGATATCAAAAGTTGTTGTTGTCAGGCACAGACTTCGTCGTCAAGTCTGAGCCGTCAGGGGTCGTCTCGGACGCTATCATTTCACGTCTGGTTCTATTTGTTCACAGTTATCAGTTCTAACCAACTAAGGCCTAAGCACGGCCAAAAGTGCAAGTGGATACACTTGTCTGTGGTGGCGAGTGTGTCGTCCGTCCAGAGCGCCTCGTCCAAGCGTTGCATCCTCGGTAGTCCGTCTCAACACGACGCGAGAGCTACTCTGACGTCGGGTAGCGACGTCAGGGGTTGGATTCCGGTGGTGTGAACGGTATGGAACGTCCGGTTCACTGTCAATAAAACACGTGCCCGGATGAGTTTGAGACGACGGCTAGAATAATTAGACAAGCTCCAAAACGTTTAGTGACCCAGTTTTAATTAAGTTTCAGTCCTATGGTGTGTGTCACATCATTATCAATGTTATAAACTTGCTAAATGAGTTAAGTCGCTAGTACGAAAGATTTACAACATGCAGTAAAAGTTTAAGCACCCTCTGATATTACTAATTAGCATAACTAACTTATACCAACTTAAAATATAATTACTGACTTAATAATCTAGTAACACTTATTAATCTAGTTACAGACTTAAAATATAACCTAAAAGAACAGCTTGTCATATAAAAGCTCTAGCTGGGGCAAACATTGATAATATGTAATAGGTCCTAGCATGGCCTATGAAAGAAATATAACTCAAACTCCAACCCAGCTAGCCCTATATATAAAAAGCTAACCCATATATAAATTCCAAGGCAACTAACCCTAATAGTTATATATCCAATGGCAATATCAGGTAACACCAACCCCCCTCAGGTAAAAAAAACTTAACTTAACAATAGGAAATTTCAAGCTAACCTTAAAACTTAAGTATAACATTATACTAACACATCTTAACACATATTTTCTAATAGTAACTGACCCTAACATATATTTATCCAAAAACAGCCTTCATACAACAACTCCTCAGGTTTCAAAACTTAACCTAACAACAGTATGTAGCAAGCTAACCCTAAAAACAATTGAAATATAACTTAAACTAACAATGAACCTCAACACATGTAACTAACCCCTTGTAAGCTTCGTCCTCGTTGTTGGCTGTAGGTGGGGGCAACGAGGACGTCGTGAGGAGGGGGACTGCGGCGGTCGGAGCCCCAGTCGGCGGTTACGGCGGCGGTAGCGGTGGTTGTAGCTGCTGCTGCGCTGCTGCGGCTCCTGGAAGAAGAAGACGACGGAAGCGGCAGTTGCGGCGGAGAGTACGATGGCTGTAGTACCGGAAGCGCTGCTGGGAGCGGTTCACGGTGGCTAGGGGGTAGGTCGGAGGAGTTGAGGGCGAAGGTGGTGGTCTAAAGTCACGGCGACGAGGTACGTTGCGTGCGAAAACAAGAGGGTGCGGCGCTGTGAAAAATTGTTGCGTGAGGAGAAAATTTTCGGCGGCTGCTTTCGTTGTTGGGTGTTTAAAAAAATAACCTAGGTTGTTATAATTAAATAGGAGAGGAAGGGTCACGTGAGTATGGGCTAGGTCTAGGGCTATTAGTTAGGTTTGTTTTCTTTTAAGGAATTTGTTATTAATAATTTAAAAAAAATGATTCACTCCCTCTCTCTCCCTCTCTCCCATGTGCAGCGTGACAAGGCAAAAGAATGAGGCTAGGTCACTTGATTTGGATATATATTATAATTAATTATAGGGGAAAGAAAACCAAATGAACTTAGGGTTAAAAAAATACAATATGTTGGGCCAAAAGTGCAAGTAGGTCAAACGAAGCCCAAAAATCGTACGATAAATACTGGGATGACCGGGACGATGAGAGAAAGAAATCCTAGAAGACGGATCACAATTCCGACGACGAGAAATGAAATTAAAAATAAAAACGTCTCACGTCAAAACTGAAAATTGTGATGTCTCTTCAAATAAAATCAAACCGTGGGTGAACGACCCGAGAAATGTCGTTCCAAATTAGTGCCACAATTTAATACTCTCAGAGACGAACACAACGACATATCACACCAAAGTATTCAAGAACACACAAAGTCTGAAATAAATACGTGCACGGTCAAAAGCACGTGCAAGAAAAGAGTACGATCGAAAACCGGCTGTTACATTCTACCCACCTTAGAAATGATTCCGCCCTCGGAATCACTTATAATAATAATAATAATAATAATAATGTTTATAAACACTTAAGCATATAACTCTCATCTTCCACACAATAATCCCTAATCCTATAACTTCAACATCGTCCCTCCAATAATCCATCATGACCCGACTTCTCACTGGATAATGCCACGACTAAACTCACCTCTTAACACTTAGCTTTAGACCCATTACTGCTGTTCAAATTTCCAACTCCAAGTTTCCAACTCCAAGTTTTCATAAAAGAAAAATAATCATCTCCTCATACCATACCACCCCACTATACATCATCGCTCAATAACATCTTTAAATTTCTAAATCTCTTCCTAATATTAATCAAACGCGAAAATGATGTTCTAGTCAATCACCAATCCAAAACAAAACCTGTCTATCTTATAACCCCTTCACAAATCAACAATTTCCATGTCCTCAATACGTTCCTTGTCCTAGCTTCCCATAAATTTATCCGCCAATTAATTGAACTATCAAAAATCACATCTTATCCCACTCACTATAATTAACCCCAAACGATATTAAGTCCGACTACCTAGCCATTCATTTTTTTCTCAACACATCGTGTCATTCTCAATGTCTTCTCACGTCAACTCGACAATCAAGTCTTGATGCTTTAAAATGCTCCGCTCATTCTCATGATCACCCTAACTCATACTATACTCCGTAGCTACTCCTATCTATCACTCGTCTAAGCCTCAGGTCTGATAAGTTAACATCTCCTCGCATATAATTTCATCCAACCAGAATTCTCCATTGAGTCCGTCACACATCGGTATTATAAATAAGTCTTGGACAGCTCACTCTTTATATCCGAAAGAAATTCTAATCCAACATCCTTGTGTTCCAAAATAAATTAATCATTGCTATAATAAAAACTCGTCTCACCCTGAGCCTACCCGCAAACAAAATCCTATAACGATAATAGCTAGTCCCAATAATATAACAATCATAAACACAGAAATTTTTAAGGGAGAAAGAAAAGAAGTGAAAAGGAAACTTAAGACCAAAGACACATTTAAAATATTTGGAAAAAAAATGTGTGGAGTTGCGGTAATGGGTGAGGAAGGATAATTGATTCGTGATCTTGTGAGCTAATTTCAAAAACATTAAAGATTTGGTTTAAAAGAAAACAAAGCTTTGATACAATCACATGCAGCCAAGATAGACTTATTCATTAATATAAAGACCAAGTCTAAGGAACTGTCTGCTATGACACTATTCACATCATATGAATACTATCATTCAGACAACTTCAAGCATAACATGGTTAACACTGAGTACACATTCAAGACACAAGGGCAATCATCAGGATCCTAACGATGACACACTCATACAGGTCTACACACTCTACCTATACTCATGCACCATGACGAAATCACCTACCAAAGGGCTTATTCCTAAACTGGAGGTAGCATGGACAACTACAAGGACTAATGTCTACGCAAAATAAAGGAAACAGAAACTAAAAGTGTAACGAAATAAATCGGAAAGAACGAGTTCAAGTAAGGCGGGGCAAGGAGATAGTTGGTTGGGTGGAACGAAAAAATATTCTAAAAAATGATTTAACGATGAAAGTAGGATTTTGTGCAAAATATGGTATCATATACCTTTTAAATATATATATATATATATATACTTAAAAGTGAGCAGATGTAGCAAATTAAAATTTTGGAATAGTAAGACGAAGGAAGGATGGGTAGGGTGAGAAACGATTGTTTTACAAATGAAAATAAGTTTACACAAAGATTATGAAATGTGGTCACGAAGAACATAGAACTGATATAATAATAATAATAATAAAATAATTGGGGTACCCTCTAGTTTAGATAATATTTTAAAAAAAGTATGTACGGTAAGTGATTAGAAATAGATCTTGTAGTCCAGAAAAGTATAAATTGAATTATCAAAATGTTAACAAGGTTTTAAAACTGAAAATATGAAAGATATCGATTTGAAAATAAATACGAGATAGTAACAACGAAAATTTACGACCAAAAGGGTTTCATAGTCAGGGAAAGAATTTTAACTCAACCGAAAAAAACAAGAAATTTTAAAATATGTAATATAGGGGGTTTTAAAGAATTTAAGCTGAGCGAAAAGGAAAAAAATAACTTAGTAAAGGAATTTCGAAAATACTTTTAGGGGAAGCAGAATAGGCCAATGAAGGGATTTGAAGGATCAACGATAATCGTCCGGAAACGATCACGCAAATCGGGAGAAAGGAAAATGATCGCATGATGGTTACACATAGAATAAGATGCAAGGAGGCTGCGATGGGACCCTACGATCGATAACGCAGAAGTGTAATGATCAGAGAGGCGCTAGAAGTCAGGGGTCCTAATTATCGGGTCGTCTAAAGATTAGGATAACTCAACTCTAAGAGTTCCTAATGGGCTAGACTATAATCAGGATCTAAAGAGAAGGTTAATAAGAGAATCAAGGTTACGTTCTGCTGGGCCCGAAGTCGGTGGACCCGAGCGAACGACCAAAAGAGAGGGGTTCTAGAAATTTAACACGATCAGAATCAAATGGGGACGCTAAGGTACCATAGGACGAGGATGACTAGATCTTTAACCAAGGTGTCTGACTAACCAACTAGGACGTCTACCTAAGTCTTCCTACCATCTAGGACTGGGTAAACCTAATTTAGACTTGTACATGGATATTAAATGAATGCGGTACTCTTATTGTTCCGAACTTTTGCAGGACCTGCATGGGCCACCACTAAAACCTGTCACGCCCTGCTTCCCAAAACAGCGGAGGCGAAGCGTGACTAAGGCCCGCTTGGACCGGAGCTGTGAAGCACGGGCCCAATAAGCGTCTGTAGGGGTACCATTTAAAAACTTCATGTTCTTGCATTTAATAAGGTTCGAAACAATAGGAAGTACAGAAAGAAAGTGGCATTCATTAAAGATAAGAGATATAATATCCAGCGAGTACAAAGTCTAAAAAGAAGCCTAAGCATGGCAACAAGCTATCTAAAAGCAAACTAAAGTAATAACATCTGAAAGTGACGACTAATAGACCTCAAGGTCTAGTCCTTGTCAGGTACGTACTCTGGGTCGATGTCCTCGGCTCCACGTACTCCAGTAAGTCTGCCTCGTCCACGAACTCTGGCTGAACACCTGACGTACATTACCAAAGAAGGAAACTGTACGTCAGGTAAAGTCTTCAAGAAGGGTTAGACTTTACCGCAAGTGCACCGAACTTTAAACAACGGTTTACTGGTTGATTAGCATGCTGAGGTTCTATTACACAACAGTTTACTGGTTGATTAGCATGTTGAGGTTATGATAGGAGAACAAGGTAAAGTAAACGCAGCAGGAAAGTAAACGTGACAAATAGTAGTCATAGCGAGTGCCACAAACTACGGGACTAGCCTACAGGTGTCAAGACAAGTCAGGACGTGACGGGACAAGACGAGACAAGACAAGTGAGACACGAAAGGGTTCACGCCTTACGGTTCAAGGGGGATCAGACCCTCTTACCGTGCACACGCTCAACCCAACCCCAAAACCCAAGGAAGACAAGACAAGACAAATAGTACAAAGGATCACTCGCTCTAGCTTGGCGAGTGCCCTATTGCCCTCTGGGCTGTGTAACAGTACAAGGGATCACTCTCTCTAGCTTGGAGAGTGCCCTATTGCCTGCAGGCTATGAATCAGTACAAGGGATCACCCACTCACTGGTGAGTGCCCTATTACCCGCAGGCTGTGCAAGACGGGACGGAACGTGACAAGACGGGAAGGGTTATTCTAGGGTGTCCACACACACGCACACACATGATAGCCATACAATATCAAAAGTTGTTGTTGTCAGGCTCAGACTTCGTCGTCAAGTCTGAGCCGTCAGGGGTCGTCCCGGACGCTATCATTTCACGTCTGGTTCTATTTGTTCACAGTTATCAGTTCTAACCAACTAAGGCCTAAGCACGGCCAAAAGTGCAAGTGGATACACTTGCCTGCGGTGGCGAGTGTGTCGTCCGTCCAGAGCGC
Organism: Scilla litardierei; assembly: GCA_030789695.1. NCBI lineage: Eukaryota > Viridiplantae > Streptophyta > Magnoliopsida > Asparagales > Asparagaceae > Scilla > Scilla litardierei. The sequence continues at coordinate 127,328,141 of CM061135.1, read as the reverse complement.
CTCGTCCAAGCGTCGCATCCTCGGTAGTCCGTCTCAACACGACGCGAGAGCTACTCTGACGTCGGGTAGCGACGTCAGGGGTTGGATTCCGGTGGTGTGAACGGTATGGAACGTCCGGTTCACTTTCAATAAAATACGTGCCCAGAGGAGTTTAAGACGACGGCTAGAATAATTAGACAAGCTCCAAAACGTTTAGTGACCCAGTTTTAATTAAGTTTCAGTCCTATGGTGTGTGTCACATCATTATCAATGTTATAAACTTGCTAAATGAGTTAAGTCGCTAGTACGAAAGATTTAAAACATGCAGTAAAAGGTTAAGCACCCTCTGATATTACTAATTAACATAACTAACTTATACCAACTTAAAATATAATTACTGACTTAATAATCTAGTAACACTTATTAATCTAGTTATGGACTTAAAATATAACCTAAAAGAACAGCTTGTTATATAAAAGCTCTAGCTGGGGCAAACATTGATAATATGTAATAGGTCCTAGCATGGCCTATGAAAGAAATATAACTCAAACTCCAACCCAGCTAGCCCTGTATATAAAAAGCTAACCCATATATAAATTCCAAGGCAACTAACCCTAATAGTTATATATCCAATGGCAATATCAGGTAACACCAACCCCCCTCAGGTAAAAAAAACTTTACTTAACAATAGGAAATTTCAAGCTAACCTTAAAACTTAAGTATAACATTATACTAACACATCTTAACACATATTTTCTAATAGTAACTGACCCTAACATATATTTATCTAAAAACAGCCTTCATACAACAACTCCTCAGGTTTCAAAACTTAACCTAACAACAGTATGTAGCAAGCTAACCCTAAAAACAATTGAAATATAACCTAAACTAACAATGAACCTCAACACATGTAACTAACCTCTTGTAAGCTTCTTCCTTGCTATTGGCTGTAGGTGGGGGAACGAGGACGTCGTGAAGAGGCGGACTGCGACGGTCGGAGCCCCAGTCGGCGGTTACGGCGGGGGTAGCGGCGGTTGTAGCTGCTGCTGCACTGCTGCAGCTCCAGGAAGAAGAAGACGACGGAAGCGACAGTTGCGGCAGAGAGTACGATGGCTGTAGCACCGGAAGCGCTGCTGGGAGTAGTTCACGGCGGCTAGGGGGTAGGTCGAAGGAGTTGAGGGCGAAGGTGGTGGGCTAAAGTCACGGCGACGAGGTACGTTGCGTGCGAAAACAAGAGGGTGTGGAGCTGTGAAAAATTGTTGCGTGAGGAGAAAATTTTCGGCGGCTGCTTTCGTTGCTGGGTGTTAAAAAAATAACCTAGGTTGTTATAATTAAATAGGAGAGGAAGGGTCACGTGAGTATGGGCTAGGTCTAGGGCTATTAGTTAGGTTTGTTTTCTTTTAAGGAATTTGTTATTAATAATTTAAAAAAAATTATTCACTCCCTCTCTCTCCCTCTCTCCCATGTGCAGCATGACATGGCAAAAGAATGAGGCTAGGTCACTTGATTTGGATGTATAGTATAATTAATTATAGGGGAAAGAAAACCAAATGAACTTAGGGTTAAAAAAAATACAATATGTTGGGCCAAAAGTGCAAGTAGGTCAAACGAAGCCCAAAAATCGTACGATAAATACTGGGATGACCGGGACGACGAGAGAAAGAAATCAGAGAAGACGGATCACAATTCTGACGAAGAGAAACGAAATTAAAAATAAAAATGTCTCACGTCAAAACTAAAAATTGTGACGTCTCTTCAAATAAAATCAAACCGTGGGTGAACGACCCGAGAAATGTCGTTCCAAATTAGTGCCACAATTTAATACTCTCAGAGACGAACACAATGACATATCACACCAAAGTATTCAAGAACACACAAAGTCTGAAATAAATACGTGCACGGTCAAAAGCACGTGCACGAAAAGAGTACGATCGAAAACCGACCGTTACAATTTGTTCTTGAAATTACCTTTCCGAAAGAATCGGTTGAACTTTTTTGCCATGAGGGCAATGGATTCCAAGTCCAACTCGTCTTCCGAGTCTTCATCATCGGTAGATGTAGATGGAGTGGCCTTGAACGCAATCGCCTTTTTATTTGGCTCGTCTTGCTTCAAGTAAGACTTCATCTTGTACTGCATCTTTAGTTTACTGTCCTTGCGTACCTCATAAGACATCAAGGTACCCATTAGTTGAATGACAGTATATTTACTCATATCGTTACCTTCCTCGATGGCGAAGGTACGCTTTTCCCAACAAGAAGGAAGTCCGTCAATGATCTTTGAGACTTTCTTCTTTTGGGTGTAAGTCTTTTCAAGAGCCTCTAACTCGTTGGTAATGTCAACGAAGCGAGCATAGTACTCCTTCATCTTCTCACCTTGTTGCATGTGAAATAATTCATAATCTTTATTTACAACAACGAGTTTGGAGTCTCTTACCCTACTCATTCCTTCATGCAAGATGAGGAGTGAGTTCCAGATTTGATATGCACTCTTACATGTGCATATCTTGTTGAAGTCTTCGGGCTCCAAAGCACACTGCAAGGCATTCATTGCCTTGGCATTGTTTACCTCCGTGGCGACCTTCGCGGTAGTCTACTTCGTGAAGTCTGGTTTGGTGGGCTCGACATACTCCGTCAACGTGACTCTCCATTCAGAGGCACTTCGGAGGAACGTTTCCATCCTGCATTTCCAGTACCCATAATTGGTACCGTTGAAGAAGGGAGGCCTAGTTGAGGAGTGTCCTTCCATCACCGAAGAAGCACCTTCACGGTTCCTGAAGGTGCTATAGTCTGAAGGTGGACAAAACGTTCTTATTTTCGTTGGTAGACATAGCTATGAACTTGGCTCTGATACCAAATGTAATGCCCTGATAGCTACTGCACAAGTACTAGAGGAGGGTGAATAGTATTTTAAAATAATCAAGAGTATAATTCCTAATTATCTTGCAAACTCAACCAACAATGCGGAAATGAAAATAGACAACAATAAAAGACAATCGCAAACAAACGAATTAACGGGTTCGGATCCACCCAAGTCTCCCCGACTTGTTCCCGGTGATCCTACGTCCCAAACACCCGGATCCCCTCCGGCTACTTGAGTTAGAAACCACTAACCCAAGTTTTGCACAATGAAATTCTTGTAGAAAACCTCTATATGATCAAATCATACACAAAACGAAATATGACTCCCACAAACCGGGATCACAAACTTCTCTCACAACCGAGAGAAAAACTTGCAATATCAAAGTAAATGAAATATGAAATGCTTACCAACAAAATCCTATGCCTTGAGTAAAACTTATGATTTTAGGGCAAGTAGGATTTTGGGGAAGAAGAAGTCACCAAACCCTAGCTCCAAGAAGATGAACAGCGATCGAAGCCTAGGATGGAGTTGGTGACCTTGAATCAAGCTCTTGGCTTGAGAGGCTCATAATGAACAGAATCTCTCTTGAGGAAATTAGGGCTCAAGGAGTTGGAGAGATTCTTGTAGAAATGAGTGAGCTTGGAATTGAGAAATAAATGCTCTCTCTTTGATCTCTTAAAACTCAATAATGGCAGCCTTGAATGCTATGAAGAAGCATCTCATGATTATATAGGATAGAGAGGAGAGAGAGAGAGAAAATTCATGCAATTAATGTTCCAACGGATCTATTTCTGAAGCAGTCTAATCGGTCTAAGAATGATCACTGACCGACTAGATTGGCAACTAGTTGGTCGGTGATTCTACTAGGACCGACTAACTAGTTCACAGCCAATAAAGTGAATTCAAGGAGTTAGAACTAGTCGGTCTAAGAAGACTTGCCAACCGACTAGTTTGGCAACTAGTCAGTCGGTGAGTGTTCTTTGACCGACTAACAGTTGAAAAACAATAGGCTGAATTCAAAGAGAGCTAGTCGGTTTAAGAACAAATTCCAACCGACTAGTTTCACAACTAGTCGGTCGACAGTTGTTCTTTGACCGACTAACTATAAACAGTAGCTCAGGCTTAGAAATGAAAGACATAACTAGTCCGTCTAAGATGGATTCCAAACCGACTAGTTTGACAACTAGTCGGTCGGTGAACCTTCTTGGAACGACTAACTGTAAACAGTAAAAGAGCTGAAATTGACAAGGCAATCTAGTCGATTCAAGAAGGATTACCGACCGACTAGATGACAATCTAGTCGGTTGGTTCTTCTTCTTGAACCAACTAAGATGCACAAGAAGCCTCAACATGAAGCGTGAAGCTTCGGGAAAGTTTGTATGGGCTTCTAAGATAATCCTAGCTCTAAGATATGATCGTTATGAAGATTATAAAGTAAGACCTACTCAAGGCTTAACATTCTACGAAAAGAAGCTAGAAGACTATAAAATTAAGCTAGACGAACCGTCTTCAAAGCTTCAATCCGAATCTCTTGACTTCAATAAAGGTCCTTGAGCTTCAACGAAGCTTCAAGCACATGATCACGCACTTTGAGAAGTCTTGAGACGTCGCTTTTGATGTACATAGAATTTTGGCGACGATCTCCATAACTGCGCTCACAAAGAGTTAGTTCACGATATTTATGTTTGTTCATCATCAAAACCAAATCTGGGGAATCAATACTCAACAGCAAGCCCTAAGGATATCAAGACCCTAGCTAGGATCTCTACTATCTTGAAGTGGGTCTGACCACCCCAAGATAGATCTAAACTACAATAATATTATAAATACTACGCTTAATTTAAACTACATACCCGGAACCTTGCTTGCACCGGCAAGGTGTACCGAACCGCGTCCCGAGTCGCTCCCCGTCTCGAGCCGAACCGCTTCCAAAACCGTACCGCGTCCCGAGGCGAGCAACCCCCTTGTCGCTGAGCCAACCACGCGTCGAAGAAAGTTTCACTTGAGTGGATCCTTCGTCAAGACTCCGGATCGAATCCGAGCCCCTTCGTGGCTTTGCTAGAGCCCTTCAGGAGCAAGGTAGAAATATATAAAGAATAGAAAATATATATTTTAATCTTAGATCCGAGCGTGCTCCAAACTTTTTGGGAGTCGCTGACGTGTGCCCCGGCTTGCTAACCGCAAATGGCCGGAGGAACCACGTGTGGGTTTAGATATTTGTAACCGCAAGCGCACGGTGTTGTAGTGTGGCTTGGGGGTCGAACACAGGGAGGCTAGGATGTGCTTGTGTCAAGGAGGACCAAAATCACCCCGTGGGCGAGCTAGCCCGAATCGGTTGATGGGTTGTCACGAAAAGTAATGCAAGGTATGAACAATAAGAAAATAAACCCGGGACTTTGATTTCCACTCCAACGAGCGACTCTTGTCGATGCGGCCTGCGGGTAGGATGGCGATCGGAATTAGGGTCTAATGGTGAGACGTTGCCTCTGAAAGTGGTACCGGCGTCCCATGGGCCCGATATTCCGGTCGGGGCCCGATTTGATACACCGGACTTCCCGGATTCGATCAGTGGGCACTCCCATGTCCATTAACACTGATCGATTCCGGGAGCACTAAGCTCGCAATGATAACTCCCAACGTCTCATCATGCCGCTCCCGCGTGCTAGGATTCGACGTCTATGCTAAGGGCGTGAGCTATGGCTAGGGAGTCAACCGCCAAGTTTATTCCCCCTTGGCCCAACAGTCAAAGGCGGTCTTTTTTCCGCCGATGACAATAAAACACCCCGCGTAACTGTTAGATTCCTTATCCCTATCGATTTCCTAACCCTATGGATGCATCGGGAAGAGCCCCCGAAGGGGTTTCCGCCAAAATCCCAGATTTGGGAACTACTCACAAATATTCATTAAAAAGCGATCTAAACGAAAATGAACCGTTAAAATCATAATCAGACGATTGGAATGCGGAAGTAATAGAGCAATTAAGACAATACTAAAGTTTAAGAAAGATCCGAAAACTTACAATAGAAAAGTAATTACAGCCGTCACAATAGGAGAAAACAGTAAAAACTAACAGCTCCCCCGTTTCTGGAACCCTAGGGGTTCTATTTATAGGATCTCGTATCACCCGATCGGTTGACAAGTCAACCGATCGGGTGATCCGTTACAAATATTAAACAGAAAACGACGGACTTTCACCCGGTCATATGAACCGGTCGGGTTAGTTCTTGGAGTGACCGGTTGGATCTTGGCTCCATCGGGTGAAGGGATCGGTTGGGTGCCCGTGTCTTCGGCTCCTCAGCATCAGCTACAGATGAACCGATCGGGTGAGAGTCACCCGATCGGTTGGAATTTGGCTTGAGAAGACAGAGAGTTGGCCCCCGTTGAACCAGCCTGTGGACCGGTCGGGTGACTTCCACTTGAGCTCCGGCTGAGACCGGGTGGTGCACGCGTGTATCACCCGATCGGTTGGAGATGACCAACCGACCGGGTGAGGGGCTGAAAGATGTAATCTTCGTCGTTTGACCCCCTGGATCACGCGTGACTCCTCCCGTTGCTCTGGGGACTTGAGATATCGTCGTTAAACGTCCCCTACGCGGGCAATCTCCTGCAAACATGGAGAAACAAAGAAAAGTGAAAGAAAACGAGAAAATACGAGAAAACGAATAAAATACGGCGGAAAATACGGAGAAACACAAAAGAAAACGTGCGTGAATATATGAAATATAAACGCACGTCAAAATCCCCCAAGCTGAACTCTTCCTCGTCCTCGAGGAAGACGAGTGAGAGTAGGAGCTCGGAGGGGAAAAATAGAGAGAAAGAGAGAAAAAGAAAACTCTATATCCTAGATCGTCCGTCAGAGCCAACAAAATCAAAAACGACACACCAAGCAAGCAAACGTCAAGTCACATCACAAAACCTAGGAAAACGAGTCCAAATAAGTGTCGTGGGCCCACGCGGTGAAGCGCGGGTGAGTGTGGTCGTGCGCTAGCAGTCGGTGTCGCTATCTACGATGTGCAATAAAGCTCGATATACACAGACCCAGGAAACGACCCAAATACCTATTCAAATTTGAAATTGCGGTGAATATTAGTTCAAGCATGCATGAGAAGAGTGTAAGAAGTGAAGCGCATCATGCATCGGGGACTCCATAACTATGGTTAAGGAAATCATGCCACTATAGCCTAGATACTAGCTAAAAAGTTCCTAAGCCAAGTGTTTTCGAAAACGATGGGGGTTGAGATGATGTGGAGTAGAACACTCGGTGCAAATTCTCGCCTTCCCTTTATTCTCGGTAGATATGAAAAGTATTCACACTTGAAAATTTTTTTTGGTTTTGGGTATTTGTATTTTTTTGGCTTTTTGGCTATACAAAATTTTTCTTTTCTTTTCTTTTCTCTTTTTTTGGATTTTTGGGTTTTTGGCTATACACATGTGTACTCTCCCAAGTGGGAGAACGGTACACGACGAGGGGATTTGCACCAAGTAAAACAAAAAAGAAGTCGAAATCTAAACACTTGGGCAAAGGAAACTATTCTCGCTAAATAGAGCATAGGCTAAATGGGTTATCCTAGTCCTTAATTGTGGAATCCTGACACATTCGAATTGAAATATACGATATAAATATAGCATGCATATAGTAGAAGCAAATACCGCATATTCAAATCGAAGCATGATAATCTAGGGGTCATTCCTGGACAGATACATAAAGTAAAATCACAAAGTAGAAGCACACCAAATAACTTGGCACGATGCACGACTCACAAAAAGCTAAGTGGACCCACGATGCGTGAAATGCAAGAGGACTCGAAACCCTAGGGTTAGTGAATGTGATTATCGATGTCATGCTAGGTGTGTGTGATTTCGTGGCGATTCATCATAGGGTTCATCTCTAGGAGTAAGAGATAAAAAGAAGAGAAGAGAAAAAAGAAAAAAAAACACGATGAAAACGACACAAAAACGAAAAAGAAGGACTCAAATGACGCACACAGTGTGACTCCCCCAAGCTGAAGCTTGCATTGCCCTCAATGCAATATGAGTGAGTACGGGAGGGCAATGAAGATGGGGGGAATACGCACCGATACAAAAAGAAATGAAAACGAGAAAAACACAGAGATGAAACTGAAAATAAAGAAAAATCAAAATCAAAATCAAACGACACGAAAATAGAAATAAAACCATAAGACACGACACTCAAAAGGGGAAAAACAAGCACACACACACACACAAAAATGAGAAAAACAACAAAACACGACAACACACCAAAATAGACGTCCCCCAAGCTAGACATGACAGTGCTAGCAAATAAAATGTGATCGTGAAATGCAGAAATATGCAAGGGGGAGTCAAAAACAAACAAGGTGAAATCAGAAAGCAGGAGATGGTGAGTCCTCGTCCTCCTCGGAAGAGGGTGTGGTTGGGTGGTCGGGGGAGGCTGGGGGTGTGCGGAGAAGTGGGGAATGAGGTGGAGGAATAGGGGCAGCGGTGGTGTGAACGATGGAAGGAGTGTCGGTGGAGGTGGGTGGTGGTGGTAGGACGGCGATCAAGGCGGTGGTGAGAGGAATAGAAATGGGGGAAGAAGATGTGGTGGTGACAGTAGTGGGTGGTGGTGGGAGGGATCTGGAGCGCACCGGCAATTTCCTCCGACGCACGTATGCAGTGATGGAGGAGGAGGGAGGAGGTAGCGTGGGTGTGATGGAAGTGGTCGGGAGGGGGGAAGTGGATACCGGGATGGGAATAGATGAGGGAGGAGAAGAATATGGTGAGGGAGGTGATGGATGTGGGGATGTGTGGGAGGGTGGAGGAGAAGATCGTCGAGGTGGTGAAGGTGGAGGTGGACCGTGGATGTGAGTGAGAAGGCGAAGAATGGTGGCCACGTTCCTCTCAAGTGCGAGGAAACGTGGGTGAGTGAGAAAAGAGGACGTTGATGGGTCCGAGGAGCCAGAGGACATGGCGAGCTCACGGAGGGCAGCGACCTCCCTTTCAAGACCAAGACGGGCAGAGACCTGGCGGCAACCAAAAGATGTGGACTGACGTGAGGCAGAAGTGGTGCCGGCAGGTAAGGTGGAAGTGGTGCCGGCGGCAGTGGTCATGCCGACACAGGAGACAAGGCCAGAAATGGCCGCTAAGAGGTGCTCAGACGTGATGGGCCCCGGAACAGAAACAGGACGACTCGGGCCAGCCCCCATATCTCCCCGAGACGCAGGGATATCCTGCTCGCCTAAGTTGGTGGCAGGGGACGGTGGTCTGCGTGCGTCCGCGGGAAGGAAAGGAAGGTTCAACCCCGCTAGGAAGTTGGGATCTGGTGGGAAGGTCCAATCTCCCACAAGAGCAATGGTCATGCGAGCAGGGTTGGGGAGAATGGTGTAAGGGGCTGTGGGTGTCCATAATTGAAGATGAAGCGGCCATCGGAGTGGGGTTTAATCATGTGGATGTGCCGCAGGACATCAATATCTAGCTGTGAGGGTCCTGCGGCAGCTGGAAGATTATTGGGAATGGGAATATTAAATTGGGGGTAAGAACAAATGATAGTAATGATGCCCCCACAACAAAACTTCCCCTTACCGGCCCGGCTGATCTCGAGAAGCTTGTAAACAAGCCAATCGCCGTCATGGATGGGGACGGTAGGGGCCCTGAAGCTAATCCCATCATCGTCCCAGACAAAAGGGAAAGTCATGGCCCAGAGGATAAAATGGTCAGGGATAGTCACGGTGCCGGACTCGTCCCTGGGAAAAAATGCAGATGATATGATCCTGTGGGCCAAACGAAACACGGGATGAATGATGGAGGAGGCCATGGCCCTTCCTCGGGGATAGTCATGGAGCAGTGTGAGGAGGAACCAGAATTGATCGATGTTAAACTCGGGCGTGTACCCGTAGTATCAGATGGAGTCATCCCCAAGATTGGGGAAACCAAATATATCGTTAATTGTATTCAGATTTGTGGTGACACTCCTGTTACGCACCCGGAATTTTATGATCGACCCGGACTCCCAAACAAGTGTAGAGAGAAATTCGAGGGTGAGTGCCGGGTAGGATACGGCAGATGCATTAAGAAAGGCCAACCAGCCTAAGTTAGCGAAAAAAGATTCGACTTCGGTGAAGACACCAAGATCGACGAGTGACTGTGTATGCGGGAACTTAGTTGATAGATGCCCCCGGGCATCGAGCCTACGATAAAAATCCTTGTGTTCCTGGTTCCTAAAGATATACCCATGCGGGCCCAACATTGGGTCCACAGGGGGGATAACAGGCGGGAGAGGGCCTAGTGTCAGTGCTCGTGTGTGGGGAGGGGGACGTGTTTGTTTTCGTCTCTTTCGAGACGGTTCCTCCTCCCGCAAAATTCCCTTCCCCTTGTCCTTATCCTTAGACATGCGTGAGTGTGCGTGTATGAATGAGTGCAAAAGCAATGAATGCACACTAACACAAGCAAAATGAGCAAGCACAATTTATAGGGCAAAAATAGAAATATGAGCGTAGGAGCGAGTGTACCCAAGCGATATGGCGAAGCTTGCTCGTAGATGTCCCCACGTTGTGCAATGAGAGTAGCGTGGAGCCGCGGCGACCTCTTTCAGAAAGAATTTTCGAAATGGGCGTTGTTTGGGGGGAATTAGGTCAGAAACTCGAAATGAAAGGAGAGAGGGAGTGTAAATGATGGAGAGATTGATGAAGGAGGTGCGGAGAGGGAGTATTGGAGGAGTGGAGGACGTGGGGGAGTGAATCCGGCTGTTGGGGAGGAGAGGCAGGCGAAACGACGACGGAAATGGCGATCGAGCGAGGGTGAATGCGAACGGGTGGTCGGGGGTTTTTATAGGGTTTTAAGTCGAACCGATCGGGTGACTTGTCACCCGATCGGTTGACGGTTAGGTCAAAAGTTCTTGCCGAAGAAGTGCTACAGGCGAACCGGTCGGTTGACTTGTCAACCGATCGGTTGGCCGCTCCACTCATTTTCCCGAGAATTGAGGGTTGCTCACCCGGTCGCCTCAACCGATCGTGCTCTAACTCAACCGATCGGTTGATATTCCCCAAAAATTTCCCGAGAATTCTCCCCAGATCACCCGGTCTGTCACACGGTCTCTCCATTCTTCAACCGACCGGTTCCTTTGGGGACAGTTGCGGCTTGTATCTGATACATCCCAACCGATCGGTTGAGTTATCAACCGATCGATTGGGGCTTTGTTTCCTGCAAAAACCAACAGATTTGTCTAAGTCCCTGAACGGATGTTCTCGCGGCTGATTTTATTTATAAAAATAGATAAAATAAAGTCAAAAATAACACTAAAAAGTGGGGCAAAAGTTTAGAGCATGGGTTGCCTCCCATGAAGCGCACTTGTTTAACGTCGTTGGCTCGATGCCCGCAAGTGATGTTCACGGTGGTTGATACGGGTGATGCCCGAAGTTCGGCATCTCTTCTTCATCGGAGCTTACGGCCTTCGGAGTAGTCAGCGACTGGAGAAAGATTTGCTCGACTACCCGCTCCTTGTTTTTGGGATCCGGGGGCTTCTCTTTCATATTGGCGCTTACCGCCATCTTCTTAAGGATCCGGACCTCGTCTTTGGTGAGGTCCATGGGTTCTTTCCCCGTTCTCATCGCAGGAGGAGCCTTGGGAAACCCGGGAGGGGTTGTTCTTGCTGCATTCGCTTTCCCAGCAGCATCATTGTTCTTAGGGCCGTCTTGGTCTTCTGAATCCCCCAAGTTATCGGGGGGATTTCTTAAGAGAATCTCCCAGGAGCCCTCTTCAGCAGCTTTATCTTCCTCCACCTCCAGCAAATTACACCGAGGGTCATCTGGGGGATCGGGGTACTTCATGGACAACCCCAGATCAAATTCAACCTTTTCCCCGCTGACGTTTAGCGAAAGTTTTTCGTTCTTCACATCAATCAAAACACCAGCAGTGGCCATGAAAGGCCGTCCCAGGATGATGGGGGTGTGTGCGTCTTCAGGCATGTCCATGACTACGAAGTCCACTGGCACATGCACCCCTTTTACATTGACGGGGAGGTCATCCACAATCCCCATCGGATATTTGACCGACCGGTCAGCTAGTTGTAGGGTCATACCGGTGGGCTCCAGATCACCCATTCCTATCCTCGTATACATCGATAAGGGCATCAAACTGACACTCGCTCCGAGATCGACGAGTGCATGATGAATCTTTACTGCCCCGATCGTGCAAGGGATTGAGAAGCTCCCCAGGTCTTTAAGTTTCGACGGATTTTCCCTCTGGATGAGAGCGCTACACTCCACCGTCAACACTACTTTCTCCTTTCTAGACCCTCTCGTCACCAAATCCTTCGGGAATTTCGCATAGGATGGGATTGTTTCGATTGCTTCCAGGAAGGGGATTTGCTAGCTCAGATCCTTGACCATGGCGAAGAACTTGCCATATTTCGCGTCGATTTTGGCTTGAGCTAACCGTTGTGGAAAAGGCACAACAGGTTTGAACACTTTCGGGCTCCCTTCCTCGTTCTTCTTCTTCTCTTCTTCAGAGACTCCCTCCGGAGTCCTAGGATTTGATGACGAAGCACCGGCGTCGTTTGATTTTTCGATCGGTCATTCGACGACCAACGGTGCTTCCGGTCTGTTAGGGGGCACTCTAGTAGGGATTTGTGTCCCGCTTCTCAGAACGATAGCGGACACATTTGCGTGCTCGTGCACGAGTGTCGACGTTTGGGTTGCTCCCCTCGGGTTCACCTCCGGTTGTGGCGGCAATTGGTTTTGTGACCATGAAAGGTTCGCCACTTGTAACCCCAGCTGGGTTACTTGGTCCGTGAGGGCCCGCTGACCCATTTCCAGCTTTTGATTGATCTTCTCCTGGTTGGTTATATATTGAGTCAAGAGAGACTCAACCGGAGAGACTGCCCTCTGTTGGCCATACTGCTGCTGCTACTGGATTGGCTGCTGATTCCTGGGGGCGTAAAATTGTTGCTGAGGCTGCTGTTGATATTGTTGCTGCTGAATCTGACTCTGCTGTGGCCTAGCCGGCTGATATGTTTGTTGCTACGGCTGCTTAGGCGGCGAGGGCTGGAATGGCGCCCGGTAACCAAAGTTAGGGTGGTTCCGGTTGTTTGGAGAGTAGGCCGGGTTGGAATTGGTTCTTGGTGGATACATCGTATTTCTCGTGGGGTTGTAAAATAGTGCGCTCGCCTGATCCAACGGTGGTGAGATGTCACCACCGTCGAATTCCCCAAAAGCTTCAGATTCTACCGCTGCAATCTGTTGTGCACCGGCCCCACCGGCTCCTACCATTAGTGCAGAGATCTGGGTCGAAAGCAAGTCGAACTTGTTTGAAAGTTTGGGACTTCCTCGACTCTCTGTATACCCCCAGACCTGGGTGTGGCTCTCTCGTCACACCACCGCTCATTGTTGGATGCCATATTTTCCAGAATATGTCCGACATCTTCCTCGCTCCTTGACATGAAGGAACCCCCAGCCGCGGCGTCCATAGAAGATTTTAGGTCATCCCTCAGCCCATTGTAGAACAGATTAATAATCTGCCACTTCAGAAGCTCATAGTGAGGGCATCTTCTCTACATCTCCTTGTATCTCGTCCAAGCTTCATGCAAGGACTCGTGGCTGGCCTGGGAGAAGGAGGAGATCTCACTCTTCAACTTCATGGTCTTCCTCGGAGGAAAGAACTTCGTCAGAAAAGCATTGGAGAGCTTCTCCCAGGTATTGAAAGTGTTGGGGTCCTTCCCCCTAAGCCATTGCTTGGCCTTGTCTCGCAACGAGAAGGGGAACAGCTTCAGACGGATCGCCTCAGTCGTGACACCATTAATCCGGAAGGTGTCACATTTCTCCAAGAAGGAGTCTAGATGCTCGATCGGGCTCTCCATGGGTGCACCCGAAAACTGATCCTGCTGGATCCATGTCACCAAAGACGGCTTTAGCTCAAAGCTTTGGGCCGTAATAGCTGGAAGACGGATGGCGGAAGTGGACTCGATAGATGGCATCGAGTATTCCAGCAGGGACTTGTGAGGCGGGGTGTTCTCCTCCATGGATTCGGGATCCTCTCTTCTTCGCTTCTCAGCGGCCAAGCGCCTAAGGGTGGCGTTAATCTCTGGATCAACGGGGATCAAGTCGTCGAGACTTCTTGAATTCATGCGCAAGAAAAACAACAAACACCCGTGAAGCGACAAGTGGGAAAGAAACAGATAAGATAAGAAATAAAAAAGAAGAAAAAATAAAAAGGAAAAAGGAGAATGCGAAAATTATCGCGAGGTAGGGATGAGAGCTAGACATTAGGTTTCAAGAGATCCTAAAATAACAAGCACGTTGCCTCCCCGGCAACGGCGCCATAAACTTGACGTGTGCCCCGGCTTGCTAACCGCAAATGGCCGGGGGACCCGCGTGTGGGTTTAGATATTTGTAACCGCAAGCGCACGGTGTTGTACTGTGGCTTGGGGGTCAAACACAGGGATGCTAGGATGTGCTTGTGTCAAGGAGGACCAAAATCACCCCGTGGGCGAGCTAGCCCGAATCGGTTGATGGGTTGTCACGGAAAGTAATGCAAGGTATGAACAATAAGAAAATAAACCCGGGACTTTGGTTTCCACTCCAACGAGCGACTCTCGCCGATATGGCCTGCGGGTAGGATGGCGATCGGAATTAGGGTCTAATGGTGAGACGTTGCCTCTGAAAGTGGTACCGGCGTCCCATGGGCCCGATATTCCGGACGGTGCCAAGGATGATACACCGGACTTCCAAGATTCGATCAGTGGGCACTCCAGTGTCCATTAACACTGATCGATTCTGGGAGCACTAAGCTCGCAACGATAACTCCCAACGTCTCATCCTGCCGCTCCCGCGCGCTAGGATTCGGCGTCTACGCTAAGGGCGTGAGCTATGGCTAGGGAGTCAACCGCTAAGTTTATTCCCCCTTGGCCCAACGGTCAAAGGCGGTCTTTTTCCCACCGATGACAATAAAACACCCCGCGTAACCGTTAGATTCCTAATCCCTATCGATTTCCTAACCCTATGGATGCATCGGGAAGAGCCCCCGAAGGGGTTTCCGCCAAAATCCCAGATTTGGGAACTACTCACAAATATTCATTAAAAGCGATCTAAATGAAAATGAACCGTTAAAATCATAATCAGACGATTGGAATGCGGAAGTAATAGAGCAATTAAGACAATACTAAAGTTTAAAAAAGATCCGAAAACATACAATAGAAAAGTAATTACAGCCGTCACAATAGGAGAAAACAGTAAAAACTAACAGCTCCCCCGTTTCTGGAACCCTAGGGGTTCTATTTATAGGATCTCGTATCACCCGATCGGTTGACAAGTCAACCGATCAGGTGATCCGTTACAAATATTAAACAGAAAACAGCGGACTTTCACCCGGTCATATGAACCGGTCGGGTGAGTTCTTGGAGTGACCGGTTGGATCTTGGCGCCATCGGGTGAAGGGATCGGTTGGGTGCCCGTGTCTTCGGCTCCTCAGCATCAGCTACAGATGAACCGATTGGGTGAGAGTAACCCGATCGGTTGGAATTTGGCTTGAGAAGACAGAGAGTTGGCCCCCGTTGAACCGGCCTGTGGACCGGTCGGGTGACTTCCACTTGAGCTCTGGCTGAGACCGGGTGGTGCACGCGTGCATCACCCGATCGGTTGGAGATGATCAACCGACCGGGTGAGGGGCTGAAAGATGTAATCTACGTCGTTTGACCCCCTGGATCATGCGTGACTCCTCCCGTTGCTCTGGGGACTTGAGATATCGTCGTTAAACGTCCCCTACGCGGGCAATCTCCTGCAAACATGGAGAAACAAAGAAAAGTGAAAGAAAACGAGAAAATACGAGAAAACGAATAAAAGACGGCGGAAAATACGGATAAACACAAAAGAAAACGTGCGTGAATATATGAAATATAAACGTACGTCAGTCGCTCAGATCTAGAGCTTGGGACGAGTTATGAGGAGGGGGGCAGGCCCTTATTTATATAGGTGGATGACCCTTCCCCTTTACTCAACTTCCGATGTGGGACTAAATTTTTTGGAGTTAATAATTCCAGTTAGTTTGCCTTTCATAAAGGCTAAACTTACATGAATTTTAACTCCCTCACCGTTAACCTTCACATTTAATAAAACATATCAAATCAAAGAGAGTTAAACTGTGAACGCGTAGGAAAAAAACGGCGCATCAATCTGAGTCCGTTTAACCCCTCAAACGTATGTCCAAAGATCAGCCCAAAACCAGTTTTTCCGAAAACTGAGCCGTCAAAATTCTGCATAAGCCTAGGGTTCCGAACCCCTCCGTGGGACCCACCATGTGGGCCCCACATGCCCATGTGCATGCGCCAGCTATTGGGGCACGTGCCTGGCACGCGCCAGCACGCGTCAGCAGACGGGCCTGCCTGCTACAGGCGGGCAGGTCCCGCAAGCCCGAAGCAGCGATCGGGAGCCCGCTGATGGAGCCTTGCGCCCGCTTCAAGCGGGCGCTGCCTGGACAAATATGGGCAAAGCCCGCATGGGCCCAGGCGGGCCATGTCTGGGCCCCAAGCTGCTATATGCCCAATCATTTGGGCATCTACCCCCCTTTTTGGTTGGGTTCAGTCCAACAGTTTGGGCAAACTTGTTTTCCGTTTTTTGACGCAGTTTGAACCTGCGTTTAGACCGGGACGATCCCATCATCCAAGTAACCTTTTCAATGTGTTTATTATATTAAATATGGCCTTAAACAATTTAAGACACATTTAATATCATTTTGCATCATATGCAAAATTGTCCCCATCTAAGCTTAAAATCTCCTATTTGCACTGAGGATCATTTATCCCGAATGCAGAGGCTAACTGCAACCTCTTTGTAGTTTTTCTATCCCTTGCATCAAATGCATATTCTCCCTAATTTCTACCTATTACTAGACGAAGATCGCACTCTATGTGAGACCCTATAGCCTGACCCTACTACAGATGGGCCTCGAAGCCCCAGACGGTAGTGACTATGAGCAGCAGGTGTCGTCCCTGTTTCAGTATCATACTTATGTGGTCAACTCATTGACATGAGTGTTGTCGGGACTACCCTGATTGACTCTGTGATGAATTCCATAGTTTTAGTCTCTTCGTCAAAACTATGTCGTTTAACTTAAGCCTAGGGTACGGTCAAATTGTCAACCCTAATAGCTCGAAGCCGGTTAGTCTCCATCGATCTTTAATCAAATAATGTTGGACATCTTCCAACATACTCTAGCCAGAGTTTTCACTAAAGACTGAACTAACACCATGGCACTAAATCCCATTGACCAGGGAGAGACAAATCCTATCTTGGCCATTACTCTCCTCGCATGTTTCAAATGTCACCAAACCAAAGATCTTTCGACAGGCCTTGCCTCGAAGCTAGGTCATGGATCTAAGTTACACCGTTCACGTACAGGTTAGTATAATGATCTCAAGTCAAAAGAACAACTAGCCTATCATCACTAAGAGTTATAATTGACAGATTGGTCAATCATAACCATATGATAACTCTTGTTGGGTCTTTCAGTGAACTGGTTCTCCAATGAGCACATATGTCTCGTCTTCGACTTCGCCAAGTCAACGATCATGAGATCATCGCCACCGCTACAGGGTGAAGACTAAGACACAATGATCTATTCGATATTTCGATATCCTTTTCTCGAAACATCTACGTCCATGAACCTTTTTAGACTTATGCTACAAACGGTCAAGCATTTCTACATGATCGAGATCCTCATCTCGATACATGTTTTACCTTGCATTAAGTCTTAGGACTTTACCTAAGTTTCTAATGATAACTACATTATGATTTAACTTAGATAAATTCTTACCATATAGCTTACTGTAATTTTGAACAGGATGTTTGTACAATTACACAGAGATAAATTGCCTCGAGGGCATACATCTCCCAACAAGATCTTCTCTAAAAACAAAGAAGCGTCAAAGGATTTCTTCACATTTTCTATCTCCACTCGTTCGAGTGGCCTTCTCACTTGGTCGAGTGGAAATTTCCACTTGACCAAGTACATTACGGCTCTTCTTCAGGCTGGATTGGGCATGTCAGCTTCACTCGGTCGAGTGCGCTGCTCCAATCGGTCGAGTGAGCTACGTCACTCAGCTGAGTAGCATGTTTCGGTACTCTTATCTCCTTCTTCTCGCTTCCTCGTCGTTTCTTTCTCCTTCCTTCTTCTTCTACTCATCCTCTAGCATCGTTAGCTCTCTAATATCATCGTCAATGACGCTCCGGTACGCGTGTAAGTGCTCGTGGCTCCAAATTGCTCCCGATTGCTCCATATTTCCTGAAATCAGACGAAACAAAGAAATAGTGAAATATATCGTAAAAGCATCGTATAATCGTTAAAATCACGATATGAGCAATCGTTATGGTATGGAAAAATGCAGAAATAAAGTGTAAAATATGGGCCTGTCAAAATCCCCCATGCTTACCTCTTACTCATCCTCGAGGAAGATAAGTAAAAAGTGAACTTGGCAAAAAAATAAAGAAAAATCAAATAAATGAAAAAGAAGATGAAGAAGGGAAGTGCTAGATCATTCTCTTAGAACTCGGGTTTGCTTATTCAAGTAGCGCGAGCAATGAATAAGTAACATCACTAAAGCTCTTATTTCGATATCATCTCATACAGGTACACTTAATAGAAAAACTAAGAACAACATGAATCATATGAAATATGAAATCATTTTAGAGTCAAACATCGTCTAAGGCATAGAAAATGATATACATAATTATAGACAACACACTTTTTAATTGACTGCATTTATTTGGAGTATAAGAGATATCACACAATTCAAATTAATAAGAATAGAAAAAGATGGTTTTCATGAATTTCATGCCAATTTTTCAATTCATAGATGTCATTATACTCTAAGTCATCTCCCTAAGTATCA
Organism: Scilla litardierei; assembly: GCA_030789695.1. NCBI lineage: Eukaryota > Viridiplantae > Streptophyta > Magnoliopsida > Asparagales > Asparagaceae > Scilla > Scilla litardierei. The sequence continues at coordinate 127,309,446 of CM061135.1, read as the reverse complement.
GAAATTACCTAGGTTAGGTCGTCATGCACATTTAAGTAGTCACTCTCTCACACATCATTGGATCTCCTCCCCCAAGCTTATCTATAAGCATGGTGGCATCAAATATGAACTTTTTTCCATATTTTCGTAGCTCCATATATAAAAAGGGAAAATAAGAAAGAATTAAAGAACGGGATCATGTATATACAATGAAACTTTTCTTTTCCTTTTTTCTTTTTTTTTCTTTTTTTTCTTTTTTTTTCTTTCTTTTTTTATACACAAGAACAATCCCAAAGATAGATGCAAAGATATTTATTTTTCTTTTCTCATGAGTTTTGGGATTATTGAGCTTATTTCTTTTTAGCATGTGGAAGTCGCAATAATAAGATTCACTTAAGGAGAGATTTACCAATGATAATATGTATAGAAATATTTTTAAAGATATGTGGAGAAAGAATGTATGATAACGCTTGGTTCATTCTTTTGAATGTGCATAACAACTTCAGCAGTGTAATGTCATCTACTCAGTTTGATTTCTAAAAGTAAACTAATCATTCATATCAAACGACAATCAATTCATTCAACCTGGAAGTTTAATACACATTTCATGCAATAAGAAGTGATATTAGGATACAAAGCAGTACTCCACGTAATAAGCAGTCAATGCATGAACCTTGGTGCGTTTTCTATAAAAAGTATACAATAATGTAATTCTCAAACAAGTCAACGCTAAAATTCATTCATGGACAAATAATAAACACCTTGGAAGTTCTTTTTCTCAAGTGCATGGCAAATATATCACAGATGATATCAGAAATAAAAAACAATAGCAAGGCAAGAGATACGTGCATAAGAGTAAACCGAAATCCAAGCTATATTCATCATAAGGAATTCATCTCTAGCAAAGAAAGTAAAAGAAATAAGGATAAAATAAAATTTTACTATACTCATGCAAGCACTCTAGAAATTGAAGAAAACATGATGCATGGGAAAAAATGAAAAAGTGCGTGAAAATAAGCAGAAAATGAAAAAGTGAAAAAATAAAGATAAGGAAAATAAAAAAATGCGTGAGCACACTCACTCCCCCAAGCTAAACATCACATTGTCCTCAATGTGCAAAGTGTGGCACTATGACATATAAGATAGGGGCGGGTGTGTGTGGATGCAAACTAACATGATGCAAAATAAAGGAAAATAAGGAAAATAAAATATGATATGATGGTATATTCAAAGGATATATGCAAAGCGAGCATGCAAAATGATATGCGGATGGATGCAAGATGGTGGCCGAGAAATACATACTCTCCCCCAAGCTGACATATACAGTTCCCTGCAAAAAAAGTGAAGACAGATGGGCATACAAAATAGTGGGGTGAGGTGTGGAGCAAAAATATGGCAGGCATCAAGAAGTTGTGCCTAGGCTGGTACATCGCCATTACCTCCCTGCTGTGGGGACGGTGGTGGTAGAGGACAAGCTGTTGAAGGGCTGGCTGCTGCTGCTACAGGCGGTGAAGAATCTGGTTCAGCATGAGCTGAATACCAGGAATCATGGCAATACGGGCCTGCTGAGCAGTGACGGCCCCCGTAAGAGCCCCAAGGTTAACTCATATCCAGACAATGCCGACTTGACAGTGCTGAGGCACTGTTCTCTATTGTCAGGAGCAGAGGTAGATGGGCGTGAAGGTGTACGATCAGGGGGTCTCACACGACCTCCAAATACTAGTGGGGCCACTATCGGGTGTGTACAGGGAGCGGAGCCCACAACAAGATGCTCAGCCTCTAGGGGAGGCTAAGACGTAGGAATGCTCTCAGAAATATGTGCAATGGAGGAGGATGTCGGAATATCAACAGAGGACGAGGCTGGCTGAGAGGTCGTGGCAATAGCTGTAGTGACATACACCATGACACTCTCGGTATATACGACGGCAGCAGAGACTGAAGTATCGACAGGTGGGGTGGTCGTGAAATCAGGAGATAGTGACACCCCAGGAGTCGAAAAATCAGGTGTGTCGAGGGTCTATGTGGTCACAGAGGAAGAAGGGTCACCTCTATCAAAAGTGGTGGGTACAGCACTCTCAAAACTCATATAAGAAATCAGGTCAACTCTCAGTGATGCGGTGGTGGTGGAATCAGACACAGCGACAGAAGTGGAGCTCTCGGCACGAGCAGAAGTGGAGATTGATGTGCAGGGCTCGGGGATCGAATCAGGGGCAGGCTGTGAAATCGAGATCTCAGGGGCGAGGGGTAAGTGGCTCGACATGGGGCTCCTACTGCTCATCGTCGGGCGCTAGTACATATACAGGTAGGATGAGGAGGTCCATCAGGAACCTCCACTCTGCACCTGCTGGTCCAATACGGGTTCGAACGGGGTTCAGAAGCACTATATAGTCAGCAGAGAAGGGACCATGTAACCAGACCCAATGACGCTGTCCGTGAGGGCGGATCATGTGCATACGGGTCAAAACATCTAGAGATAAGGAGGTGGGGCCCGTAGCACGGTGCATGCCAGTGGGAAGTTGGATGTCAAAAATAGGTGATAAGAGGGTGATTAGATCGCCACAACATATCACTTTGGTGGAGGCGATCGAAGAAAAGACGCAGTCAAATACCATTTAGTAATACCAATAGAAATAGCGGGGACTAGGACGTCCACGGTGCCCTCTAAGGCTCTCTTCCTAGTCATCGCATAGAGCATGAAAAGCTCTGGCATGGACAAGGTCCCAACCTCTAGCCTGGCTAGTATGGTGGTCGCCTAAAGGCGTTGTTCAAGTCGCAGGAATGGGTGGACTACAGAAGAGGCATGCGCCCTTCTAGGGTCGAAGTGGTGCGTGCCAGTGATCATGTCCCAGAAAGCAGTAGCTGAAATGATAGATGGGGTGTGGTGCGTGGGACCATAAGCTCGGTCGAGGTCTGGGACATGGGGCTAGTGAAAGTATGCTCGGGCCATGTCGTGCAAGATCTCGCACTCCTGGTCCATAAGCCTGAAAGAGCAGCCCCTAGGAATCCTACGGATAGAACTCAAGACCTCTAGTGTTGGGCGGATGTAGGTGTCCACCGACACCGACAAAAATTCGCCCCACCCGACGTTGTCATATAACTGGTGCAGGCCATGAAATACCCCTAGGCGCTCAAGTGTATCAATATGTGCAAACCAAGTGGGTATGATCTGGCATTGCGAGATCCTCTCAAATTTGACGCAATGTGCGTTATCTCTTAAAGTGATCCTGTACGTCTCGATCGCAGGGACAGTATGTACTGGTGGTGCTGGTGGTGGTGCTGGTAGTGGTGTTGGTGGTGGTATAGGTAGTGCTTAGGATGCTGGGAGTGTAGCAATGGGGTCGCTATGGAGCGGGGGCACCGTCCTAGAAAAAGAATGACTGGGGTCGCCAGTCTTCTTCTACTTGGAAGCGGACTGTTGAGCGCTAGATCTATTGCATGGGGGCATCGGTGAATGCCGTGAGATGCACGCTAATCAAGTGATAATCAAAATGCTTAAAATAAAAAATGGAACAAGTGTACCGAGCACGATGCGACTCCAAGCAAGCAAATGAGCGTGAGAGAGCTCCCCTAAGCTCCAAATCAGCGGTAGAGCTCCCCCAAGCTTTCCTATTGCACAAAAACAATTGATTAGCGTTAAGAATTCATAATATATGTGGTAGATCGAGAGAAATCAGCGAAAAATAGGGTTGAATAGGGTTGGGGGTTGGATTTGGGCTTACGAAATAGATAGGGGAAGATATAGGGCGAAATAGGGCTCAATGGGAGGTTGATCGCCGGACTCGACCGTAGGTGACGTCGTCGGAGGTGGCACCGGAGGTGGCTACCGTCGATCGCGGTCAGGGGCACTTGGGTGAGTCAGTGTGACCGTGGGTAAGTGGAGGAGGAGCGACAGTCGAGTCGGGATGAAAAGGTGAAGGGCGCTGTGATTTGGGGATTTTGGGCGGCAGGCGAGTGGATTAGGGATTTACATAGAGGCGGCTGACTTAAGTCACTCAGCCGAGTGACAATCGTCATTCGGTCGAGTGGCCATATTATTAAGATTTTGAAATTTTGGCTGAGTCGAGCGACTCAGCCGAGTGGTTTGAGTCACTCGGGCGAGTGACAAGTTCCACTCGATCGAGTGAGAAATAAAGACAGAGTGGGAATTTTTTGGTGATTCTGTTGTAGTCTCCTACTCGGTCGAGTGAAATTAGTCACTCAGTCGAGTGAACTAATGACTCGATCAAGTAGATAAGCCTTACAGTGATGATATATGTGCTTTCTGCTACAGGGTGCACTCGATCGAGTGACAAGTCACTCAGCCAAGTGGCATAAATTTACAGAGTATGATTTTTGGGACTTCCCTATTTAGTGCGTTACTCGATCGAGTGACCTCGTCACTTGACCGAGTGAGAATCTCTCTCAACCGAGTAGGTTGTCTGTTTCAGCTCTTTACTCTATGTTTTTTCCATCTTCTGTTTCTCCTTATGCCGTCAGTTTCTTCCTTCCTTTATCGTTTAAGCACGTCCTCCGGGCTGCTCTCCATCACCATGGCTAAACTCCATTCGAATAGATTCCTTGTATCATCTTCCTGCGATAAAAATGTAGCCATTTGTCAGATTTTTCTAGACTCTTGACTTACTAAACAAATAAGAATCTAAAACGTAAATAAGAACTAAAATTCAACTAAAAGAACTGAGATATGAACATTGGGTTGCCTCCCGACAAGCGCTCGGTTAAAGTCTTGAGCTCGACCCCTTATGATTTTACGTTGAGCTTGTGATGTTCAGTGCATAGGAGATGCGCGTGTCAAATTTTGTGAGGAGGCCGGTAGGATTCAGATGTTGTACTTCTTCTTGCTTGGCCTCCATTAAGTGTGCTTCCTCTCTAATGATTGTGAGAGGTGTCTCCCACAAGCTTCGGTTCTTGGTTCATTTGTTCTTTCCTGACGGTGCTGAAGTATTTACCAGTGGCACGTTCTTTCCTTGCTTCACCAAAGAGAGCTTGCAGAGATCTCTAATCCTAACAACGTCAGCGTAGTTCTCCTCTTTCTCGGTGAGAGGATCTGGGGTATCTCCATTTGAAGCGCCATTTTTAGAAATTGGCACTCCGTCAAGACTATCCGCATGCAAAGCTCCAATGGCAATGGCAGGGCTTCATCGATGACTTCATCAAGTAGGTCCACATAGTCGCTCTCTTCCAGCGAGGATCATTTCTTCAGGGAGATGAAATTCGATTTCAATATTCCCAATGGTGAGTGACAAGGTTCCCTCTCTCACGTCCACGATTACTCCGACGGTAGCTAAGAAGGGGCGCCCAAGTATCAGAGATGTATCTCCCTCTTATTTTACGTCCATGATGACAAAGTCACATTGAACGGAAAGTCCTTCCGGTATTTGAAGTGGCACATTTTCAGTGATTTCCAGCAGCCTAGTGATACGCCCATCGGTGAGTTGAATCTTCATGTCGATGACCTTAAGGTCGGTCCCCGTATTGAGCTTCTTCAAAAACGGTGAGAGGCATGAGGCTCACACTCGCACGCAAATCTATCAAATCCTTTTGTAGGGGGACTCCGCCAAGTGTGCACGAAATTCTAAAGATAACATGATCCTTAATTTCTTCGGTAACTTATCTTCGTTAACGAATCAAGTACCTTGTTCAGCAAGCATGGTCTTCTCCGTTTGTTTCCTTCCCGTAATCAAATCTTTGAGAAACTTTGCATATGTCGGGATTTCAATAATTGCATCTAGGAACGGGATGTTCAAGATTATACCTCTCAAGTACTCTAGAAATCGAGCAAACTTTTTCTCCAAATTGGCCTTTGCCAACCGTTGTGGGAATGGTACTGGTGGCACATATATCCTCTCCTTCTGGGGCTCATCAACTTCAGATTTTTCCTCATTATTTGTCGCCGCCATAGGGCTCTCCTCTTAATTTCTTCCCTCTTTCTCGACTGGAACTTCATCCCTTGGGCTTCTAGTTTGAATCATGGCAGGAGTAGTATCCTTCTTGCCTCTGGTAGTCACCGCCACTACCTCATTGATGTGGCTGGTGTTGCTCCTTGGGTTTGGCTCGGGTTGAGCCGATAATTGATTTTGGGCCTTGTTGAGCAATGTGATTTTCTCCGCCAATTGTGCCACGATGGTGTTGAGGCTATCTTGGCCCACCGATAGTTTAGCGTTGATCTTCTTCTGCTCGACCATAAACTCCTCTACTCTAGTCTCATGCTCGGATCATTGCGGCACCGGCAGTGGGTTTTGTGGCCTCCATCCTTGATTAAATCCGAGTGGTTTATAAGGCCTCGCTTGTTGCCTTTGCTGAAATTATTGTTGTTGTGGCAGCCTTTGTTGGTAGGATTGTTGCTGAGGTGATGGGCGAGCTTGTTGTTGTTGTGGTTGTTGAGGAGGGGTTAAGGCTCCACAATTGTTTGCATATGAAAATCAGGGGTGAGACTTCCAAGTCGGATTCACCCAAGACCCATTATTTGTTCCACCTGGCTTGTAATCAGAAACATACTGAATCTGCTCAACAGGTTCCTCATGTGCCTCGCCGCAACCATACAAGACTTGGCCTTGCCAATTATTTATGTGCCCATTTGATGTCGATGTGTCAGGCACAACATATGGCTCAGTCAGCTTCTTCTCAAGTCTCTCCACCACTCTAGATAGAGAGTCAAACTTTGTTGCCAATTCTGCCACTGCCTTGGCTTCCTATATGCTTGTCGGCTTCATCGATGATGATTGTCACGCTCCGCTTCCCTAAAATGGAGGCGAGAGGTGAAAAGGTCCGCACGAGAGTGGAGCTGTGAAGCCCCAAACCCGATAAGCGTCAATAAAACATAAGCAGGTCCATGTAACCACAAACGGAACAACAATAATAACACAAGGAGAGACAGAAATAAAATCTCAAATCTCAGAAATTGTCCAACATTAAAGATAAGTTCAACATCCAGAAAAGCCGCCAGGCTAAAAGAAAGAGTCTAAAGGCCTAACACACGGCCAACAAAACAAACACCAACATAGTATGGGTGCTACGCACCGATAACTAAAAGCAGTCTAAAACAAAAGGGAAAGCTCCACGAGGACACTAAGACTGATCTCCAGTGTCCACGAAGTCCTCGATCAACGCGGGCTCTGACTCAGCGTCAGCAACACCACGTCCTTGGCGACAAACTCAGGCTCGGGATCTAACATGTGTCACCCAAACGAGAAAAGGGGCACATGTCAGCAAGTCGAAAGACTTGTGCAAGGAAACTGAAAGAAAGGTAAACTAACAACCTAGCAGTTAAATTATGGTGCATGGCATGTCAAGTATTGTATGGAAATAACAAGTGAAGTACAAGTAGCAAGTAACAAGTGGTAGGTGTGACATGTATTGTCAAGTAACAAGTACAAGGGGTCACCCACACACATGTGAGCGCCCTATTGCCCGCAGGCTGTATTCAAGTACAAGGGATTCTTCACACACAGGCGAGTGCCCTATTGCCCGTAGGCTGTATTGAGCTCGTTTTCTGGACCACGAGCCAGATTTTTAATTGGCCTAGGGTTGTGCCCGCAAAACGGGTGCCTAGCCGAAACAAGTAGCACTAGTGTGTAGCGATGCTACGCAATCGCGATGAGTGTTCAAGAATGCAATGACATGAGCAGATATTCGCGTACCATTAATTGAAATTAAACATGACAGGCAAAATGCAATGACATGAACAGATATTCGCGTACCGTTAATTTAAATTAAACATGGCAGTTAAAGATGCATGGATGACATGAACAGTTAATACGCGTACCGTTAAGTGAAATTAAACGTGACATACAAGCATGATGAAGGTGACGGACCAAGCTTCGTTGTCAAGCTAGGTCAATGGCGTCTAGACGGCTATCCTTTCACCGTCTAGTCTCTTTTACGCTAAAGCAAGGGAAATGGCCTAAGACATGGCCCAAATCAAGAGATGCAAGTTTCACTTGCCTAGCACCGAGAATGACGATCAACGATGCCGTCACACAAATGCTAACTACGTCGATGAGATCGATGCCATGGCAAAACAATATTAGAACAACATCTAACCTAGTTCTATTAGGGTTTCACAAAAACACATTGGGTTATGAAAACATTAAGAGATCGAGTTATTACCGTATCGGAGCGGAAGAACGATGTCGAGCAAGCACGGAAACGGAAGAAACGATCCGGGGAACCTAGGATTTAGATCTGGAATGGATAAGGAAAATCTGGAGAAATGGTGTTTTGGGGATTTTTGGGGGTTGGAGATGACCTAGGGCATGGTGGTTGGTCAAAATGGAGAGGGGGAGAAGCTCTAGATGAAGGAGGAAGGCTAGAGGAAGGTTGGGGAAGATCAGAGGTCAAGGGGGAAGGAAAGAAGCCATGAGAAGAGAAAGAAAGAAAAGAAACGAAGTGGGGTATTTATAGAAAATGACCTGGCGGCTGCCTAGAAATTAGGGTTTCGACACTGATTAGTCGGTCTAAGAGTAACCACTGACCGACTAGTTTGGAAACTAGTCGGTCGGTTAACCAACGCAGACCGACTAAGTCCAAACAGTAACTCCTGTACAAAAATAGGATTTAGATTTAGTCGGTCAACGAACAATTACTGACCGACTAGTTTCGAATCTAGTCGGTCGATGAACGTTCTTAGACCGACTAAGAATGAATAGTACTTGGTATCAAAAATGATCATATAGCTAGTCGGTTAAAGAACATTTGCTGACCGACTAGTTGGCAACCTAGTCGGTCGACGAACGTTCTTAGACCGACTAACGATAAACAGTAACTCCTGAGAAATTTACAAAGCCCACTAGTCGGTCCATGAAGGTTTGCCGACCGACTAAATCGTCATCTAGTCGGTCGGTTCCCCTTCTTACACCGGCTAACGTGCACAGAAAGTTCCGAAATGGAGCGCGAAGCTCCGGGATCGATTCCTAAGACTCCTAGGCTTGATCTAACAATAAGATATGACCGATATGAAGCCCGTCACGAATGACTTACTCCAAAATCGACGATTCTAAGGAAGAAGCTAGAAAATCACGACGAAACGATCGAAAATGAAAGCTACGGAGACGAAAACCACACATGAGGAGAAAATCCACCAAAACATATAATATAATATAATAAATCCAGATACATGAAAACCAGTCGTTACATCCTCCCCAGCTTAAGAAAAATTCCGTCCTCGGAATTTCCCAACACTCACGTGTCCGGAAACAAAAGTGGGTAGCGCTCCCGCATCTCATCCTCATTCTCCCAAGTAGACTCCCCAGGCGAGCCGTGTCACCACATCACCCTCACAAGATTGACAACCTTGTTCCGAAGTGACTTCTGACGCCTGTCCAGAATCTGCACTGGCTGCTGGTCATACGTCATATCAGGGCGAACGGTAATCTCCGAGAAATCCACAGCATGAGATGGATCGCTAATGTATCGACGAAGCTGCGACACATGGAAAACATTATGAACTCCTTCCAAAGATGGCGGCAAGGCTAAGCGATAAGCTACCTCGCCAACTCTCTCCAGAATGTCAAACGGTCCAATGTATCGCGGGCTCAACTTCCCTCGCTTCCCAAAGCGAATCACACCACGATTCGGGGAAATCCTCAGAAACACATGATCGACCGGCTGAAACTCCAAAGGACGACGTTTAGCATCTGCCCAATGCTTAAAACGGTCCTGAGCAATCCTCAACCTCTCCCGAATGTTCCTGACAATATCCACAACATCCACAATCATCTCAGGTCCCAACAGCTCCCGATCACCAACGTCATCCCAACTCAATGGCGATCGACATTTCCTCCCATAAAGAGCGGCGAAAGGCGCCATGTCAATACTCGCCTGGAAGCTGTTGTTGTAAGAAAACGCTACCAGATGTAGATGGTCCTCCCTCGAACCCTTGAAATCCAACATGCACGCCCTCAGCATGTCCTCCAAGATCCGAATCATCCTCTCGGATTGGCCATCCGTCTGCGGGTGGTACGCCGTGCTGAAACTCAGACGCGTACCCAAACTCTTCTGCAAACTCTGCCAGAACTGAGATGTGAACCTCGTGTCTCTGTACGACACGATACTCACGGGGACTCCGTGAAGTCATCCGACCTCCTGCACGATTCATGTTACATCACTATCCAAACTAGGAAAAGGAAATAAAAACGGAGAGTAAAAGAATTTGCCTCCATATATTTCCTCGCTAGCGCCTCAATCGACTGTCCCACTCGGAATTGAATAAAGTGCGCGGATTTGGTCAATCGATCTACGATCACCCAAATCGCGTCATTCTGCTTCGGACTCCGCGGCAGTCCAGTCACGAAATCCATAGTGATGTGTTACCACTTCCACTCCGGAATCGGAAGCGGTTGTAGCAACCCTGCTGCACGCTGATGCTCCGCCTTCACTTGCTGGCAAACCAAACACTTGGCTACACTCCTAGCCACACTCCTCTTCATACCATGCCACCAATAGTTCAGAAGAAGATCCTTGTACATCTTGGTCCCACCAGGATGCACAGAATACGGCGAACTGTGTGCCTCCACCATCAACTCCTCTCTAATATCCCCAGCTGACACACACAACCTGGCTCCAAACCTCAGCGAGCCATCCTCATGAATCAAAAAGTCAGTCTGCAGACCGGCTTCCACCTGCTCCCGAATCTTCACCAGCTTCGAATCCTCAGCCTGGCCAGCCTTGATCCGATCCACAATCGTCGACTGTATCTGCATACACCTCAACGAAGAAGCCTCCCCAGGAAGAACAATCTCCACACCGGACTCGCAAAAATCCTGCTGCAATCTCCACTGCGAGGTCAAAACCATCACCGCTGGAAGCCTACTCAGCGCATCAGGAACCACATTCACCTTGCCAGGGTGATACTGCAAATTGATCTCATAATCCGCCATGAGCTCCAACCATCGACGCTGTCGCATGTTGAGCTCCTTCTGAGTGAAAATATACTTCAAGCTTTTGTGATAGGTGAAAATCTTCACTTTCTCACTCAGCAGGAAGTGCCTCCAAATCTTAAGAGCAAACACAACAGTAGCCAACTCCAAATCATGCGTCGGGTAATTCTTCTCATGAACCTTGCGCTGACGAGATGCATAAGCCACAACATGCCCGTGCTGATGCAACACACAACCGAGACCCTTGCCAGAAGCATCGCAAAAGATCTCAAATCCACCGCTGCGATCAGGCACAACAAGAATAGGGGCAGTCGTCAACCTCTCCCTCAAAACACCAAAAGCATTCTCACAATCACTCGACCAAACAAAAGATACATCCTTCCGCGTCAATCTGGTCATCGGCTCGGCAATACGGGAAAAATCCTTAATGAAGCGCTGATAGTAACCAGCAAGTCCAAGGAAACTCCGGATCTCAGATGCTGACTGCGGAACAAGCCACTCTCTGATGGCCCTGATCTTCTCGGGATCCACTGAAATACCATCTCCAGTCACCACGTGCCCGAGAAAAGCAACTCTGTCCAGCCAAAACTCGCACTTCGAAAACATAGCATACAACCGATGCTTCCTCAAAATCTCCAACACCGTCCTCAAGTGCGAGGCATGCTCTTCCTCTGACTTCGAATAGATCATAATGTCGTCAATAAAGATAACGACAACCTTATCTAAAAAGTCATAGAAAAACAGGTTCATCAGATTCATGAAAACTGCGGGTGCGTTGGTTACGCCGAAAGGCATAACCACAAACTCTTAGTGTCCATACTTCGTCCTGAACGCTGTCTTCGGAACATCATCCTTCTTCACCTTCAGCTGATGATAACCACTCCTCAGATCCAACTTCGAAAACACCCTCGAACCTCCAAGCTGATCAAAAATATCATCGATACGAGGCAACGGGTATTTATTCTTGATGGTCACCGCATTCAACTCCCGATAGTCCACGCACATGCGACGCGAACCATCCTTCTTCTTCACCAGCAGCACCGGTGCTCCCCACGGAGACACACTAGGATTGATATAACCCTTCTGCATAAGCTCATCCAACTGCCTACGCAACTCTTCCAACTCAGCGGGTGCCATACGATAAGGCGCCTTCGAAATGGGCTGCGCTCCTGGAATAAGATCAATAGAAAATTCCAAAGCCCGATCAGGTGGCAATCCAGACATCTCCTCGGGGAAGACGTCATCAAAATCTCGCACCACAGCTGGCCTCTCAAACTCCATCTGCATAGCCATAACCTCCATTGGTCTGGCCCGAAATCTGACAGGACCAAGCGAACTGCTACCACGGCTGAACTCAAACACTGGGTGTCCGGGAATCTCGAACACGACCTTCTTCCTCCGACAGTCGATCGTAGCATAGAAGCTCGCAAGCCAGTCCATCCCAAGAACTGCATCGTAGTTGATGATGTCGTGGACAATGAAATCAGCGTAAAGCTCATGTCCACAAACCACCAACGAGCAAGAATTGCAACCACGATGCATCGAGACCACGCCATTCCCTGTAACGATATTCCAACTCTTGGAAAGAAGGGACGTCGACAAGGAATGCTTCTCTACGAAGCTCCGAGAAATAATGCACATCGATGCACCTGAGTCAAAGAGAACTCGTGCAGGAAATGTGCACACCAAAATCACACCTACAAACAGTCTAACAATCAAGCCCTAGTCTAGCAACAAACATGAGCAAGCAACCAAACATAATCTAACAATCAGACATAACTAAGGAAGAAACAGCAAGGAGGGAAGTTACCTGTGATAACCTCATCCATGGCCATGCTCTCCTCCTCAGTCATCAGAAAAGCCTGCCCTCTCGGTGGAACAGCCCGCTGAAAGGCCTGTCTCTGTGGAACAAGGGGTGCTCCACGTCCAGCGGGCACAGGAGCTCGCTGCTGCAACGGCTGTGCTGCAATAGGAGCCCGCCAAGGCTGCTTCGACTTGGGACACTCCCTGATGGTATGGGCAGGAGCTCCACAGACAATACACTGCCCTAGGAACCTCCTACACTGATCCTTGAGGTGCCCGGCCTTGTCGCAGAAATGGCAAGTCTTCAGAATAGGCCCTCCTGGCCTCTTGAACTGAACAGGCTGTATAGGCCTGAATCCAGGTCTAACCGCCGCTCTGACCTGCTCCACAGGCCTCTTCCCAGCTCCTAAAACATGTCCCTTCCTCTGGTTCAAATTCAACTCCTGCCGCCTCGCAGCAATCAGAACCTTCTGATATGTCTCCAGGTCAGAAGAGGTCACAAAACTCTGAATCTCCAAGGCAAGTCCCTGGAGGAACCGCTGAGCTTTCTCATCAGCATCTTGCACCATCTTTGGTGCAAACCGACTGAGCCTTGTGAACTCTTGGTGGTACTGATCCACCGACATGCTCCCCTGCTTCAGATCTATGAAGCGCTGCAGCATCATCTGCCTAGCAGCCTTCAGGAAGAACTCTCCATCAAATCTGGACTTAAAGGTAGCCTAAACTATCGGCTCCACCAGCATCTTCTCTTCAGCATCCCACCAGTTTCTGGCATTGTCCTTTAGCTGCCTCTTAGCCAAATCAACCCATCCAGCCGGGTTAATCTTCGCCATCGCCAGGTTATCCTCAATGTTCTGAATCCACTCATCGGCAGCCAGAGGACCCTCAGACCCATCAAAATATGCGGGACCCAGCTCCCGAAATTGCTTCACTCCCGGCTCGGAGCGAGGGACATCCTGGATTGCCCGACCAGCTCGAACAACTGGAGCATTCTGGAATTGCAAGAGCACGCCCTGCTGCACTTGCATCATCTGAAGCATCATCCGCATCATCTCTCCATTGGTGGGTTCCCGCTCAGGCTCCTCGTCATGAGGGGGCGCACCACTACCCCCACCACGGGTGAATCGCCTTCCTACCATCTATTGACACAGAAAACGAAGCAGATTAGACTCATAGCTTATGACTCGGATGTCGAACTTAGTTTATTGGACATTCTTATATTGTTATCGTCATTCCGATAATCACAGTTACAGAAGAGGACCTGCATGGGCCACCAACAAAACCTGTCACGCCCCGCTTCCCTAAAATGGAGGCGAGAGGTGAAAAGGTCCGCACGAGAGTGGAGCTGTGAAGCCCCAAACCCGATAAGCGTCAATAAAACATAAGCAGGTCCATGTAACCACAAACGGAACAACAATAATAACACAAGGAGAGACAGAAATAAAATCTCAAATCTCAGAAATTGTCCAACATTAAAGATAAGTTGAACATCCAGAAAAGCCACCAGGCTAAAAGAAAGAGTCTAAAGGCCTAACACACGGCCAACAAAACAAACACCAACATAGTATGGGTGCTACGCACCGATAACTAAAAGCAGTCTAAAACAAAAGGGAAAGCTCCACGAGGACACTAAGACAGATCTCCAGTGTCCATGAAGTCCTCGATCAACGCGGGCTCTGACTCAGCGTCAGCAACCACCACGTCCTCGGCGACAAACTCAGGCTCGGGATCTAACATGTGTCACCCAAAAGAGAAAAGGGGCACATGTCAGCAAGTCGAAAGACTTGTGCAAGGAAACTGAAAGAAAGGTAAACTAACAACCTAGCAGTTAAAGTATGGTGCATGGCATGGCAAGTATTGTATGGAAATAACAAGTGAAGTACAAGTAGCAAGTAACAAGTGGTAGGTGTGACATGTATTGTCAAGTAACAAGTACAAGGGGTCACCCACACACATGTGAGCACCCTATTGCCCGTAGGCTGTATTCAAGTACAAGGGATTACTCACACACAGGCGAGTGCCCTATTACCCACAGGCTGTATTGAGCTCGTTTTCTGGACCACGAGCCAGATTTGTAATTGGCCAAGGGTTGTGCCCGCAAAACGGGTGCCTAGCCTGAACAAGTAGCACTAGTGTGTAGCGATGCTACGCAATCGCGATGAGTGTTCAAGAATGCAATGACATAAGCAGATTTTCGCGTACCGTTAATTGAAATTAAACATGACAGGAAAAATGCAATGACATGAACAGATATTCGCATACCGTTAATTTAAATTAAACATGGCAGTTAAAGATGCATGGATGACATGAACAGTTAATACGCGTACCGTTAAGTGAAATTAAACGTGACATACAAGCATGATGAAGGTGACGGACCAAGCTTCGTTGTCAAGCTAGGTCAATGGCGTCTAGAGGGCTATCCTTTCACCGTCTAGTCTCTTTTACGCTAAAGCAAGGGAAATGGCCTAAGACATGGCCCAAATCAAGAGATGCAAGTTTCACTTGCCTAGCACCGAGAATGACGATCAACGAGGCCGTCACACAAATGCTAAATACGGCGATGAGATCGCTGCCATGGTAAAACAATATTAGAACAACATCTAACCTAGTTCTATTAGGGTTTCACAAAAACACATTGGGTTATGAAAACATTAAGAGATCGAGTTATTACCGTATCGGAGCGAAAGAACGATGCCGAGCAAGCACGGCAACGGAAGAAACGATCCGGGGAACCTAGGGTTTAGATCTGGAATGGATAAGGAAAATCTGGAGAAATGGGGTTTTGGGGATTTTTGGGGGTTGGACATGACCTAGGGCATGGTGGTTGGTCAAAATGGAGAGGGGGAGAAGCTCTAGATGAAGGAGGAAGGCTAGAGGAAGGTTGGGGAAGATCAGAGGTCAAGGGGGAAGGAAAGAAGCCAGGAGAAGAGAAAGAAAGAAAAGAAACGAAGTGGGGTATTTATAGAAAATGACCTGGCGGCTGCCCAGAAATTAGGGTTTCGACACTGATTAGTCGGTCAAAGAGCAACCACTGACCGACTAGTTTGGGAACTAGTCGGTCGGTTGACCAACGTAGACCGACTAAGTCCAAACAGTAACTCCTGTACAAAAATAGGATTTAGATTTAGTCGGTCAAAGACCAATTACCGACCGACTAGTTTCAAATCTAGTCGGTCGATGAACGTTCTGAGACCGACTAAGAATGAATAGTACTTGGTATCAAAAATGATCATATAGCTAGTCGGTTAAAGAACATTTGCTGACCGACTAGTTTGCAACCTAGTCGGTCGACGAACGTTCTTAGACCGACTAACGATAAACAGTAACTCTTGAGAAATTTACAAAGCCCACTAGTCGGTCCATGAAGGTTTGCCGACCGACTAAATCGTCATCTAGTCGGTCGGTTCCCCTTCTTACACCGGCTAACGTGCACAGAAAGTTCCGAAATGGAGCGCGAAGCTCCGAGATCGATTTCTAAGACTCTTAGGCTTGATCTAACAATAAGATATGACCGATATGAAGCCCGTCACAAATGACTTACTCCAAAATCGACGATTCTCACTACTGGAAAACTGTGCATTAGCCACGGACAAATCTGTGGCTAATACCCTGAAATCCGTGGCTAAAAGCCATTAGCCACGGACATTTAGAAATTCCCTCGCTAATGTTCCGTGGGGAAAAGTGCAGTTGTTAATGCGAAAAAATCCGTGGCCAATAAAGGCAATTCCGTGGGGAAAACAATAGCCACGGAACATTAGCCACGGACGTCCGTGGCTAATGTTTCCGTGGCTACAAGGTATTAGCCACGGACATCCGTGGCAAAACACATTTTTTTGCCACGGAATTATTGTGGCCAAATTGTTTTTGCCACGGAAAATTTTTCGTCGCCACTATACATTAGCCACGAGAATCGGTGGCCATAGTAATTTTAAATGCCACGGAAATTCCGTGGCAACATTAAGGTAGCCACGGTGTGTTCCCTAGTTGACTGCCGTGGCTAATGTGTATTAGCCACGGAAAATCCGTGGCTAATTTATTTATTTTTTTAAAAAATAGAAAATCTTTAAAGATTATTGTACAGTCAAAATTCACAATTCGCAGAAAACAAGAAACATCCATGTGCAATCAAAATTCACACGACATCATCAACAAATTCTAATAAAGAAAGTAACAAAAACTTTCCACATATAAGTAAAAGCCCCTCGGTCCACCCAATACAAAACATTTCCACATAAGTCATCAACACAACGGCCCATCAGCCTTCTCAATACAAAAAGTAAACTCTCAATCTAACTAAACATAACAGCCCCTCGGCCCCCTCAACATCACACCGAGAAAAAAACAATTAAACCGTCAATGCTGATCTCCACCCTGTCGTCCACCCTCTCCGCCTTGCATACGCAATTCCTGAAACAAAAAGAACGAATAGTTAAGAAAAGGAAAAAAATAAGGACTGAGTGGGTTGGCCTAAGGAAAAATAAAAAAGAAATAAAATTGGGAAAATCTGAGAAAATTTTCGAAATTATAATTGTATCATCTGAAATATATAGGATATAAAAAAGAATTTTAAACGTGCTTCGGAATGCATCAGAATCACATGCTTCGGAATGCAACTCTCAACACTCTCAGAGAAAATCAATTGAAGGATGGAGTGAACTCCCTGCATCATTATGCACAGAACTGTAAATCTATAGGAGTAAACTCTCATCATTATGCACAGAACTGTAAATCGATAAAAGGGTTATTTGATAGAAAACTAACTCTTATACACTCGGTTTCTCTCCACTTATGAAATTCAATTAGATTGGATTTTTCGCAAACACTGTTTTGTAAAACTTAAAATCTTTAAACTTCTATTGTAGAAACTCTTTTGGTACACAAACAAGTCTAAAGTTTGAGAAACATTAATTTGGATCCCAAACCTCATCAAACTTCAGAAACTAAAAATGTTACCAAACCATGTTGCCAAACGAGGAATAACTTAGTACTACAGCACAGCCATGAATAAGTTTCAGAATAAGTTAACATGAAAATCAGCACCCCATTTGGTCCAGTAAATGGGGAAAAAAATGCTTACGCCTTTCTCAGATCAATTTGTTCTCATGCAGGCAATGATCATTTCCAAGAAAAAATTCTGCGTGTTTTATAACTCTGATTGCTGCATGTACCTCAAACTCAACAGAGTGGTGGTTCATATAGTTTTCTTCAATATAGTGGGAGTCAAAAATACGCATCCAAAGGAAATGAAACGAGTTCTTCACCATGATCTGGCTGACTTCTCCAAATTATGTAGAAAGCAAAGCTTATAATAACCAATCAGCTTCATAAAGAGGAACACTTGAAAAAAAAACGTGACGAATTGAATCCAGGATTCACTAAAACTAACTTTCCTCAAGAAAACTAAATCTGACAGGATGGTATAATATTTCAATAAATCTAATACCTAGAAATCATATTCTTGAAAGTATGTTCCCCAAAATAAAAATTAAATCTTTGGCTGAAGAACATTATCTTTTTACAGTAGACTGGCAAAAGCATGGTTGAGGATAAACACACATAATTCGTAATTATCAAAATACAATTAAAAATAATGTTTGGGAGAATAATAGTGCTAAGCTGTGGGAACATATCTACTATAATTTGTTTATCAACTCAAAACATGTTCATACAAGAATTCATTAAATCTACCATGCATGTTCTTAGCATTCAAAGCTAACATCAATCAACTCCAATAGTGTACTTTCTCAAAAGAATTTTTGTAGAACTATAAACATGCAAAACATGAACTTATTAAAATTTCATTCCTGAGCAAAAATTTAAATGAATATGTTAGAGACTTGAAATAACTGCGAAAATAAGAAACAAAATAAGAACAAAATTGTATGTTTTGAGAACCGTTATTTATAATTGTGAGAAGTTACAATTAAGTAAAATGCTGTGACACTATTTTCATTCCTGTAAGTTATCAAACTTTCAAGACACTTGAGAGATATTGCCAACAGTTTTTATCTAGTAACTATAACATATATTTTAATCTCATTGTTCACATTATTATTCACATATATTTCAATGTCAAAATTTCTGTATCTGATGTTGTTTGTCTTTTAACTTAAATTTGCAGAGGGTTCTAAAAGCTGAGGGATCATTTGAAGCCCGGCATATTCAACCGCATGTGTTCCTAGAGACAGATTCAAATTAATTGCATGCACGTCAAGATTTTGAGCACATATTCAAGTGTTGGACATTTGTGAAGGATTCTGAATAAGAAACTGATGGCTAATGGCTACCCACCAGTAGACTGGCAAAATGGCAAACTGATGGCTAATGGCTACCCACTAGTAGACTGGCAAAAAGGAAAACACGCATAATTCGTTAATATATTCCCTTTTGATTGTTCTCTTTTATCTTTCACAATTAGACATCCAGCTTGTCCAAAACAAAAAAAACAAAATGTTTCTCTCAAAAAAAACAAAATACAAAAAGGCAAAAGGGTCCCAACATTTAAATTAATTTTTTCAATTGTTTCAATTAATAAGCATACGTGCTTAATATAGTACAATATAAATAGCTCCTTAGCAAGGTTGGCCTAGATATATGATCCACTGCCTTCTAGAGGTCAGGGGTTTCTCACAGCCATAGGTCTTTATCTCAACTTTGGTTCTCTAAGTTTTTTGAGCTCTTCTAATCTTATGGGCTTCTTGTGTTTATTGACAACCACATTCTTGAAATCTGTTCTAAACATGTTAATTTTCAAACATAGTTGAAGATTAGGATTTGTCTTTAAGTTGCGTATGTACTACACCATTGCCATCGAAAATTGTAGATACAAGAAATCATGCTATTACAAAGAGTTACTTATTCACATAGATAGAACAGAAGATAAGCAGTTTTAAATCTACGAATTATACTCTTGATTCAGCATATTCCATTAAGAGACCAACCAAGGGTCACAGGTACTGGCATATCTATGGAAAAGGCAGTTAAATAGCATTTATACTTGACAGAATGGAATGCTACAAGTTAAATCCAGACAAGATATCAAGAGCATCAACTAATGCAAATAAAAAATTGTCATCAAATTACAGGACATTCAAAAATTCTGCAGAAACTGAAACAAAAAATATCCATATATTAACATATAAAAGCACTTTGGTGTATCAATGTCTGGATATTAACCATTGTTAATGAAATACATCATTGAAGAAAATAAAAAAGAACAGGACAGAATATAGTGAAAGTTGCATAAATAAATAAATAAGATGTGCAACAGTAAGCATATATGGGAAGTTTAAAATAATATGTCCAAGATAAGGCTTAACTATAGCATACCCTGAAAGGTGATGATCATCCCCCAAACCTTTCTCCACGATTGGTTTAGCCCCAAGATCTGGTAGCCTTTTGTCCCCTTTTGTCCAGCTTCTTTGCAGAAAACTGCAAAAATAATCCAAATATAGTTGAAAAAAATAGGCATAATGAATCAAAAAACTTTTGTTAATGCAACCGTGTTTCTATAATAGATCAACAAAATTGCATGGAGAAAAACTTGATGTGCCCTTTTTCTTGTTAATTATTGACAAATAACAATGTACAAATCTTAACTCAGTTAGCTCATGAGTTTATCAATTGTGTATGGCCAGTATTAAAGCATTACGCATTACCAATTCGTTAATATCTATTTTATCTTTCACAATTAGACATTCAGCTTGTCCAAAACAAAAAAAACAATATGTTGCTATCGACCATGCTCGAGCTAAACTGGCTAAATATTTCGATATGAACCCAGTTTTTGCGCTAGCTTTTGTATCAAAATTTCAACTCTCATGCTTTATGTATTGCCAGTATTAAACTTTCATGTGTCAAATACATGCAGCAAATGTTGTGTTTGCCAGCTCGAAATCTTGTTGTTTGGAAACATCATAGTTAATAGCAAAATAGTTAATAACAAACACATAAGAAGCTTTTGTATTTAGCATGAGTGCAACAACATAATAATATAGCTTGAAAATGAGAAAAAATATTAAGAGAGACAGTATACTCACATATTGGAGTTTGGGGGAAGCCAGTAAACCAGAGCTATGAAGATCTACAGCTTCAAAATGAGAAAGAACTTGTATTACCTGGTAGCTGAGAGATTTAACAGCAAAAGGAATTTAATGAATTGAGTTTTAAATTTCAAGCAAGAGTAGGTAGAGACGACAATAAATCGAAAGAGAGGTTTAATTGACAAAACACTTCAACAAGCTTTTTCATTGTCAGACTTAAATAAATTAAATAAGGGATCATATTGTGCATATAAGGCACAATATGAACCACATGTACACAAAAATTCTTTTTCACTTCAACAAGCTTTTTCACTGTCAGACATAGGCAAAGAATTGGAAAGCATATGTACACAAAACTACAAAACTGAGTAAATTTCACCCTGACCTGCTGCTTCTCGAGAAAATATATGCTCAGCCGACAAAGATTTGAGACAAAAAATTGGATCCATGCATTTAACACATACAACAGATATGAAAAGAAAATTGGAGTAAACTTTAGAGTTCAATAACATCAAGGAACTTAAAATAATGGATGTTAATGGGAAAACAAACAACCCAAAATCATCAAGAACTCAATCGAAAGGTTTCTTAATTCAACATGAACAAAATTTGCTAAAGAGAGCTACTATAATAGTAACTAACAGAAGCAACCAAAGATCTTCCACTGTGAAACCCACAAGCTGCTACTTTAAAGATCTTCCACTGTGAAACCCACAAGCTCCAATTCTCAACACAAACACATTAATTTTGCCTAGTGGAAAGGTCGAATGCAGCATGGTGAATTTTTGGGGAAATCTTAAAGAAATTCTTCGCCTAATTGGCTAGAAACTCATGGCACCTCACACTATTGCTGCAGTATTTCTAATAATTAAAGGAACTATTCCTCGCCTTCATATGACAAATTTCTAGTAATGAAAGGAACTATTCCTCTTGGTGCTAATGTAATCCTTTATATGCCTCAGATACTCGGCTTCATTGTGGGTGTGACACCCAGCTTGAAATCACTTATTATTGGTGGCACTGCTCCTCTTAGAGTTATCGAAGATTCATTAGCATTATTAGGGTGAGTCTTCTACCCCCAGCAAAAACATATCTTTGGGTGAGACTTCTACCTCTAATTTTCTCCCCCCTTTCCTGATATATGAGGCAGAAATGGCACAATTCCATGCACCATTCTCACTCTTGGGGCAAACTTATTGGATGGTAACTCATTTTTCTTATCAAAACTCTATTTAGTTGGAAAATTCAGAGTGCTAAACTCGACTATTTTTAGGGATACGCAAATCAATTTTAGCACCTTCTGCAATCGTTGCTGTTATCAATGTTAGGTACATTGCCCTTCCAAGTAACAGCAGCTAGCAGACTTGGCTTCATCTCCCAAGACCCACTGTATAAATATGTGCAGCTTCTACAATTTGCTCTCCTGCCTGCAACAGCTATCGGTATGAGAACACCGCTTAACTTTCTTTCCTTTTTTAAATCGTTTCTAGTAGAAAACAATGATTTTCATGAACTTCAACCTACAAGCAGTTATTTTTATACGACATAAAAGAAGATTTGTTAATTTTATGCCTTCGATGATCAGAATTAAAAATCTAGATTTGTCTCCATATGACTTAAAAGAAGAATAGAACAGATTAAGGTTTTAAAACAAATTTTATTAATGAACAAATCCATTTGATAAATTACAAAGGAACAACTGAATCAAAAATAAAGGAATAGGCCAAAAAAATTGAACCTTACCGAGATTCAACCGATGAAGACTAAGAACAAGAACCCGCTACCGATCAAAGGACCTTGAATCGAGCGAGCCCCTTAATTAAAGATCCAGAGATATGGATATAAGAACCCTAAATTTTTTCACTCGCTTCGTCGGAGAACAGATCTGATCGTCAGATCGTCGCGCGTCTGCGTCGGATCATCAGATCCCCTAAGAACAGATCTTCGAGCGTCTGCTCTTCGGAGAACAGATTGTCACTCGTCGACGTCGCCGGTTTTCGTCGCTCGAGAGAGAGAGAAGGAAGATATTTTCATCAATAAAATTATTTGGTCGTATTTTACATTATTATTTCGTTTGCCCGCCACTGGTTGGCGCGTTGGTTTTTGATACGTTCGCGGCTAACATCCATTTTCCACGGACTGTCCCTAGCTGTTTCTAATTATTTGTCACCGAATTTTCTGTGGCAATCATATTTCTATGACAGAAAGGCGACATGATGAGAAATCTGTGGCAAAAATACATTTGCCACGGATAATCCATGGCAGTTATTGTATCAGCCACAGAATATTAGCTACAGAAGTACTCGTGGCTAATGAAAAAGTAGTTGCCACGGAATCATTCCGTGGCTGATGTTCCGTGGCTGATGCTCTATTTTCTAGTAGTGTCTAAGGAAGAAGCTAGAAAATCACGACGAAACGATCGAAAATGAAAGCTACGGAGACGAAAACCACACATGAGGAGAAAATCCACCAAAACATATAATATAATATAATAAATCCAGATACATGAAAACCAGTCTTTACAATGATGTTTGGCCCCTCTCATCGGCCCACTGCTGATTGTTAGAGGCCATCTCCTGCCATCTCCTCTAGCAACGCCGTAGCATCTTTGGTGTCTTTGCCAATATCGCCCTATTAGCGACGGAGTCAATAATCATCTTTGTATCCGCTTTCAAACCATTGTAGAAGCTATGCATGAGCTCCCAATCATCTATGTTGTGGTGGGGGCCTTGATGTTGTAGATCTTTGAAGCGCTCCCACGCCTCATATAACGATTCTTGGGGGGGCCTGCCTGAAATACATCAAAGCATTTTGTATCATTACGGTCTTCAAAGGTAGATAGAACTTGTAGACGAAGGCGCTTGCTAGCTCTTCCCAAGTAGTAAATGTGCCATGTGCTTGCATCATCAACCAATATTGAGCTTTATCTCGAAGAGTGAAGGGAAAAAGCCGCAGTCGGATGGCATCCTCTGGTACATTAGGGATCTGAAAGGTGGTGCACTTCGCCAAGAACATCTGGATATGGTAATGCGGATTTTCATGCGCATTCCCATAGAATGGATCTTGTTGCATCAGCACAACAAGTCCCGTTTTCAGATCAAAAATTTTCTCTGGTGGCAACTCTGGCATAAGTATGGATGAGGTAGCCGAGTTGTTTGGAGTAAGCCTATCTCGGATGGAAATAAGCCTAGCAGTTCATCGTGGAATATTTTCCTCCGCCATTTGATTATCCTCTGAAGTTTGCCTCTTTTCTGCTCTTAATTTCCTTGCTGTATGCTCGATCTCATGATCAAATAATATATCTTCCTCGGTTGTCCTCGATCGTGTGTTCATGCACAGAAAAAGAGAATCTGCAAAGAAGAGTTAGCACAATAGAGGAATAAAAGGAAAAGAAATAAAATAAAAAGAAGGAATAGCTAAGTAAAATATAGAATACCGTAGCTTCCCCGACAACGACGCCAAAATCTTGGTCATCTCGGATAGTAACTCTGAAAACAATGTAGTTTTACTACAACCGCACGGTTAAGTGATGAGCGGGTATCGAGTCACGGGGAGGAACTATTGGTATCTATATAGATTACTAAGCTATTGTGAAATGGTGGCGAAGAAATATTGGTGACAATCGTTCAAAGTGTTGGTTGTAAATTCAATTTATAAGAATGCCTAGGGCTTGGGAATCCCCACTATAGATTTCAAGCAATCAATGTGAAACACAAATTTCTATATTACTACTCTTGATTTAGGGTGAACTTGTCGCAACTAAATTGGGAACCAACGCATGCTCTCACGCTACAAAAGTCTGTAGTAATCTAAACTAGAGCCTCGCTTTCTCGCAAGCCTAGTTCAAACTACTAGCATTAAGATCGACAATAATATTCAATTCCAACTCAAGCTCGCTCTCTCGCAACTTAAGTTCGAATCTAGATCGTGATAGTTCGTATCTATTTTACCGTCGTACAAATGAATATAATTATAGAAGTATAATAAAGACGCTAGCTTTGGTCGCTCTCGCGCACCAATTCTAGGGAATCTCGATTATAGATCTAAATCGAATATCTAGGGCTTCCCTTAGATCAAGATCCTCTCTCGAGCTCTCAAGATCCAATAGAAATCCCTAGCTATCCTTAGTAAATCAATCACAATCTAACCCTTAACAAGCTTAGCGACATAGCAATTCAATAGATCTCACAAATCATACCTTAAATCCATAGGGTTCATCCCTTTTCCCTAGAGCAAAACGACTACTCACAATTCATCATAGAAATCACAAAAGAAATAAGATGTGTAATAGAATTCTTCACAAAACTCAAATTTAGAGAGAAATATAGCATAAAAATATCAACTTGCAAGAGTTTATACAAACCAATTTTGGAATACAAGCTTCAAGAATAAGAAATTTAGATCCTTCTCTCCAATCCTTTCGCCAAAACAAAACTCGAACTCAAATTAAAACTAAGAAAATTATTCTAAAGAGTCTCTCCTTGGGCTGCCCACAAATCTGGGTATTTATATCCGCCCAAAAAGTTCAGAAAATCCTGACAGATTTGCCCCTGAATAGCTGCAAACCCTAGATTTGGGAAACTGGCCGACGACGCACTTGGTCGAGTGAATTGCTCACTCGGTCGAGTGAGAAATCGACAGGAAATTGGGATATTCAGCGTTCTGGAAGTTCAGACCACTCGGCCGAGTAGCCTTCTCAATCGGTCGATTGAGATTCTTGCTCGGTCGAGTAGGTCCTACTGCAGATCCTCTCTTAAAATAGAAAGCATCGAAGGATTTCTTCACATTTTCTATCTCCACTCGGTCGAGTGGGCTTCTCACTCGGTCGAGTGGGCTTCTCACTCGGTCGAGTGGGCTTCTCACTCGGTCGAGTGGAAATTCCCACTCAGCCGAGTACATTACGGTTCCTCTTCAGGCTGGATTGGGCGTGTCAGCTTCACTCGGTCGAGTGCGCTACTCCACTCGATCGAGTGAGCTACGTCACTTGGCCGAGTAGCCTGTTTCAGTACTCTTTTCTCCTTATTCTCGCTTCATCGTCGTTTCTTTTGCCTTCCTTCTTCTTCTACTCATCCTACAGCACCGTTAGCTCTCTGTATCATCGTTAATGATGCTCTGGTATGCGTGTAATGATCACTCCGTATTTTACACCCTTTTTCTACATGTTTGCATGCCACTTTGATCGCTCATATCGCGTTTTTTCACGATTATTCGACAATATTGCGATGCTTTTCACGATTTCTTGTTTTTGTCATATTTCAGGAGATAAGGATCGATTTGAAGTGATTTTGAGATCAAGAAAATTTGCACCCACTTCGGAGTGTCACCCAAAGCACTTTTGAGGGCTATTCGGCGATGGAAGACAAGCGGGAGAAGAAGGAATGTCGTAGGAATGACGAGGAAGCGAAAAGATGAAGATTGGGCATCTGCAGCATCTCACTCGGCCGAGTGAAGTACTCACTCGGCAGAGCAAGAAGACCGCTCGGCCGACCAGACCGGACACGCATCAACAGAATGAAATCGGCGTACACTCGGCCGAGTGATGATAGTCCACTCAGCCGAGCATGGAAATCCCCTCGCCCGAGTGGCATGGGAAAATCCACTCCAATATAGGCCGACTTACTGTAAATTTACAGGGATTTGACGGTTCCGACTCGGTCGAGCAAGAAATGCCCCTCAGCCGAGTGAGTAAAGCCACTCGGCCGAGTCACTTCCGAAGACAGCCCCCCAAGATCCCCCGACTTACTGGAATTTTACAGGGTTTGTCACTTGGCCGAGTGACATTTGTCACTCGGCCGAGTGAGCCGCCCCGCCTGTTGCGTAAACTGCAATTTCTGGGCCGCGCAAGGGCATTTTTGTCACGATTTTTTGGGCGATTTTAAGGGGTATTTAAACCCAGTTTTTGCCCTAGTTTAGAGAACTTTTTGATACTTTTTGCAGCCTTTTTAGAGAGCTTTTTAGGTAATTAGATTTAGGCTTTTTGAGAGATTAGAAAGGGGACTTTTGTTGGATGCTATTGGATTCTCATTGGTTTGTCTCTTTTCTTGTCAAAAACTCTATTTTTATTGATAATTTCTCTATTGCAATGATTTGTGCTAAATTTGCTATTGAATTTCTTATGAATTCCATGATGATTAGTGAGTAGTGTTATTGTCCTAGGGCATAGGGATGAACCCTATGAACCCTATTTCTGAATTGTGATGAATTGGTGAAATTCTTGCTTGAATTGATTAGGGTTAGGTTGGGATTGATAAATTACGGTTAGCTAGAGATTCATATCGATTGGGATTTGCAAGAGATTGGGTCCCAATTAATAGGAAACCCTAGAAATTCGATTTAGATTTACGATTGGACTTTTATAGAATTGGTTTGCAAGAGATTGGACCAAGGCTAGAGTTTTCAACCGTAATTCCATGCCCATACCCGTTTGCAAGAGATTGGACGGGTAGGAACTATCTCAACCTAGGTCGTTGCTCGAGTTTGCACGAGAGTGGGCTTGAGATACGATTGAACGATGATGTCGATCTTAATGCTAGCGCCTTAGGCTAGGGTTTGCAAGAGATTGGGCCCTATCCTAGGTCCACTATAGACCGGCAATAGCGCGAGAGCGTGAGCTTGGTTCTACATTTAGTTGCGACTAGTTCACCTAAAATTCAAGTCTAGCAATGACGTAACCCATGAATCACAACGATGAGATACGATCCGTAGCGGGGATTCCCTATCCCTAGGTGCTTTATTTCATTGATATTTCCATCGATATACGAACGATTGTGATGATTTACCCCAAATTATTCTTGACCATTTTGATAGCTAGGTGATTAGAAGAAGACACTGTCATTGTTCCTCCCTGAGTTCGATACCCGCTCGCCACTACACCGTGCGCTTGTGGTAAGACTACTAGTCGCTTGTCCCGGGTGCGTGTGCATACCGGGAGTGAGGGAGAGACTTTTTGGGGACACTTATATCTGCACCATCCTAATCTTTGCATGCATCCCATTCATTCACATCTTATTTTCTTTTTTATTTTTCTTTCTTTTTCATCATGCATGCATCCTCACCCACCCCACCCACTTCACGTCTCTCAGTGTGCCACACTTTGCACATTGAGGACACTGTGCACTTCAGCTTAGGGGAGTGAGTTCTCACGCTTTTTATTTTTGCCACCCTTTATTTTTGATTTCTTACACTTTCTTTCCACTTTTGCACTTATTTTCACCACTTTTTTGTTTTTTTATCATGCATCACGTTTTCTTTTCCTTTTTTGAGTATGCTGCATTGTATATAGTTCTATTTTCTTTTATCTTTGTTTCTTTCATCCTTTGCTAGAGATGATTTTTCTGTGATGATGATGACGTGGTGTTAGCTTATCTCTATGTGCATGCTATTTTGTCACGTCCTAGCTTTTGTTTCAGATATCATATGCTATATCCTGCTTTGCATTTTGAAATAGTAACCCACTCTGTTCCTGTATGAATATGGATGAAATTCTGTTATTAGCTGATGTCTGATGATTCATACGTATGCTTTCAATAGAAAACACACCAAGCTTCACGCATTGATTGCTTATATCTGAAGTAATGCTTTCCTCTCTCATATCACTTCTTATTGCATGAATTGTGCACTTCACTTTCAGGTTGATTGAATGTTTGCTAGGGTGATATATCTGGACTAGTTTACTTTTTGAGATTAAACTGGGTAGATTATATTACTCTGCTGAAAGTTGTCATGCGCGTCCTATAGAGTGAACCGAGTGATACATTGATTTCTTTCTCCACATATCTTGAGCATTATTTCTCTACTTAAAATTCATTGGTGATTCCTCCCCTTAGCAAGTCTATTATCGGCATTTCCCCGCTATTAATTTTCATGCTCCAAATCCCCAAAATCAAAAAGAAAAAAAATATATACTTGTATATCCTTCTCTCTTTTGATTTGGGATCGCTTATGTATATATGCTTATTGCAATGAAAAAAAAGAGAGAAAAATTGAGAAAAAGAAAAGAAAAGAGAAAAGAAGTTTTTAACGATCCCATCTCACACTCTTTCTCTCTTTCTTCCCTCTTTTGTTTTATTTTTGCTTTATTTTGGAGCTTCAAAAGAAATGGGGAATGTACATATTGATTTGTTTATGCCACCACGCTTATGGATAAGCTTGGGGGAGAGGATCCAATGATGTGTGAGAGAGTGACTACTTGACAGTGCATGACAACCTAGGCTATGTAATTTTCTATACTCGGTGAGATTGCTAAAATTTCACGAAATCCAGAAATCGACACTTGGCATTCATTTCATGAAAACCATGCTTTTCTATTCTTACTATTCCATATCGTGTGATATCTCTTATACTCCGTATAGAAACCATTCAATTGAAAAGTGTGTGATCTATGGTTAAGCAAACCGCTTTAGATGCTTCAGACGATGCTAATCCTAGAATGATTCCATATTTCATGCTATTTTGATATTTTCAGGGTTTTCTATTTCGAATGCATCAATTATATTGTAATATCGAAATAAAAGTCTTTGACGTGTGTTTTATATTCGATGTATGCTATATGAGTAAGCAAAACCCACGTCCTGAGAAGAATGATCTAGCACCCCCCATATTTGCTTTCTATTCTACTTTTTTATTTTTATTTTCCTTCTTTTCCATTATTTTGCCCGTCGGGTTTGCTTTTTACTCATCTTCCTCGAGGACGAGTAAGAGGTAAGCTTGGGGGATTTTGATCACTCCGTATTTTACACCTTTTTTCTGCATGTTTGCATGCCACTTTGATCGCTCATATCGCGTTTTTTCACGATTATTCGACAATATTGCGATGCTTTTTATGATTTCTTGTTTTTTTGTTATTTCAGGAGATATGGAGCGATTCGGAGTGATTTTGAGATCAAGAGGATTTGCACCCACTTCGGAGTGTCACCCAAAGCACTTTTGAGGGCTATTCGACGATGGAAGACAAGCAGGAGAAGAAGGAATATCGTAGGA
Source organism: Scilla litardierei (assembly GCA_030789695.1). NCBI lineage: Eukaryota > Viridiplantae > Streptophyta > Magnoliopsida > Asparagales > Asparagaceae > Scilla > Scilla litardierei. Next base: position 127,279,769 of record CM061135.1, on the reverse strand, counting down.
GCGACGAGGAAGCGAAAAGATGAAGATTGGGCATCTGTAGCATCTCACTCGGCCGAGTGAAGTACTCACTCGGCCGAGCAAGAAGACCGCTCGGCCGACCAGACCGGACACGCATCAACAGAATGAAATCAGCGTGCACTCGGCCGAGTGACGATAGTCCACTCGGCCGAGCATGGAAATCCCCTCGCCCGAGTGGCATGGGAAAATCCACTTCAATAGAGGCCGACTTACTGTAAATTTACAGGCTTTTGACGGTTCCGACTCGGCCGAGCAAGAAATGCCCCTCGGCCGAGTGAGTAAAGTCGCTCGGCCGAGTCACTTCCGAAGACATACCCCCAAGATCCCCCGAATTACTGGAATTTTACAGGGTTTGTCACTCTGCCGAGTGACATTTGTCACTCGGCCGAGTGACCCGCCCCGCCTGCTGCGTAAACTGCGATTTGTGGGCTGCGCATGGGCATTTTTGTCACGATTTTTTGGGCGATTTTGAGGTGTATTTAAACCCAGTTTTTACCCTAGTTTAGAGAACTTTTTGATACTTTTTGCTGCCTTTTTAGAGAGCTTTTTAGTTAATTAGATTTAGGCTTTTTGAGAGATTAGAAACTGGACTTTTGTTGGATGCTATTGGATGCTCATTGGTTTGTCTCTTTTCTTGTCAAAAACTCTATTTTTATTGATAATTTCTCTATTGCAATGATTTGTGCTGAATTTTCTATTGAATTTCTTATGAATTGCATGATGATTAGTGAGTAGTTTTATTGTCCTAGGGCATAGGGATGAACCTTATGAACCCTATTTCTGAATTGTGATGAATTGGTGAAATTCTTGCTAGAATTGATTAGGGTTAGGTTGGGATTGATAAATTACGGGTAGCTAGGGATTCATATCGATTGGGATTTGTAAGAGATTGGGTCCCAATTGATAGGAAGCCCTAGAAATTCGATTTAGATTTACGATTGGACTTTTCTAGAATTGGATTGCAAGAGATTGGACCAAGGCTATAGTTTTCAACCGTAACTCCATACCCAAACCCGTTTGCAAGAGATTGGACGGGTAGGAACTATCTCAACCTAGGTCGTAGCTCGAGTTTGCACGAGAGTGGGCTCGAGATACGATTGAACGATGATGTCGATCCTAATGCTAGCGGCTTAGGATAGGGTTTGCAAGAGATTGGGCCATATCCTAGGTCGGCTATAGACTGGCAATAGCTCGAGAGCGTGAGCTTGGTTCTATATTTAGTTGTGACTAGTTCACCTAAAATTCAAGTCTAGCAATGATGTAACCTATGAATCACAACGATGAGATACGGTCCGTAGCGGGGATTCCCTATCCCTAGGCGCTTTATTTCATTGATATTTCCATCGATATACGAACGCTTGTGATAATTTTAACCCAAATTATTCTTGACCATTTTGATAGCTAGGTGATTAGAAGAAGACACTGTCATTGTTCCTCCCTGAGTTTGATACCCGCTCGCCACTACACCATGCGCTTGCGGTAAGGCTACGAGTCGCTTGTCCCGAGTGCGTGTGCATACCGGGGCATGATCAAGTTTTTGGCGCCGTTGCCGGGGAGGCGACAGTGTTTTATTCTCATTACTTAGTTTCTTCTTTTTCTTTCGTTACTTTTAATCTTTTTACTCCTTATTCGTGCTAACAATTCCTTTGAAACTCTGTTTTCCTTTGCATGTACACGAGATCTACGGCGAACCCCAAAGAAATATTATTTGATCCGGAGATCGAGCGTACCGTGAGGAGGATCAGAGCCGAGAGAAGGCACTCTACGGAGGACGGTTGTATGAACCGTGTGGAGACACCGGAGGAGCTAGCCGCACGAATGGAGAGGATCATATCCAATAGAGATAGGCTTCGGCCTAAGACTTTTTCCACCACATCATCCATCGCCATGCCGGAACTAGCGGCAGACAAGAATTTTGAGCTAAAGACGGGATTGGTAGTATTGATGCAACAAGACCCGTTTCATGGGAATGCCCATGAAAATCCACATTATCACATCCAGTTTTTCTTGTCCAAATGCGCCACTTTCCAAATGCCAGGCGTTTCCATTGATGCAATCCGACTGCGACTCTCCCCATTCACACTCAAAGATAAAGCTTTATATTGGTTGAGGACGCAAGCGAAAAGTACATTCACCACTTGGGATGAGTTGGCGAGTGCCTTCGTTGACAAATTTTACCCTCCTTCCAAGACGGTGAAGATACGGAGTGCTCTCATGTCCTTTAAGCAAGGACCGCAAGAGACCCTCTATGAAGCATGGGAGCACTTCAAGGACTTACAACATCAATGCCCTTATCACAGTATAGAAGATTGGGAGCTTGTTCACAGTTTCTACAATGGACTCCAACTGGACACGAAGAAAATTATTGACGCAACCGCCAATGGAGCCATACTATCAAAGACCCCGGATGAAGCTACGGCCTTGTTAGAAGAGATGGCCTCTAATAACCAACAATAGCATTTATGAGGCCAAGGCCATGGCGGAGCTTTCAAACAAATTTGACTCTTTCCACAAGATAGCGGAGAGATTGGAGAAATATATCACCGACCCACATGGAGCACCTTCTACATCTACGCCGATAAGCAATATGAGCGATTGGCAAGACCAATCCCAAGCCATGTATGTAGGAGGGGACAATGGAGAAGGAGCCTTGGAGCAAGTACAATATGTCACGGGGAACTCCGGGTATTGGGCCAACCCAGCCGCTAGAAACTATCCGGGATTTTCATATGCAAAAAATGATGGTGCTTTGAACCCCCCACCACAACAACTTCCTCAAGCTCGGCCTCCACTGCCACAACCTCAATATCAACCAAGGGGGCCACCACAACAAAATTACCCGCCGAGGCAACAAACGGGACCATATAGACCCTCCCGGGTACAACCAAGGTTGGAGAGCTCCCAACCCACCTCAAGCTCAACCACGATCGGACCACAAAGCTAGGGTGGAGGAATTTATGGTGGAGCAAAGAAAGATCAACGCTAGATTAACGGCGGGACAAGAGTCACTAAATACCGTCGTCGCTCAACTTGCAGAGCAACTTGCGTTGCTCACCAAGAACGCCCAACAATTGTCGGCTCAACCCGAGCCCAATCCACGGAGCAACACTGGACACATCAATGCGGTGGTTGCGGTTACAACAAGGGGCGGAAAGGATACCACTCCCGCTATGACCCAAAGCATGCAACTCGTGGTGGAAATTTTGGAAGAAAAAGAGATGGCGATTAAGGAGGAGAGCCAAAAGGAGCCAATTGGAGGAGGAAATTCTAAAGTGGTGGAGCCACTTGATGAGCGCCGCTACATGCCACCGGTGCCATTTCCACAACGGCTAGCTAGAGCCAAGATGGAGAAAAGGCTCGCCAAGTTCCTAGAATACTTGAGGGGAGTAAGCCTCAATATTCCTTTCTTAGACGCAATTGTTGAGATCCCGTCTTACGCGAAGTTCTTGAAGGACTTAATTTCGGGAAAGAAAAGGAAGGAAAAAATCATGCTTGTGGAGCAAGGAACTTGGTTTACCCGGAAGGAGAAGGAGCCTGCAAAATTGAAGGATCCAGGGAGTTTCCACATCCCTTGCACACTAGGAGGCGTCCCTTTGCAAAAAGCTCTAGTTGACTTGGGCGCGAGTGTGAGCCTTATGCCCCTTAGTATGTTCCAGAGATTGAACACGGGCACCGACTTGAAGCCGACCGACATGAGGATTCAACTTGCGGACGGTCGGATTACAAGGCCGGTAGGGATCGCAGAGAATATTCCACTCCAAGTACCGGGAGGTATATGCTTGCCTTGTGATTTTGTCATAATGGACATCAAGGAAGAGGGAGACACTTCGCTCATACTTGGACGCCCGTTCCTTGCAACCGCCGCCGTTATCGTCGATGTGCGTGAAGGAACTCTATCCTTGAATGTCGGGAACATAGAAGTCGAGCTTCATATACCCAAGGCCATGAAACACATGCCCTATCACGAGGAGTTAGACTATGTGGATCTTCTCGATGAAGTGATTGAAGAGGCAATCCCCCACTCTATTGGTGCTCTCCATGACGACGGCTTCGAAGAAGGCCAAGCTTTGGGTGAAGAAGAGAAATTGGAGTACCCTCCAGATAGCTCCACGGATAGTGATGAAGGTGACGCTGATGTCACAAGAATACGAGAGCTTTGCAGCTCTCAAAGGCCAAGAACCCGAAGAAAGCTCCACCGAAAGGAAGATCGGTGTCACCGGCCAAGACAAAGATAGGAACAAGCTCTAGCTTGGGGGACTTATCCCCCAACATTACCCATGATGAGGGGGCGTCGAGGAAGACCGATGATCATCACGACCGAAATCCAAGTGGCCTTCCCGGCAAGTTTGACGGGTGCATCTCGTATGCGCCCAATATCGCGAGCTAAACGAATATCTTAAGGGGTCGAGCTCATGACCTTAAACGAGCGCTTGTCGGGAGTGAGTTCTCACACTTTTTATTTTTGCCACCCTTTATTTTTGATTTCTCACACTTTCTTTCCACTTTTGCACTTATTTTCACCACTTTTTCGTTTTTTATCATACATCACGTTTTCTTTTCCTTTTTTGAGTATGCTGCATTGTATATAGTTCTATTTTATTTTATCTTTGTTTCTTTCATCCTTTGCTAGAGATGATTTTTCTGTGATGATGATGACGTGGTGTTAGCTTATCTCTATGTGCATGCTATTTTGTCACGTCATAGCTTTTGTTTCAGATATCATATGCTATGTCCTGCTTTGCATTTTGAAATAGTAACCCACTCTTTTCCTGTATGAATATGGATAAAATTCTGTTATTAGCTGATGTCTGATGATTCATACGTATGCTTTTCATAGAAAACACACCAAGCTTCACGCATTGATTGCTTATATCTGGAGTAATGCTTTCCTCTCTCATATCACTTCTTATTGCATGAATTGTGCGCTTCACTTTCAGGTTGATTGAATGTTTGCTAGGGTGATATATCTGGACTAGTTTACTTTTTGAGATTAAACTGGGTAGATTATATTACTCTGCTGAAAGTTGTCATGCGCGTCCTATAGAGTGAACCGAGTGATACATTGATTTCTTTCTCCACATATCTTGAGCATTATTTCTCTACTTAAAATTCATTGGTGATTCCTCCCCTTAGCAAGTCTATTATCGGCATTTCCCAGCTATTAATTTTCATGCTCCAAATCCCCAAAATCAAAAAGAAAAAAAATATATACTTGTATATCCTTCTCTCTTTTGATTTGGGATCGCTTATGTATATATGCTTATTGCAATGAAAAAAGAGAGAGAAAAATTGAGAAAAAGAAAAGAAAAGAGAAAAGAAGTTTATAACGATACCATCTCACACTCTTTCTCTCTTTTTCCCCCTTTTGTTTTATTTTTGCTTTATTTTGGAGCTTCAAAAGAAATGGGGAATGTACATATTGATTTGTTTATGCCACCACGCTTATGGATAAGCTTGGGGGAGAGGATCCAATGATGTGTGAGAGAGTGACTACTTGACAGTGCATGACAACCTAGGCTATGTAATTTTCTATACTCGGTGAGATTGCTAAAGTTTCACGAAATCCAGAAATCGACACTTAGCATTCATTTCATGAAAACCATGCTTTTCTATTCTTACTATTCCATATAGTGTGATATCTCTTATACTCCTTATAGAAACCATTCAATTGAAAAGTGTGTGATCTATGGTTATGCATACCGCTTTAGATGCTTCAGACGATGCTAATCCTAGAATGATTCCATATTTCATGCTATTTTGATATTTTCAGGGTTTTCTATTTCAAATGCATCAATTATACTGTGATATCGAAATAAAAGTCTTTGACGTGTGTTTTATATTCGATGTATGCTATATGAGTAAGCAAAACCCACGTCCTGAGAAGAATGATCTAGCACCCCCCTTCTTCGCTTTCTATTCTATTTTTTTTTATTTTCCTTCTTTTCCATTATTTTCCCCGTCGGGTTTGCTTTTTACTTATCTTCCTCGAGGACGAGTAAGAGGTAAGCTTGGGGGATTTTGATCACTCCGTAGTTTACACCTTTTTTCTGCATGTTTGCATACCACTTTGATCGCTCATATCGCGTTTTTTCACGATTATTCGACAATATTGCGATGCTTTTTACGATTTCTTGTTTTTGTCGTATTTCAGGAGATATGGAGCGATTCGGAGTGATTTTGAGATCAAGAGGATTTGTACCCACTTCGGAGTGTCACCCAAAGCACTTTTGAGGGCTATTCGACGATGGAAGACAAGCGGGAGAAGAAGGAATATCGTAGGAGTGACGAGGAAGCGAAAAGATGAAGATTGGGCATCTGCAGCATCTCACTCGGCCGAGTGAAGTACTCACTCGGCCGAGCAAGAAGACCGCTCGGCCGACCAGACCGGACACGCATCAACAGAATGAAATCGGCGTGCACTCTGCCGAGTGACGATAGTCCACTCGGCCGAGCATGAAAATCCCCTCTCCCGAGTGGCATGGGAAAATCCACTTCAATAGAGGCCGACTTACTGTAAATTTACAGGCTTTTGCCGGTTCCGACTCGACCGAGCAAGAAATGCCCCTCGGCCGAGTGAGTAAAGTCACTCGACCAAGTCACTTCCGAAGACAGACCCCCAAGATCCCCTGACTTACTGAAATTTTACAGGGTTTGTCACTCGGCCGAGTGACATTTGTCACTCGGCCGAGTGAGCCGCCCCGCCTGCTACGTAAACTGTGATTTGTGGGCTGCGCAGGGGCATTTTTGTCACGATTTTTTGGGCGATTTTGAGGGGTATTTAAACCCAGTTTTTGCCCTAGTTTAGAGAAATTTTTGATACTTTTGCAGCCTTTTTAGAGATCTTTTTAGTTAATTAGATTTAGGCTTTTTGAGAGATTAGAAAGTGGACTTTTGTTGGATGCTATTGGATGCTCATTGGTTTGTCTCTTTTCTTGTCAAAAACTCTATTTTTATTGATAATTTCTCTATTGCAATGATTTGTGCTGAATTTGCTATTGAATTTCTTATGAATTGCATGATGATTAGTGAGTAGTTTTATTGTCCTAGGGCATAGGGATGAACCCTATGAACCCTATTTCTGAATTGTGATGAATTGGTGAAATTCTTGCTAGAATTGATTAGGGTTAGGTTGGGATTGATAAATTACAGGTAGCTAGGGATTCATATCGATTGGGATTTGCAAGAGATTTGGTCCCAATTGATAGAAAGCCCTAGAAATTCGATTTAGATTTACGATTGGACTTTTCTAGAATTTGTTTGCAAGAGATTGGACCAAGGCTAGAGTTTTCAACCGTAATTCCATACCCATACCCGTTTGCAAGAGATTGGACAGGTAGGAACTATCTTAACCTAGGTCGTAGCTCGAGTTTGCATGAGAGTGGGCTCGAGATACGATTGAACGATGATGTCGATTCTAATGCTAGCGGCTTAGGCTAGGGTTTGCAAGAGATTGGGCCCTATCCTAGGTCGGCTATAGACCGGCAATAGCGCGAGAGCGTGAGCTTGGTTCTATATTTAGTTGCGACTAGTTCACCTAAAATTCAAGTCTAGCAATGATGTAACCTATGAATCATAACGATGAGATACGGTCCGTAGCGGGGATTCCCTATCCCTAGGTGCTTTATTTCATTGATATTTCCATCGATATACGAACGATTGTGATAACTTTACCCGAAATTATTCTTGACCATTTGATAGCTAGGTGATTAGAAGAAGACACTGTCATTGTTCCTCCCTGAGTTCGATACCCGCTCGCCACTACACCGTGCGCTTGCGGTAAGACTACGAGTCGCTTGTCCCAGGTGCGTGTGCATATTGGGGCGCGATCATGTAAGCGCTCGTGGATCCAAATTTCTCTCGATTGCTCCATATTTCTTGAAATCAGACGAAACAAATAAATAGTGAAATATATCGTAAAAGTATCGTATAATTGTTAAAATCACGATATGAGCAATTGTTATGGGGTGGAAAAATGCAGAAATAAAGTGTAAAATATTAGCCTATCTGTATCTGTCTCCACGACGACTCTGCCTGCTGATATACCCCTTCTGACCTCTGCACCTGATCTCGCTTCTGTCCCTGTCCCATCTTCTGCCAAGATCCCCGCTAGGCCACACTCTCCTGATTTCGTAGTCAGATCTCGAGCACCACATGCACTAGTCCAGGTAGAGAGATGTGCCCCAAGTGGTGCATATCAGCCACCGAGCTCCCGCCACACTGACGCACGCTTGACAGCGATAGAGGCCGAGGTTGCTGGCCTGAGGCGTGACTTCCTCGCCTTCAGACCGATGGTCGCTATCCATCACCAGTTACAGTGGCAGGACACTCGAGAGATTTTAGATATTCTGAGGGCACGGGGTGAACCTCCTACTACACTTGAACCAGCACCTCCAGTCACTCCTGCACCACCTACCGAGATTGTTGCACCACCTGTTGACCCTCCATCTTCTGGTCTACAGCATCGGGACCCATCACCACCTCTAGAGGGTGGTACTGCTGCTTGATTTGCATTTTTGCCTATGTTCGCCCCGCTCACTCTTTCTTATGCACATCTGTCCACACGAGGCCTAACACTGCATAGCTTGGGAGAGAACCCAGTTTCATCCATCTGCATATGCATCATCACTTCATTTTCCTGCTTGTTCATAAATTAGGTATTAGGACCATGCATTTGCAATCATTCATTTTTTCTTCTTTTCTTTTTAGTTTTCTTATTTTGAGGATTACTCATTACCCACTGGTCGTCCCGGATAACAGCTTCGGAAACAACGTAGTTTTACCGCAAGCGCACAGTCTAGTGGCAAGCGGTTATCGATCACGGGGAGGAACTAATGACGATAATGTATATGATTTACTAAGCTATTGGTGGAAAATTAGTTTTGAAAGAGTTGGTGTCACAATCGTTCAAGTATCAATGTAAATTCAATATAAAAGGATGTCTAGGGCTTGGGAATCCCCACTATAGATCTCAAGTAATCAATGCAAATTATGAATCTTAATATTACTTAACTTGGGTTAAGGTGAACTTGTCGTAACAAAATAGAGAACCAACGCACGCTCTCGTGCTACGCAACTTTATAGCAATCTAAACTAGAGCCTTACTCTCGTTCAAGCCTAGTTCAAAATACTAGTAATAAAATCGACAATTATATCCAATCCCAACTCAAGCTCGCTCTCGCGCAACTTAAGTTCGGATCTAGATCGTGATAGTTCGTATTCGTTTCACCGTCGTGCAAACGACTATAAGTATAGAAATATAAAAAAGATGCTATCTTTGGTCGCTCTCGAGCACCAAATCTAGTGAATCTCGATTATAGATCTAAATCCAATAACTAGAACTTCTCATAGATTAAGATCCTCTCTCGAGCTCTCAAGATCCGATGGAAATTCCTAGCTATCCATAGTAATCCAATCACAATCTAACCGTTAGCAATTCTAGCAACATTGAATTTCAACAAATATCACAAATCATACTTTAGATCCATATAGTTCATCCCTTTGCCCTAGAGCAAAGGAATTACTCACAAATCATCATGAAAATCACAAGAGAAATAAGATTGACAAGAGAATTCGTTGCAAAACTTAGATCTAAGAAGAGATATAGCATAAAAATGTAAACTTGCAAGAGTTTTAGAGATACCAGTGTCGATTACAAGCTTCAATAACAAAATCAAGATCCAAGTCTTCAATCTCTCGTCAAAATAAATCTTTAAACTAAAACTAAAACTCTAAAAATAAAAGTATGGAGTCTCCCATCCTTTGGGCTGCCTCTAGATCTGGCTATTTATATGTGCCCAAAAGATGTAAAAATCCTGACAATTCTGCCCCTGGTCGGCCTCAAACCCTAGTTTGCAATCTGGGCTAATGGCGCCACTCGGTCGAGTGAACAGCTCACTCGGTCGAGTGAGGAATCAACATCGAAATCGGAATATCATCGTTTTGGGCTCCTCAGACCACTCGGCCAAGTAGTCTGCTCACTCGGTCGAGTGGAGTCTTCTACAGATCCTCCAAAAAAAACAGAGAAGTGTCAAAGATTTTCTTCACAAAATTTTTCTCCACTCGGTCGAGTGGAATCCTCACTCGGTTAAGTGGAAATTCCCACTTGGCCGAGTACATTTCAGCTCTCAATCAGGCTTGATTCGCCGTATCAGCTTCACTCAGCCAAGTGAGCTGCTTCACTCGGTCGAGTAGCCTGTAAATCTTCTCAAACCTCCTTCTTGCTTCCTCGTCGATTCCTTCACCTCTCTTCCTCTTCTACTCATCCTCCATTTCCGTTAGCTCTCCGATATCGTCATCAATAATGCTCTGGGACGTGTGTATGCGCTCCTGGCTCCAAATCGCTTCCGATTGCTCCATATCTCCTGAAATCAGACGAAACCAAGAAATAGTAAAAAGTATCGTGAAATTGTCGTATAATCATGAAAATTGCGATATGAGCAATCGAAATGGCATGAAAAAAATGCAGAAATAAAGTGTAAAATATGAGCCTATCACCCCCCTACACCACCCTAGCATCATTCAATATCTTTCACGAGTGTTCTCAGCAGTGAAGATCATTCACTATCTTTCACGAGTGTTCTCAGCAGTGAAGACACTGCTGTGTTTAGCTTGGGGGATGAGCGCTATCGCTTTTTTTATTTTTCTTTCACTTTGCATCATTTTCGCTTTATTTTCCACCCATTTTCCACCACATTTTTTTTATTTCTTTTCTTTAACATCATATTTCTCGTCTTTTGGTTTGTGTGCAGGCTTGTTTTATTTTATTCCACCTTTTCTTTTCTTTCTTTTGCTGGAGAATTCTTTGTGATGACATCTCTTATTGCTTTCGTAGCCATCACGATGCTTATATTCCATGCCATGCTACTTAGACTTATTTCATAATCTTGCTATTCATAAGTGCTTGCAAAATATATTTCTTTTGATGACTTCACTAAGTGAATGTATGAAACTTATTGAAACTGAATATGTAAAGTAGTGTTTAGTATGCCTTCATTGGAAATGCACCAAGATTCACGCATCATTAGCACATCTGAAGCATCGCTTTTATATTCTTATTCGATTCTTGTTGCATGCTTGATATTATTGAAATCCTTACTGCTTGACTTCACTACTCGTTTATATGATTAAGAATCACTACTCGTTTATATGATTAAGAATATCCATGCTTACATATGGGTTTAGTTGATGTAGTATCTTACTAAACCGTTTGTGCACACTTTCGAGTGAACCGAGTGTTATATTAATTCTTTCTCCACATATATCCTTTATTCTCTACATGTCACTTGAGTTCACCTCCCAAAGCTACTTATACTTCATTCATTCCCCAAAATCCCTTACAAAAGAAAAGCTGGCTCCAAAAAATACAAAAAGCCAAAAAGGAGCCAAAAATTAAAAAAAATACAAATCATATTGCTCCTACAAAAGTCCAAAAAGAAAAAATGAGAAACAAAGTTTCGAAAGTTCAAAAATAAAAGAGAGAAAAATTCTCAGTTTCAACATTTGGAGCCACAAATATACTTGGAAAAACCAAGACAAAATTCCACAATTATTTCCTTTGGATGTGATGCCTCAAGTTAAGCTTGGGGGGTGAATTATTTTGACCAAATGTGTAAGCATGACATTAGAGTGGAGTTGTGCACGAATGAGAAAGTTTGATAATACTGAAACTTAGCAAAATAACTTAGCTATGGAGATTTCTTATGATTTGATATGAATATGTGAATGTCTTGACTCTTATTCCATTCTCTATTGCATGCTTGGTATGAATTCCATATGCTTCGGTTATAGCTTTTGATTGAAAAGTGCATCGCCAATGTTTTGTATATTCAATACTATGAAATGCATGACATAGATATGAGTTGATTGTATGAGCTCTAGAAAAGTCCCTTTTGTTCATCTCCTGCTAACATGTGATTCATTTTCTGAGTTATCATGATGTGTGGTGAATGGCGTGAGATCTGAAAGAATAATCTAGCAACCCTCTCCTCTTTGCATTCGTTTTTCATTTTTCTTATTTTTACTCTTGGTGAGCATCGTATTCGTCTTCCTCGAGGATGAGTAAGAGGTAAGCATGGGAGATTTTGAGGTGTCTATGTTTTCTATGTTTTTATCGCAGGTTTTCATAGCATTTTCACCGTCCAAAGTTCACTTTTATATATCTTATCGTGCTTTTCACGTTATATTCAATTTTCATATAGAATTGTGGATTTTCAGGAACTTTGGAGCGATTTGGAGCAATTATAGCATATAGACACATCCGAGCTATCCGGAGCATCTATGGAGAGGTTTGATTGGTGTTCGACGAGGTGGAGAAGAAGATTGGAGGTGGAGAAGAGAAGAGAAGAAGAGAAGAGAAGAAGGAGCTCAAAGAAGATCATATACTGATTTCCCCAGACTACTCGACCGAGCTGCTCAGCACTTGGTCGAGCTGACCTTCAACACAAAAGAAGAACTCCTCCAGCTGATATGCGCATGTCACTCAACCGAGTAGAAACGCCACTCGGTCAGATCAACTCGGCTGACCACGATTCAATTCCCATTCCTAATCGAATTAGGAGAGTGCAAAAGAGACTCGACCAAGCACTGTAGCCGCTCGATCGAGCTGAAGCCCAATCAGAACGAAGATTTTGAAGGCCTCTCCAACATATTGTAGCTCGACTAACCAGCGCTCGACTGAGTACTTTAACCACTCGGCCGAGCAGAATCGATTACATGCCAGCACTTTGAGCCTACAGAAGCAGACCTCAGTGACTCGACCGAGCACAGTGATCACTCGACCGAGCTACTTGTATTTGAAGCTAAACCAAGAAAGGAGAAGCAGATGACCATGTCCTCACTCGACCAAGCAGCGTCGCTACTCGACCGAGTAGGGCGTCGCAGCCCAACTGATTGGGGGCCCAAGAAGCCCTTTCTCCAGATTTTTGTGGGGTCCATCCCCAATTTATTTAAGTACTCTTTTTACCCTAGTTTTAGAAGAAGCTATTCAGATATTTTTATTTAGAAGTTCTAAGTTTTTCTTAGAGAATTCTTGAGTCGTCGCTATTGTTTTGAAGACAAAGTTGATATGTTTATTATTGCAATTTGCTTGGAATCTCTTGATCTTAATTCATTACGATTGTTTGTTCGTCTTCAATGCTTTGGTAATGATCTCTTATCTCTATATGCTTATTTCGATGTCTTTTATTGTGATCAAGCTTTCTATTGTTATTCTAAATGCTTTTGTTGATATCGCTATGGATTATGAGTAGTCATTTCTAGGGCTAATGGATTAGCCCTAGGATCTTAGGATTTAGATGCAAAGTTAGGATTTTTATGTTGTTTTGGTATAAAAGTGATGTGTTTTGGTTGATCCAGCAAGTTTGTAGGAGATCTCATATAGGATTTGTGATCTACAGTAGTGACACACACCTTGGATGGGTATCCTATGAACTTAATTAGGCTCGTTAGTGAATTCAATTAGAGTTCGTGATCCACGGTGGTGGCACGCACTTTGATGGTTTCCACCGGCTTCCTATATTACTAATTGATGACCCATGGTAGTAGAATCAATGAGAGCCATCAAATCACAGATCGAAGCTCTAACCCACGATGGTGGCGTGAGTAGAGATTGAGAATAATTTCCATTTGTAATGCACGGATCGCGTGTAAGGCCATCCATGGTGGTGGGGCTAAGCACGGGATACGTTAGATGAGTGGCACAACGGTGGTTGGCCATGAGTTCTACATTTTAGATGCGAAAATCTCGCCCTAATAAAGCCAATTCAACGTAGAACTTATAGCCTAGCATTGACATCCGATGATCCTAGTGGTGACTCATATTGCCCTAGTTTTTATTCTATTGTTAATTGAGATAGTAACCATTCGTGACAATCTTACTAGCATTGTTCTGAGACTTTGAATAGATCCAAGACCATATAAGCATCTGTCTCCCTGTGGGTTCGACAGTTTTCTATATTACAAAGCATTGACACCGTGCACTTGCGGTAAGTTTATCCGGAGCGCATCAAGCTTTTGGTGCCGTTGCCGGGGAGGCAAACGGTTTTTACTTGGGCTACTTTCATTGTTGAAGAACTTGTTAGTTACTCTTACCATCTCTTATCTATCCATATTTTTATTCTTTTTTACCTTTGCTATTGACGTCTTCTCTGAGTTTGTTTCTTGTGCATGAACACTCGCCTTGGGGGGATCTGATGTGGCATTATATTCCACATTTTATCGATAAGATTACACATCAAAATGATTGCTCAATTACATATTTTATACGCTTTTACGCTATTATTTGGAATAATATGACTTTCGGAGCGTTTATGTCCATTTCAGGGATTTGGGCAATATTGGAGCAATTTGGAGCCAATAAGACAATCGGAGACGTGAGAACACCAATGAGACTCATGATGACATATTTGAGGTGCCAAAGAAGAATACTGGAGCAATGAAGGGGGAAAGAGAGAAAGTCGCGCGATCGAGCTATGATGCGACGAAGGAATCGAGTGACCCGAAGTGCTGAAAACAGGACAGCCGTCCACTATTTCTAAATCTGCTATCACCTGGGATTTTTCACTATTTTCCTGATACTTTTTCCAGGTAGTAGACTTCAAGACGGTTCTAACGCCACTAAGAACGCACAAATCGGAGGTCGAATGAGCCCTGGGGAATTTTTGCAAGTTAATGGTGCAGTGCTGAAATTGTTCTCATCAGCCTACTCGGCCGAGGAGCACTCTACTCGGCCCGAGTCGTGCACTACACAGTCAGAATGCTGTTTTTGGTGTCTGACTCGACCGAGCAACCTCCTACTCGGCCCGAGTCATGTGCAAATGAGGCTGAAGTGCGTTTTTTAGTTCCAATCAGCCGAGCACCCTTCGACTCGACCGAGCAACCTCCTGCTCGGCCCCGAGTAAGCTCCTACTCGACCGAGCAGCGCCGAATCAGCCCGGGTTGGCAGATCGATGTATTTTGGGTGCTGTGGATTCTCTGTACAACTCGACCGAGCAGCCTAACGACTCGACCGAGCTGCCGAACGACTCGACCGGCAGCTTTGTGCTCGGGGCGAGTCGCTGTATGCCCATTATTTGATCTGCGCCCGGATTTTTGGAACGATTGGAGGGTTTTTTGGGGGAAAAAGATAGGCGGCCGCCAGGGGGATTGAATTCGGAGTTCTGTAGGGGAGTTCTATAGGGGAGTTTTAGGGAGATTTTTAGATTAGTTTTTGAGGAGATTTTTGGATACTTTTCTAAAGGGAATTTTTAGATCTTTCTTAGACTTTTGTGGAGACGATCTTTTGGGGAGTTTGGCCATGCCCTAGGCCCCTCCTTTGTATCAAGATAAGTACCTTTGTCTCTTTAATTCTATTTATTTGTTATTTCTTTGTGATTATTTGTGGAATATCTCGTTGATGCATGCTAGGATGAATTCTCTTGCTATTATTGAATCTTCTATTGTTCTTCCTATGATGCATGAGTAGATCTTTCTAGGGTTGATGGGTGAACCTTAGGATTTTAGGGGGAAAATGTAGATCTGTATCCCAACGTTGAATTGGGGATTTAGGGTCGTATTTCGTTAGATCCTACCGAATCCGTAGATAACCCGTACTGAGATCATGCCCACGGTCTGTGGAATTGATGTGCTTAAGGGGTATCAATGGATTCGAATAGGGAAATCGGTGGATCCAATCAAGGCACGTGACCATGCCCGGCTCGCGCCTTGAGGGGATCTATCAACAAACTATACCGCTACGTTGACGGCTACCGCCATTGTGTCAACAAGAGCCACAGAATTACCACGCAATCCTAACCCATGAGAGTGGTACGAATTGGGGGATTTATCCCCTAGTCCCAAGGCAATGCAAGGATCCTATTCCAACATTGACCCCCGACGATCTTAGCGGCGATCCCTAACGCCCTAGCTCTTTTTATGCGACGTTGAGTGACACAACCGTCGCATCCTCCACCATCATAACTCTCCATACTCCACATCCATCAATAAACCCGCAAGTCTAACTCAACCTAGGAGTAGATAGGTAGTATAGCACTGCTTTCCCGTGTTCGATACCCGCTTGCCACTATACCGTGCGCTTGCGGTAAACGACATCGTTCGGGGTTACATTCCAGACGCATCAAGTTTATGGCGCCGTTGCCGGGGAGGCGTTCTACCATACTATCTATTTACCACAATTAGGTTGATTAGATTGCGAAAAAAACACAAAAAAATTTTAAAAAAATAATAAATAAAAACAGAGAGAGATTTTTCCCACCACCTGCTTTATCATTATCTCTATTTTCTTGTACCACTGATATCTTTTCCATTTTTTTTACTATTCAGGTACAATGGATCAATCTTGGAATTATTCAGGCAATGATTATTCGGCACAGTATGAGGCTCCAACGAAAGAATGCGAATATTATTCACAGGACCCATACTATTAGATGGAAGGATGTGATCAATATTCAGAGTTCTATGCCTACTGCGAATCTTGTGACATGGAGTGACACATGCCCTACAATAGCCACGTCTGTCTCTTGAGTCCTGAACATCCTCTCAATTTGACACTCAATGCATTCATGGCATCGGAGAGGAGATCACAGTTGTCAGTGCTATACAAAATGAGTCAAATGATAGATGGCAGAAAGAGAAGGATGAAATCAACGAGTATCTTTCATCTCTTGAGCCTGTGGAAGCGAGGCCTGAGCACATAGAGCCACCTCATCCTACCACTGACGTCGAGGACCACCCACCAGAGCTTATTGCTCCCACTCAGGGAGACCTTTTAACCCACTCCATTTCTGAATCATGCACCACATTTGAAATTCATTCTGGTTCAGATCTTTTTGACACGTTGTACCTGTTGCAGGACACTTACAATTTCGGACCTGAGGTATGCTTGGACGTGACCGTGCTTGAAGAATCTGAGAATGAGGAGGAGTTGCCTGATGAGACCCATACTCATATGCCAGAGCTGCCTGAGAAGCCTGAGATGAACGTCAAGGAACTGCCTGTCGTGGTACATGAGAGCGGAGATGTATTTTCTGGGAAGTATCGTCTACCTATTTTTCCTTTACATATTTCTTTTGACGATCTTCTTTGGAAAAATTTTATTTTAGGGTAAAATATTCTACATCAGATTGATGCGGCTTGTCTCTTGCAGGGCACAGGTGGAGTCCTTGGAGAGATGCAGGGAGCCGCATTGCTGGAATCTGATGGAGCCCTTGGAGATATGCACCCTGCGGAACCACAGAAAGTGCAGATAGAGCAGCTGCCAGCACCGACAAAAATTCTGGATCCGTCTTTTGTTACAGGTGGTACCAGCCCCATTTCTTGTCGTTGTCCTCTATTTATATTATACACACATTGAGGACAATGTGATGTTTAAGCTTGTGGGAGTGCATAGTGCACGCACTTTGCTTTATCGTGAAACACACTTCGTATTTTCCATATGAACCATGTTCACTCTTATATATGCTTTATTTTTTATGAAATATCGTAGATTTATTTTTTTATGAACATTGATATCTATTATATTAGAGTTTAATTCCTTGATTAGTGAATCTTTCTTAATATGCTTTTTCATAGTTGAATCCAAAGTTTCACAACCACATTCTCGAAACAGTTAAGTTAAAATGAATGAATCAAATTTGATAATTATTTGACTTCTGCGTGTTTTGATTGATAATTATATTGCTTTATGGATGTTTAGTGATTCAAAAAAAGATAGGATTACCACACGACAACCAAAGTAGTGATGATTAGGATTCCTGAAACCGAGCCATGTCTAGATTCTATTCTTTTTCTTTTTCTTTTGAAAATAGCCAATAAATGATCTTTGATCATACTTTGCATTCCATCGCGTTTACGTGAGTTTGCAAAAATCCCAATAATAAAAATAAAAAAAATCCTGAATAAAAGGCCCTAGGGGTTCTTCGTAACCCAATGCCCTAAGACCATCTGGTCTGGGATGCATATGCCACTTTTTGTATATATTTAGTTATCTCGTGTATACAAAGAAAGAAAAAATGCATGTGAAATATTTATATAGCCAAAAACAATATAAAACTACAAAATCATATATCCTTATCTCCATTTCTTTATAGAACTAAGACATGGCAAAGTTGATGGGTTCTAGGAGTCTTGAAATGGTCGTAGTGTGATGATGCCTTACCTTGATTGAATTTTCTAAATTCATTCCATGAAGTATAACAAAATACCACGCATGCTTGAAAACGTTTGATCGACATATTATGCTGCTTAGAGAATGAGTTGTGAACATTGGTTTCATTTCTGTGAACTTAGTATATTGCATGATAAACTATGATATGATATAACTCTAATCTCTTTTTATTGCTTATCAAGTTCATTATATTTATTGAAATCCACGTTATTTTAATTTGAGCGAGATTTAATTATTTGGGGTGTATATGTGTTCTAATTTCATATTGACGTGTGTTCACGAGACCTTTCATATCCTGGGTTCTTGTATTTTTCTGAATTTAATATTGAACTCCTTGTCTCCGTTTACACATCACCGCATCACATCTTCATTGTATCCCAGTCCCGTGTTAACTTCTTACTAGTCTTCCTCGAGGACGAGTAAGAGGTAAGCTTGGGGGATTTTGATGTGTCATTATATTCCACATTTTATCGATAATATTACACGTCAAAATGATTGCTCAATTACATAGTTTATATGCTTTTACGCTATTATTTAGAATAATATGACTTTCGGAGCGTTTATTTCCATTTCAGGGATTTGGGCGATATTGGAGCAATTTGGAGCCAATAAGACAGTCGGCGATGTGAGAACACCAATGAGACTCATGATGACATATTTGAGGTGCCAAAGAAGAATACTGGAGCAATTAAGGGGCAAGAGAGAAAGTCGCACGATCGAGCTATGATGCGACGAAGGAATCGAGTGACCCAAAGTGCTGAAAACAGGACAGTTGTCCACTATTTCTATATATTCTATCACCTGGGATTTTTCACTATTTTTCTGATATTTTTTCCAGTTAGTAAACTTCAAGATGGTTCTAACGCCACTAAGAACGCATAAATCGGAGGTCGGATGAGCCCTGGAGAATTTCTGCAAGTTGATGGTGCAGTGCTGAAATTGTTCTCAGCAGCCTACTCGGCCGAGTAGCACTCTACTCGGCCCGAGTCGTGCACTACACAGTCAAAATGCTGTTTTTGGTGTTTGACTCGACCGAGCAACCTTCTACTGGGCCCGAGCACCTCCTACTCGGCCCGAGTCGTGTGCAAATGAGGCTGAAGTGTGTTTTTTAGTTCCAATCAGCCGAGCAACCTTCGACTCGACCGAGCAACCTCCTGCTCGGCCCGAGTAAGCTCCTACTCGACCGAGCAGTGCCGAATCAGCCCGGGTTGGCAGAGCGATGTATTTTGGGTGCTGTGGATTCTCTGTACAACTCGACCGAGCAGCCTAACAGCTCGACCGAGCTGCCAAACGACTCGACTGAGCAGCTTTGTACTTGGGCCGAGTCGCCGTGGGCCCATTATTTGATCTGCGCCCGGATTTTTGGAACGATTGGAGGGTCTTTTTGGGGAAAAAGAGAGGCGGCCGCCAGGGGGAATGAATTCAGAGTTCTGTAGGGGAGTTCTGTAGGGGAGTTTTAGGGAGATTTTTAGATTAGTTTTTGAGGAGATTTTTGGATACTTTTCTAAAGGGAATTTTTAGATCTTTCTTAGACTTTTGTGGAGACGATCTTTTGGGGAGTTTGGCCATGTCCTAGGCCCCTCCTTTGTATCAAGATAAGTACTTTTGTCTCTTTAACTCTATTTATTTGTTATTTCTTTGTGATTATTTGTTGAATATCTCGTTGATGTATGCTAGGATGAATTCTCTTACTATTATTGAATCTTCTACTGTTCTTCCTATGATTCATAAGTAGATCTTTCTAGGGTTGAAGGGTGAACCCTAGGATTTTCGGGGAAAAATGTAGATCTGGATCCCTACGTTGAATTTGGGATTTAGGGTTGTATTTCGGTAGATCCTACCGAATCCGTAGATAACATGTACTGAGATCATGCCCACGGTCTGTGGAATTGATGTGCTTAAGGGATTTCTAGGGATTCGAATAGGGAAATCGGTGGATCCAATCAAGGCACGTGACCATGCCCAGCTTGCGCCTTGAGGGGATCCATCGACGAACTATACCGCTACGTTGACGGCTACCGCCATTGCTTCAACAAGAGCCACGGAAATACCCCGTAATTCTAACCCATGAGAGTGGTACGAATTGGGGGATTTATCCCCTAGTCCCAATGCAATGCATGGATCCTATTCCAACATTGACCCCCGACGATCTTAGCGGCGATCCCTAACGCCCTAGCTCTTTTTATGCGACGTTGAGTGACACAACCTTCGCATCCACCACCATCATAACTCTCCATACTCTGCATCCATCAATAAACCCGCAAGTCTAACTCAACCTAGGAGTAGATAGGTGGTATAGCACCGCTTCCCCGTGTTCGATACCGACTTGCCACTATACTGTGCGCTTGCGGTAAACGACATCGTTCGGGGTTACATTCCGGACGCATCAAGTTTATGGCGCCGTTACCAGGGAGGCGTTCCGCCATACTATCTATTTACCACTTTAGGCTGATTAGATTGCGAAAAAAACCCAAATTTTTTTTAAATAATAAATAAAAACAGAGAGAGATTTTTCCCACCACCTGCTTTATCATTATCTCTATTTTCTTGTACCACTGATATCTTTTCCATTTTTTTACTACTCAGGTACATGGATCAATCTTGGAATTATTCAGGCAATGATTATTCGGCACAGTATGAGGCTCCAACAGAAGACTGGGAATATTATTCACTGGACCCATACTATCAGATGGAAGGATGTGATCAATATTCAGAGTTCTATGCCTACTGTGAATCTTGTGACATGGAGGGACACATGCCCTACGATAGCCACATCTGTCTCTTGAGTCCTGACCATCCTCTCAATTTGACACTCAATGCATTCATGGCATCGGTAGAGGAGATCACAGCTATCAGTGCTATACAAAATGAGTCAAATGATAGATGGCAGAAAGAGAAGGATGAAATCAACAAGTATATTTCATCTCTTGAGCCTGTGGAAGAGAGAACTGAGCACATAGAGCCACCTCATCCTACCACTGACGCCGAGGACCACCCACCAGAGATTATTGCTCCCACTCAGGGAGACCTTTTAACCCACTCTATTTCTGAATCATGCACCACATTTGAAATTCATTCTGGTTCAGATCTTTTTGACTCGTCGTACCTGTTGCAGGACACTTACAATTTTGGACCTAAGGTATGCTTGGATGTGACCGTGCTTGAAGAATCTGAGAATGAGGAGGAGTTGCCTGATGAGACCCATACTCATATGCCAGAGCTGCCTGAGAAGCTTGAGATGAACGACAAGGAACTGCCTGTCGTGGTACATGAGAGCGGAGATGTATTTTCCGGGGAGTATCGTCTACCTATTTTTCCTTTACATATTTCTTTTGACGATCTTCTTTGGAAAAATTTTATTTTAGGGTAAAATATTCTACATCAGATTGATGCAGCTTGTCTCTTGCAGGGCACAGGTGGAGTCCTTGGAGAGATGCAGGGAGCTGCATTGCGGGAATCTGATGGAGCCCATGGAGATATGCACCCTGCGGAACCACAGAGAGTGCAGATAGAGCAGCTGCCAGCACCGGCAAAAATTCTGGATCCGTCTTTTGTTACAGGTGGTACCAATCCAGTAGTGTAGGATTTTATGCTTTAAATAATCACGAATCCTCTCGGCAGCGAGAGGACCGTATAGGATTTTATATGCTTTCTTATTTAAATAAATTCACCCCACATGATGGCCCAGTTATCTTTTGCATCCAACCCTCTACTTATCATGCTTGGCAACCATTATTTTTTGCGTTTATTTCGCCTCTCTCCCCAATTTTTTATATGATGTTTAAGCTTGGGGGAGAGAAATTATTTTGTTGGGAGGGCCCCATTTCTTGTCGTTGTCCTCTATTTATATCATACACACATTGAGGACAATGTGATGTTTAAGCTTGGGGGAGTGCATAGTGCACGCACTTTGCTTTATCGTGAAACACACTTCGTATTTTTTATATGAACCATGTTCACTTTTATAGTTATGTCTCATATGCTTTATTTTTTTATGAAATATTGTTGATTTATTTTTTTATGAACATTGATATCTATTAGATTAGAGTTTAATTCCTTGATTAGTGAATCTTTGTTAATATGTTTTTTCATAGTTAAATCCAAAGTTTCACAACCACATTCTCGAAACATTTAAGCTAAAAATGAATGAATCAAATTTGATAATTATTTGACTTCTGCGTGTTTTGATTGATTGCTTTATGGATGTTTAGTGATTCAAAAAAAGATAGGATTACCCCACGACAACCAAAGTAGTGATGATTAGGATTCCTGAAACCGAACCATGTCTAGATTCTATTCTTTTTCTTTTTCTTTTGAAAATAGCCAATAAATGATCTTTGATCATACTTTTCATTCCATCGCGTTTACGTGAGTTTGCAAAAGTCCCAATAATAAAAATAAATAAATCCTGAATAAAAGGCCCTAGGGGTTCTTCGTAACCCAATGCCCTAAGATCATCTAGTCTGGGATGCATAGGCTGCTTTTTGTATATATTGAGTTATCTCGTGTACATAAAGAAAGAAAAAAATGCATGTGAAATATTTATATAGCCAAAAACAATATAAAACTACAAAATCCTATATCCTTATCTCCATTTCTTTATAGAATTAAGACATGGCAAAGTTGATGGGTTCTAGGAGTCTTGAAATGGTCGTAGTGTGATGATGCCTTACCTTGATTGAATTTTCTAAATTCATTCCATGAAGTATAACAAAATACCACGCATGCTTGAAAATGTTTGATCGACATATTACGCTGCTTAGAGAATGAGTTGTGAACATTTGTTTCATTTCTGTGAACTTAGTATATTGCATGATAAACTATGATATGATATAACTCTAATCTCTTTTTATTGCTTATCAAGTTCATTATATTTATTGAAATCCACGTTATTTTAATTTGAGCGAGATTTAATTATTTGGGGTGTATATGTGTTCTAATTTCATATTGACGTGTGTTCACGAGACCTTTCATATCCTGGGTTCTTGTATTTTTCTGAATTTAAGATTGAACTCCTTGTCTCCGTTTACACATCACCGCATCACATCTTCATTGTATCCCAGTCCCGTATTAACTTCTTACTAGTCTTCCTCGAGGACGAGTAAGAGGTAAGCTTGGGGGATTTTGATGTGTCATTATATTCCACATTTTATCGATAAGATTACACGTCAAAATGATTGCTCAATTACATATTTTATATGCTTTTACGCTATTATTTAGAATAATATGACTTTCGGAAAGTTTATTTCCATTTCAGGGATTTGGGCGATATTGGAGCAATTTGGAGCCAATAAGACAGTCGGCGACGTGAGAACACCAATGAGACTCATGATGACATATTTGAGGTGCCAAAGAAGAATACTGGAGCAATTAAGGGGCAAGAGAGAAAGTCGCACGATCGAGCTATGATGCGACGAAGGAATCGAGTGACCCGAAGTGCTGAAAACAGGACAGTTGTCCACTATTTCTATATATTTTATCACCTGGGATTTTTCACTATTTTTCTGATATTTTTTCCAGTTAGTAAACTTCAAGATGGTTCTAACGCCACCAAGAACGCATAAATCGGAGGTCGGATGAGCCCTGGGAATTTCTGCAAGTTGATGGTGCAGTGCTGAAATTGTTCTCAGCAGCCTACTCGGCCGAGTAGCACTCTACTCAGCCCGAGTCATGCACTACACAGTCAAAATGTTGTTTTTGGTGTCTAACTCGACCGAGCAACCTCCTATTGGGCCCAAGCACCTCCTACTTGGCCCGAGTCGTGTGCAAATGAGGCTGAAGTGCGTTTTTTAGTTCCAATCAGCCGAGCAACCTTCGACTCGACCGAGCAACCTCCTGCTCGGCCCGAGTAAGCTCCTACTCGACCGAGCAGCACTGAATCAGCCCTGGTTGGCAGAGCAATGTATTTTGGGTGCTGTGGATTCTCGGTACAACTCGACCGAGCAGCCGAACGACTCGACCGAGCTGCCGAACGACTCGACCGAGCAGCTTTGTGCTCGGGCCTAGTCACCGTGGGCCCATTATTTGATCTGCGCCCGGATTTTTGGAACGATTGGAGGGTTTTTTTTGGGAAAAAGAGAGGAGGCCGCCAGGGGGATTGAATTCGGAGTTCTGTAGAGGAGTTTTAGGGAGATTTTTAGATTAGTTTTTGAGGAGATTTTTGGATACTTTTCTAAAGGGAATTTTTAGATCTTTCTTAGACTTTTGTGGAGACGATCTTTTAGGGAGTTTGGCCATGCCCTAGGCCCCTCCATTTTATCAAGATAGGTACTTTTGTCTCTTTAATTCTATTTATTTGTTATTTCTTTGTGATTATTTGTTGAATATCTCGTTGATGCATGCTAGGATGAATTCTCTTGCTATTATTGAATCTTCTATTGTTTTTCCTATGATGCATGAGTAGATCTTTCTATGGTTGATGGGTGAACCCTAGGATTTTCGGGGAAAAATGTAGATCTGGATCCCTACGTTGAATTGGGGATTTAGGGTTGTATTTCGGTAGATCCTACTGAATCCGTAGATAACCCGTACTGAGATCATGCCCACGGTCTGTGGAATTGATGTGCTTAAGGGGTATTTAGGGATTCGAATAAGGAAATCGGTGGATCCAATCAAGGCACGTGACCATGCCCGGCTCGCGCCTTGAGAGGATCCATCGACGAACTATACGGCTACGTTGACGGCTACCGCCATTGCGTCAACAAGAGCCACCGAAATACCCCGCAATTCTAACCCATGAGAGTGGTACGAATTGGGAGATTTATCCCCTAGTCCCAATACAATGCAAGGATCCTATTCCAACATTGACCACCGACGATCTTAGCAGCGATCCCTAACGCCCTCGCCCTTTTTATGCGACGTTGAACGACACAACCTTCGCATCCACCACCAACATAACTCTCCATACTCTACATCCATCAATAAACCCGCAAGTCTAACTCAACCTAGGAGTAGATAGGTAGTATATCACAGCTTCCCCGTGTTCGATACCCACTTGCCACTATACTGTGCGCTTGCGGTAAACGACATCGTTCGGGGTTACATTCCAGACGCATCAGGATCCGACGATTTATTCTTTGACCCCGAGATTGAACGGATAGCGAGAAAGCTCAGAGCAGAAAGGAGGAATCAAACTTTACAGGATCAAATGGCAGGGACTCCTCCCCATTCTCTTCCACGTACTTGCAATGTCCAAGATTACATGAAGCCCAATCTATCTAGCATATCTCCTATCTTGAGACCGCAACTGGCGGGGGACTACTTTAAACTGAAGACATGCTTGATTAACTTAATGCAGCAGGACCCCTTCCATGGGCATCCTCATGAGAACCCAAATCACCATATAGATCTTTTCTTGGCTAAGTGTGACACTTTCCAAGTTAAAGATGTGAGCGGAGATGTCATAAAGCTACGTCTATGTCCATTTACTCTGAGTGACAAAGCGACTTACTGGTTGAGGGTGCATCCCAAGAACACTTTCAAAACTTGGGAGCAGTTGTCCTTGGCCTTCATCAACAAGTACTATCCACCGTCCAAAACGGTGAGGATTAGGAGGGGCGATCACGAACTTCAAGCAACTCCCGCAGGAGTCACTTTATGAAGCTTATGAACGCTTCAAGGATTTGCAGCATCAATGCCCACATCATGGCACTCCGAATTAGGATCTTATTCAGAGATTTTATAATGGCCTCAAACCCGACACAAAAATGATCATTGATGCCTCTGCAAATGGCACGTTATTGGCTAAGCTACCTGAGGAGGCCATGTCACTTTTGGAGCAGATGGCCTCCAATAATCAACAATGGAGCAATGATCTCTCAACATCTAGAGGCACCGGTTTGGGCCATTCTGAGATAAAGGTAGCTACACATCTTGATGAGCAACTTGAGACCATTTGCAAACAACTTGCAAGAATTGAGCGAAGGTTGGACGCTATTCCGACTATTTCCAAGGCTCCGGTATATGCTATATATGAAGTCTGTACCGAGCAAGGATACGCTCCAATAGAAAGGTCATGTAAAGGAACGAGCATACCGGTTTTGCAAGTCAATTATATAGCGGGTGAGGGGAGCAATCCTAGACCTCAGAGGTCAAATCCGACATGGAAGTCACATCCTAAATTCTCCTATAGCAACCCCAACGGAGCCCTACAACCACCGTCCCAACCGAGGCCACCTCAGCCTCCTCAACAACAAGCACCACCTCCATAATAGCAGCAGTACGGATTCAGGCCATCTGGCCCTATAGATTGTCGAGATATTATAATTGTCAACCATATCAGCAACAAAAACAACAATTCTAACAACCAGCGTCACAAAAACCTGACGTGTAGACTACATTAGATGCCTTTATGAGTGCCCAAACGAAGATCAATTCAGAATTATCAGCCGCGCAAAGGCAACTTTTAGCCACCGTCGATAACTTGTCGCACTGGTAGAAAATGGGTCTATAGCCACGTATAGTTGGCCACTGACAAATCTGTGGCCGATAGTGGACTATCGGCCACAGATTTCTCTGTGGCCAAATATCCGTGGTTGAATAAAAATATTACCCATGGAGTATTGGCCACGGACAAATCCGTGGCCGGAAGTGGACTTTTGATCACGGATTTAACCGTGGCCAACTATTTTTAGCCACGGATTATTGGTGAAGAAATTTTCAGTGGCCTTAACTGTCTAGCCAGGGATATTTTCGTAGCCAATAATATTAACGGCCACGGATATGTCTGTGGCTAATAGTCCGTTGACATCCAAAAAATTACCTAAATTGGGGGGAGCCCGCATGAGCCCGCCCCCCCTCCCACGTGCTCAGTTATTTCACCAAATTTGGAACGCTCGAGAGAGATAGCGAGAGAGAGAGAGAGAGAGAGAGAGAGAGAGAGAGAGAGAGATCAATGCCGATGATGTCAGCCTCCTTCAGCGCCGACGAGTAGAGGTAATTCATCCCCCTAATTCTAGAATTTCGACGTGGTTAGCCCTAATTTGGTAGAGAGCATGGTCGGAGGTGGTGTAGGCCCCCGTCGGTGACCCAGCTCCCCTCGCCTCCTTCCGATCTGAAGTAGGAGAGCAGGAGCTGGGGCGGCGGCGATTGTCGACACCCCCTCCGACCCATCTCTCTCCTACTAACCAAATGCCCCCATGATGTCACCCTCCTCCGACCCCCCTCCGACCAAACCCCCCCCCACTCGAGTAATGTGTTCATTGTTAGGCGTATGGTTAGGGTTAGGGTTATGGTTATGGTTTAGGTTTGGGTTTGGGTTGGGTTTTGGGTTTGGGTTTGGGTTTGGGTTCGGTTAAGGTTGGGGTTGGGTCTAGGGTTGGGGTTGGGGCTTGGGCAGGGGTAGGGTAGGGGTGAGGGTGACGGTTTGGGTTTGGGTGTAGGGTTAGGGTTGGGTTTAGGAATATGGTTTTGGGTTAGGGTTCGGTTAGTGTTAGGGTTGGGGTTGGGGCTAGGGTTAGGGTTAGGGGTTAAGGTAAGGATTAAGGGTTAAGTGTCTGGTTGGGGTTAAGGGTTAGCCGCTTTCGGAGTGACTCGTGTGCTAGGTGTGATTACAAACACCCAATCCGATAGTCGGTGACTATGAGAGTAGCCCGACTACTAGAACCAACCGTGGTGTAGTATCCTAATCCATGGATCATGAGGGTGGATACGGATCTGTGATATGGGAACCAATGTCAAGCGTTATGCATGTATCCATATGTGAAGTTCATAGCGAAAGCGGCTGAGCATTGGGATACGTTAGACGAGTAGGACAACGAAAGTTAAGTACTTGTTCCCATCTCTGGATGTGACACTCCTACCCTCATTCATCGTTCAACGAAAGGATCCTTAACCTGAGATCCAAACCTGAAAGTCCTAGAGAGGATCCCGACACCCTAGTGATATTTCACTCATTCGTTTTCTCTTTTTATCACTTCTTTCTTTGTGTGGAGTTAGTTTGTGACGTTGAGTGACACGACCTATGCATCCATCACCAGTACGACACTTCGTAATCTATCTCCACCAACAAAACTCGAAGCCGAACCAACCTAGGATCGATAGGTCGTGTAACGACCGGTTCTTATCGCTACGTTATCTGTATTTTCTCTCGTGTGCTTTCTTCAGTATCCGTAGTTAGACGTTGTTGTCCCCGTACCCGTACCCATTCCCGTACCGGTACCCACTTCTTCTTCTTCATACTTATTATTAGTATTATTATTAGTATCCCTTCTAAAAAATTATTTTAAAATGTTTTCTTAAAATTATGTTTTAAATTTCTGATTTAAAATTCAAAAAAAAATTCAAATTTCAATTCTTTTAAAATTCAAATGGAGACCTTCCTTATAAAACTCATTTAAACTTATTTATTAGCTATTACTTCCTATTATAACCTATTAATTAGAATCCCATTAATAATATTCAAATCCTAATTTACTTTTCAAAATCTTTCCTAATATAAACCCATCCCAAATAAACACTACCCACGTTTTATCCCTACGTCCGAATCACCCATCACGGTTACACACACACACACAGCCATTAACAAAAAAAGATAGGGAAACAGACCATAGGCCTACCCATTCACGTGCTATGTTTCCCCAAGGCTTCTATCTATATTACTAACCCTAGCATTTTGTTTCTCCCAGCAACAATCAAGCAAACCAACCATACTCACTTATATTAATAAAAAACCATAGGCTACACTCTCACGTGCTGTCAAATAACCCCACACACCTAGTTGGCCTATCATAAACCCTAGAGACCCTACTATCTCCATATAAACCCTAGAGAAAACCCTAAGGTCTAAACCAACGCAGCCCTATCCCTTCTTCTCCACGACACAAAGCACCGCCCCCTACTTCTTCTTCCCCACGCGAAATCCCAAGCCGCCACCTGCTACATCTCTTTTCTCCCCACGCAGAGCACGTCACAGGCCGCACAGTCTCCTTCCTCCCTCGCGCACGCACAGAACACCAAGCCGCCCTTTCCTATGCAAGTTCGAGATCCCCAGGGCTTCTTCCTTCATCTGTGAGAAAACACACTCACCCCTTCACGCGAACAGCAGACTGACCACTATCTTCTCGAGCTTCGACCTCCCCTTGTCCTAGCGAAACCTGTCCTCCACGCATCACAACCCGCCAGCCCTATTTTCTCCGACAAAACCCAAGAGCAGCCGTGCACAACCTGCAGGCAGCCTCTACCGCGCACGAACTACCATCGGCACTTCTCCAAGCGTCGACAACCACCTGTAGCGCTCAGAACAGCCGCTGCCACCTTCCCACGCATCGACGGCGGATCCCCGACGCTCAACGTCGTTGTTTCTGAGCCGTATGCGTCGCTGCTAACCATCATTGCATCCCGATCCTTTGCTGCATTTTCGGTTAGTAGATCTACCCCTAAACAACTATAACCCACACCGTAATTTAGAAGACCTAATAAAATCGAATGATTGGACGTCGTAGGAGCTCTTTATAACACTGTTATGATCGAAAAATGCTTAATCCGATTTTATGTTTTGTCAAACCAGTGAACCGTCATCACCGTAGCATAGTACCTGTCGAGACGTTTCCGACGACACCAAGAATGCCAAAAACAGGCAAGTGTACAATTAGATATGAATTTTTGAAGTTTCAGGACTTTTACGTTGTTTCTGCTTATTACTGTTTAACTTGAAAACTAGACGTGAAATGACATATAAAAATGATGCCATGACGATCTGGACGAAATTTGTGATCCAACTGTATATCATACGATATACTTTAATTTTAAACAACAAGGAATAAAATTAGTTTCTATATCAGGTTCAACGAAAACCCATGTTCAACATCATTTTAAATTGTTGTATAAATTGTTCAACCCACTCCTGCTTATAGAAAATGTTGTAATAATAGATTAGTATTGATGACATTAAATTTCTGTAAGTCTTGAAATGTTTAACAAGTTGAGACATCGTGAAAATCGTGCGCCTCGAAGGCAGAATCGTGAATTCGTGATGTCGTGTGAGTCGACTAGGCTGGCTCGTGTTCCAGCACAAAATTGGGGTGGGGTTAAGGTTGAGCGGCCATTAGGCGTATGAAGGGGTCCTCTCTTCAAGAGCACCACCCACATGTGGTGGGTTAGCGTCAATCACGGTAAGCCCCCGTGGGAAGAATGACTCACTCATCACGTCCTAAAGGCGAGAACCCTATGATAGATGTGGACTTTTGACATGAAACTTGCAATGCTAACTTGATCTCATGAGAATGGACATGCTAACGAACTAAAAGAAAAACCTCACTTTAATTGTTGAAACTGCGTAAAAATGCATGTTAGGGATGTTTGCTTTCGTTTCAATATAAATGTCTTGTTAAATTGCTACAGTCATCTCTTTTAAATATTTAATGTCTCTTAAATTCATATCTGTTGTATATCTTGTCTTGGGTTGCTAACTCTTTCTTGCAGACCCCTCGCTGACATACATTCTTGTTTTTGGATGTATGTCAGATTCTGAGCTCCAGTATCCGGAGGATCCATACGTGACGCCTGACTTGGAGAGCCAGGAGTTCGCCCCTGACACAGAGCCTCTTCCAGCAGAGGACTAGTGGACCCACGCTTTACTGCTTTCCTTAGTTACTTTCAGACGTTGTTTTTGCTTTGTGTACATTTATTTCTGTTGCTACTTTAGCCCAGTAATGGCATGTTGTTTAATTTCGTCTACGAACATTATATCTCTGGATGTGGCTTTTAACTTTTGAATGTTTCTGATTGTTCTGATACGCAAATGCAAGGACCTCCCCTGTATTTTTATCACAGACGCTTATTGAACTCGAGCTTCACCGTTCCAGTTCAAGCGGACCACGTAACGTTCTCGTTTCCGGTGTCTTTTGGGAAGCGAGGCGTTACAGATTTTAGTGGTGGCCCATGTAGGTCCTGCAACTACGAAATTCAGAACAATGAGAACAATTTTCATTAACCAAAAACATCCAGAATTAGTACGTACGCAAAATTACTCGAATACCTTGTCTCAGCATGATAGGAAAACCAATACCAGGATAATAGGAAGAGTTAGTCGGACGCTCGTGCTCGTTAGTTAGACACCATTGCCACGACTTAGTATTATCATCCTGAGAGTCACCCTAGCGATTGATCATCCAACTCTGACCATATTAGACTTTTGAGTTCGTTAGTCGTTCTCTTAGATTCATCGAATCTAGGGCCCCACCGAATATAGCGATCGTCGCCGTGCAAGTCGAACCTAAGACGCCTGCAATAAGTATACTTCGAAGCGTAGGATATTCCAGATCTATAGATAAGGTCTCGATCTCCATCCTCAACGAACACTTACCTTGGTTTCCCTATCACGGTCTAGTTCGTTGATGAACCTTAGTGCTAAACCTTAGTCGTCCCAATGATTATCTTTCCCCCTGATTTTACTATTCCCTAGTCATTGCACTTCCATGTTAATGATCGTAGAAAGCCATCGTAGTGTATTCACGGAGTTACTTCTTAGCCGTACTTACGTTTCAATCGTCGAACCTATTCCTTGTCCTCGATTCACATAAACTCTTCAGGTCTGCCATCTTTAACCTTTGAACCTCCCCATTGCAGATCCAGGGTCTTTTCAAAAGTATTTTTGATGTTTCTTTTATTGAATTCTTCGCTAAGTTTTTTAAAATCCTTTCGAAAACTTTTTCTTAGATTTTCTACACTTCAGTCGACTTGAACCCAATCTTGATTAGGAAACCCTTCTGACGTTATCTTTAGTTACTATCTTATAGTGATTGTCAAACATACGTCTTTCGCACTTCTATTTCACCTAACCTCGTGTATCTACTCTATTTTCCTAATGTAATGAACTTCTTTTTAAAACTTCATTTCTATCTCGCTAGTTCAAATATCATCTCTTTTTCTTACTAACGTATTTCAAAACAGTCATACATACATGCGTTTAAAATACTTCCCTAAGTTGAATAGAACTTCAAAATATTGTGTGTCAGTTTTATAAGCATTGTCTTCACATTCTTCATTTAAAGAAAAATCTTTTTACAAATCTATTCACAAAACAAGCACTACAACACTATGACCATATTACTCTTTACCTATTATTTGACTAATCATATTTTACGTTTTAACTCATACCATATGTTCGCTATTTTACGTAAGTTATGACGATATTATTATTTTTACACAGATCCCTATCTTCTTACTTTGATTATTCATAAATATTTAATGTCACCAAACCAACTACTCTCTTATCCATACCACCTCCGGAACCGTCCATCACAACATTAGTCGTTGCATCATTCAACTCTGAATCCTACACTTGCTTATTTATCACTTTAGAGTTTATCACTGCTTAGTGAGACCTTTAGCATTGATTGTGGTGTTGTTGTGGTGCATGTAAATAGATAGTGAGGTGGACTCGTGTGTGCGAATCTCTATGCCACCCATGTATGACTGTGCTTACCCTGAGTATATTAGTATGGTGTGATTATCTATTGTGTTGTATGTGCGTGTATGGTAATATATGACATATATGTATATAGTCGAGTATAGAGTAGTAAGTGTTATATTTATACTTAGGCGATTGATTGGCTATATCACTATAGGAATATCTGAGCATATTAGATTTAGTTTTGGTTAGTTACTATGGGTATGTGTATATTAGCCATACTTGTTAATGGTTGTAATTGTATGCTAGTACAGTGATGTATATGTTAGTTGTAATGATAATAAGTGTACGTATAGTTGTGTGTGCAGATTTATTGTGTGATTTATATGTTAGAATATCTGGTGTGTACTCGTGCGTATATATGTATGTGGTTAGTTATAGGTGTGTATATAAATATATATTGTATGAACAAGTGTGTTTTATATATAGTATGATTGTTATAATTACCCCTACGGGATGATGTATGAGCATGTGTATGCCAGGAAGTATGCATTGTCGTATATTTGTGACTACGTATATATGGATGTATGTAATAGTATACTAGCCCTATGTAAATTATCATGGTTGTGTATACTGGCGTGTGTATATATCTGTCCTATATGGATATGAGGTAGTCGTGTAGTAGTGTAAGCATGTATATGTGTGTAAAATGAACGTGTGTATATGTATTTGAAAGTGTGTGATATATGAGTAAGTCCATGCCTATGGATGTATATTGTTTCATTGTAATGTATGTATGACTGGAATAGAATGACCTTAGTGTCTAAGTCTGATCACCCCTATGTCGGCTTATTTAAGGAAGTCTGAGGATGGACTTGATCCTAAGGTGGGTAGATTACGATGACCCTAGTACTATGAGTAAGGCGTATATAAATCTGTGTATGGTGTAAAATATTATGTGCATGTATATACGTATAGTGATATATATTATTACGTGTATATAGTAATATGTGGTATGTAAAAGTGATCGTATGATTGAAATGTTAGTTGACAAAGAATGATTGTATTTTTATTAGTGGAATGTTTATGTGACATGTGGTACTATATCAGTATAGATTGTGAGTGTATAAGATGTATGGTATTACCTTGTGTATTGATAATGATGTGAGTGTGGAAGGTGATGCACACTTACTGCTAGTAAATTGACGTGGTGGTGTAGTAAAGTGTTGCTATTCACCCGAGTATAATATTGGTTGGGTTGTAATTGTAGGATAATATTATATTAAACATGTTATGTTAATACCTAATTAGTAATGTGTGTATGTGCATAGTTACTACTAGTAGCATTGGCTTGATTAGTACTATCAGTAGTGATACTATTGGTAATAATATTAGCATTAGTAGATACTATTTTGTTATGGCGTGATGCTTATTTATGGTGTGTATGCATTAGAAGAGGAGATACGAGCGTTACTCTTACGTTTTCCCGGTGTCTTACCCGATAAGATTCCGAGAACAGAATCGTCTTAAGGTGGGTAGGATGTAACGACCGGTTCTTATCGCTACGTTATCTATATTTTCTCTCGTGTGCTTTCTTCAGTATCTGTAGTTAGACGTTGTCCCCGTACCCGTTCTCGTACCCACTTCTTCTTCTTCATACTTATTATTATTATTATTATTATTATTATTATTATTATCCCTTCTAAAAAAATATTTTAAAATGTTTTCTTAAAATTATGTTTTAAATTTCTGATTTAAAATTCAAAAAAAATTCAAAATTCAAATCTTTTAAAATTCAAATGGAGACCTTCCTTATAAAACTCATTTAAACTTATTTATTAGCTATTACTTCCTATTATAACCTATTAATTAGCATCCCATTAATAATATTCAAATCCTAAATTACTTTTCAAAATCTTTCCTAATATAAACCCTTCCCAAATAAACACTACCCACGTTTTATCCCTATGGCCGAATCACCCATCACGGTTACACACACACACAGCCATTAACAAAAAAAGATAGGGAAACAGACCATAGGCCTACCCATTCACGTGCTGTATTTCCCCAAGGCTTCTTACTATATTACTAACCCTAGCATTTTGTTTCTCCCAGCAACAATCAAGCAAACCTACCATACTCTCTTATATTAATAAAAAAAACCATAGGCTACACTCTCACGTGCTGTCAAATAACCCCACACACCTAGTTGGCCTATCATAAACCCTAGAGACCCTACTATCTCCTTATAAACCCTAGAGAAAACCCTAAGGTCTAAACAAACGCAGCCCTATCCCTTCTTCTCCACGACACAAAGCACCGCCCCTTACTTCTTCTTCCCCACGCGAAACCCCAAGCCGCCGCCTGCTACATCTCTTTTCTCCCCATGCAGAGCACGTCACAGGCCGCACAGTCTCTTTCCTCCCTCGCGCACACACAGAACACCAAGCCGCCCTTTCCTGTGCAAGTTCAAGATCCCCAGGGCTTCTTCCTTCATCTGTGAGAAAACACACTCACCCATTCACGCCAACAGCAGACTGACCACCATCTTCCCGAGCTTCGACCTCCCCTTGTCCTAGCAAAACCTGTCCTCCACGCATCACAACCCGCCATCCCTATTTTCTCCGACAAAACACAAGAGCAGCCGTGCGCAACCCGTAGGCAGCCTCTACCGCGCACGAACTACCATCGGCACTTCTCCAAGCGTCGACAACCACCTGTAGCGCTCAGAACAGCCGCTGCCACCTTCCCGCGCATCGACGGCGGATCCCCGACGCTTAATGTTGCTGTTTCGGAGCCGTATGCGTCGCTGCTAACCATCGTTACGTCCCGATCCTTTGCTGTACTTTCGGTTAGTAGATCTACCCCTAAACAACTATAACCCACACCGTAATTTAGAAGACCTAATAAAATCAAATGATTAGACGTCGTCGGAGCTCTTTATAACACTGTTATGATCGAAAAATGATTAATCCAATTTTATGTTTTGTCAAACTAGTGAACCATCATCACCGTAGCGTAGTACCTATTGAGACGTTTCCGAAGAAACCAAGAATGCCAAAAACAGGCAAGTGTACAATTAGATATGAATTTTTGAAGTTTCAGGACTTTTACGTCGTTTCTGCTTATTGAAGTTTAACTTGAAAACTAGATGTAAAATGACGTATAAAAACGAAGCCATGACGATATGAACGAAATTTGTTATCCAACGGTATATCATACGATATACTTTAATTTTAAACAACAAGGAATAAAATTAGTTTCTGTATCAGGTTCAACGAAAACCCATGTTCGGCATCATTTTAAATTGTTGTATAAATTGTTCAACCCACTCTTGCTTATAGAAAATGTTGTAATAATAGATTAGTATTGATGACATTAAATTTCTGTAAGTTTTGAAATGTTTAACAAGTTGAGACATCGTGAAAATCGTGCGCCTCGAAGGCAGAATCGTGAATTCGTGATGTCGTGTGAGTCGACTAGGCTGGCTCGTGTTCCAGCACAAAATTGGGGTGGGGTTAGGGTTGAGCGGCCATTAGGCGTATGAAGGGGTCCTCTCTTCAAGAGCACCACCCGCATGCGATGGGTTAGCGTCAATCACGGTAAGTCCCCGTGGGAAGAATGACTCACTCATCACGTCCTAAAGGCGAGAACCCTATGATAGATGTGGACTTTTGACATGAAACTTGCAATGCTAACTTGATCTCAGGAGAATGGACATGCTAATGAACTCAAAGAAAAACCTCACTTTAATTGTTGAAACTGCTTAAAAATGCATGTTAGGGATGTTTGCTTTCGTTTCAATATAAATGTCTTGTTAAATTGCTACAGTCATCTCTTTTAAATATTTAATGTCTTTTAAATTCATATCTGTTGTATATCTTGTCTTGGGTTGCTAACTCTTTCTTGCAGACCCCTCGCTGACATACATTCTTGTTTTTGGATGTATGTCAGATTCTGAGCTCCAGTATCCGGAGGATCCATACGTGACACCTGACTTGGAGAGCCAGGAGTTCGCCCCTGACGCAGAGCCTCTTCCAGCGGAGGACTAGTGGACCCACGCTTTACTGCTTTCCTTAGTTACTTTCAGACGTTGTTGTTGCTTTGTATACGTTTTTTTCTGTTGCTACTTTAGCCCAGCTGTGGCATGTTGTTTAATTTCGTGTACGAACATTATATCTCTGGATGTGGCTTTTAACTTTTGAATGTTTCTGATTGTTCTGAT
Source organism: Scilla litardierei (assembly GCA_030789695.1). Taxonomy (NCBI): domain Eukaryota; kingdom Viridiplantae; phylum Streptophyta; class Magnoliopsida; order Asparagales; family Asparagaceae; genus Scilla; species Scilla litardierei. The sequence goes on along the minus strand of CM061135.1, from coordinate 127,243,016 downwards.
ACGCAAATGCAAGGACCTCCCCTGTGTTTTTACCACAGACTCTTATTGAACTCGAGCTTCACCGCTCCAGTTCAAGCGGACCGCGTAAAGTTCTCGTTTTCGGTGTCTTTTGGGAAGTGGGGCTTTACAGGTGGTATATCATTGCTTCCCCATGTTTTATACCTGCTCGTTGATGTACCGTGCACTTGCGATAAAACGACATCGCTCCGGGTGTGAGCCTGGGGCCGATCACCACCCCCTTCTTAACTGAATGAACCTCTGGTGTCGTCAACCGTAAGACGAATGGGCCACCCCCTTGCAACTGAATGACTCAATCGTGTCATCAGCTATAAGACGAAGGGGCCACCCCTCGCCACTGAACGAACCTCCGGTGTCGTCGGTCATAAGACGAAGGGGCTACCCCCTTCGCAACTGAACGACCCTCCAGTGCCGTCAGCCGTAAAACGAAGGGGCCAAACCCCTTTACAACTGAACAACCTGTTAAGTATTGGAATTCTCCCTACTTGGTGTTAATGACGAGCAAACATAAATACTTGTGACTAATCTCCTATTTTGAAGTTAATCCATTGCCTAAGCTAATTATGAAGATCTACTAGCAATGGATGACTCACAAAGTTCATTGAAGGCAAATTACATGGATTGGATGATCGTAGATGATGATTGAAGCTCCATGAAGACTTCAAGCTCATATGATGGAAAGAAGAGATTATTCGTTAAATGTAATTTTCTTTTATCTCTTCTAGTATGTAGCTTAGAAGTAGAACTTTGATGGAGCACTCACACACATCTACATTCAGTCATAGGACTTCATTAGATCAATTGTTCTTTGATCCCAATTCATTTCTCTATTTGTTGTGCAAGGATTGTTTATAACAGTCGACTGCTTAACAGTTTACAGTCGCCTGTCTCAAAAATAGTCGACTGTGTATTGTTCGACAGTCGCCTGTTATGCACAGACTTTTACAATATAGTTTTGGGCCTTCTCTGTTTATTTCGCACAGGCCACTGATGAATGATTCACAGGCGCCTGTCCTAGTGACAGTCGACTGTGGTTTGTAAATCAAGCGCCTGTATATCCTTTGCCCAAACTCTGTTTGATCTGACTTTTATGGCCAGTCGACTAATGCTGTATATACAGTCGACTGTCTATTGGATCAGTCGACTGTCTATGCTGCAACAGTCGTCTGTCTGTGAGTCATTTCCTTGACTCAGCTCTCTGGAAATTTCTCAGGCTTTTGACAGTCGTCTGTTTAAGGATTTACAGTCGCATGTTCTGATTAACAGTCGACTGTGTTCCTTGCATCAGTCGTCTGTCCTGTTACTTGTGAGATTTCCAGTATTTGTCTAACTTACCCATCTCTCGGCCAGTCGCCTGTAGAAGAAAGTACAGTCACCTGTTGGTTTAACAGTCGACTATCTTTGCTTCATCAGTCGACTGTCCACGTAGTAAGTTACCATTATGAATTCTCAACTACCCTTACTGACTGTGCAACAGTCGACTGTGGATTGTTCAACAGTCAACTGTCGCGAGTTCAGATTCTATCCGTTGAGATTTTTCTCACAGATTCCTATTGGGTTTTTGCCTAAAATGTTTTGTGGATTTGAGAAAACTATAAATAGAGCTTTTACTGTTCCATTGGAAAGGTACTCATTCATTGCAAAATCTCTCAAGCTTTTATTTCCAAAGATCAAAGCTTCTCAAATCCAAAGCCCTAAGTATTTTCCAAATCTTGTTCTCTTGCTCTCCAACCTAGAACCAAAGAGTGATCTTCTAGGCAATTGGTGCAGTCAAGAGAAAGGGCTTCTCCTCTCTTCCAAGGGAGTTCTTCAACACACATCACACTCCTCCTTCAAGTTCTACTTCAAGGCATAGGTGATTGTAAGTGTTGTTTTCTTTATTTCATACCTTTCGTTATTTGAGATTTGCTCTCGGTTGTGAGAGTGGTTTGCTTGCTCCCAAGTTGTGGGAGTCAAGGACATCGATTGTATTCGATTGCACTTGTAGGGTTGCTAACTTGAGTATCCAGTGGTATCCGGGTGGAAGGGACGTAGGATTACCGGGAACAAGTCGGGAGTTGACTTGGGTAATCCGAACCCTAGAAACATAATTGTGTTTGCAATTGTTTCTCATTTGGGTTTAATTCTATTTCCGCATTATTTGTTGGATTGCATTTTATTTGGCGTAAATTCCTTTTAAATTTGCATAAACACTATTCAACCCCCCTTCTAGTGTTTTCCCCATAGACAGGGTCCCCTACAATTGGTATCAGAGCTCAAGGTTATACCTAAGACATCCAACAACAACAACGTTCCTCCGTCGCCTTCGTACAACAATCACGATCGTGATGGAGCGTCCACACTTTTTGAAGGTCAATCTACGGTGCGCCCTCCGCGTTTCAATGGTACAAATTTTAGCTATTGGAAATGCAGGATGGAGACGTTCCTTAGGAGTGCTTCGCTTTGGAGAACCCTTCACAAGGAATACGTCGAGCCCACCGAAGTAGATTTCAACAAATGGACGTCTTCCAAGAAAACCGCCGAGGTCAACAACGCTAAGGCAATGAACGATCTTCATTGTGCGTTGGACCCGAATGAGTTCAACAAGATATGCACATGTAATAGTGCATATCAAATTTGGAACCATCTCATCGTTACCCACGAGGGAACGAATAAAGTAAAACATTCAAAGTTATATGTTGCCGTGCAAAACTTTGATTTGTTTCATATGCAGGATAAGAGAGCATTGCATCGATGTACGGACATTTTACCGACATCATCAATGAATTGGAAGCCATTGGCCAAATATATTCCGAACCTGATAAGGTAAGGAAGATCGTCTTGGGAATGACCTCCAAATGGGAAAGAAGAACGATCGCCATCGAGGAGGTCAGTGACTTGAAGAACTACACCGTGCTGAATCTTATCGGGACTATCATGTCTTATGAGGTAAGACGAGAGAACCGATTAAAGATTCGAGCAATGATGAATCCTTCGGAGGCCAAGAAGAAAGCTTTGGCATTCAATGCCAATTCATCATCCTCCGAAAGTGATGAATCCGAGAACGAGATGGATTTGGGTGAAATGGCCCAAATGGCGAAGAAGTTCCAACGCTTCTTCCGCAAAGGTAAATTTCCCTCCAACAAACATTTTGAGTCTACTAATGCTACTTCCTCTCTTTGCTATAAATGTAATAAGCCCGGGCACATCAAGAGGGAATGCCCAATGCTAAAGAACAAAGAGAAGTGGAAGGCACCGAAGTACCACAAGTCCGATAAGAACAAGAGAGACAAGAAGAAATGACTCGTAGGTACATTCGACGACTCAAGTGATGAATCATCGAGTGATTCCGATTATGAAAAGGGTGAGAGCGCTCACATGTGTTTCATGGCACTAGAAGACCCACTCTCCGATGAGAGTGATTCCGACACAGACGACACCGAGGTAACAATGGATGAACTTCGTATTGCTAATGAAGAGCTATTTGCTAAATACCAATCTTTAATGCTTAAATACACTAGCTTAAAGAAATCAAATGTTAGCAAGTCATCCATTCCATGCATTATCAACAATGACACCATTGTTGATACTTTAACTCTTGAGAAAGCAAACTTAGCTTCTCAAAATGTCACATTGAGAGATGAGGTAAATTCCCTCAAATCTCAACTAGATCAAATACATCCTAAGGATAATAGTGATCTAGTTACACGACACACACAATTGGGTTTAGAGAATGATTCTCTTAAAACCCAAGTGCACGAGCTCAAAGCACGGGTGTCCACCTTGGATACCAACATTTCTTCTTTAAAGGAGAAATATAAGCTCATGTCTTCCCGTATTGTGAGATTCAATAAGGGAAAAGGACAATTGGATGATTTGCTTGCAAACCAATTTCCGACCACACATCGTGTTAGTCTTGGATTCATAAAAGCGAATGCATCAAATGATCGCACCTCCTATAGTAGTGTCACTATAGATTTTGTGAGGCATTCCTCCGGTGCATCCACAAGTGGTGTCAAAGACACTATAGGTAGCAAACCTACCAAGAAAGTCACCACTTCACCTTCTCTTCCTTTTGGCAAGAAACCCACTAAGGGTGGAAACCAAAAGCAAGGCCATGCTTATATGTACACTAACACTCATCCACGTAGGAAACCTCATACTTCACAAGTGGATAATCATGACACATTTAGTGCTCTGCACCCACAGACACGTACACAACCACACATGAGAAATACTCATCTACGTGCTCCTATACACATGTATTCTCATACGCATCATTCTTTCATGTAAGCTCATCTACCACATGTCATGCATGATCCATATGCTTCATATAATATGCATGTTCCCAAGCATACATATCATCCAAGAATGTACAATGCATATCCACCACCACATCTCTATGCTAGAAATCATGTTCCTAAGAAGCATGCACCACATAGAAATCCAACACATATGCATGCAACTAAGAATAGGACTCCCATGATTTACACTATTTGGGGTCCTAAGAACACAAGCATAAATGATAGGAATGCTTATGTTGATTTCTATTTTCATGATGTGATTAGAAATAGTAATTATGTTGGAAAGCGGAAGTCCACTTGGACTTGGCTACCAAAGGGCTAATCCCCTTGGACCCAATAAACATTGGGTACCATAAGCTTATGGTATATTATATCGGTACCCAAGAGAAAGAAGAAGAGTAATAAATGTCTTATTAGCTCTAAAGGGAAAGGATGGATTCTTGATAGCGGTTGCTCCAAACACATAACGGGAGATCCCTCGTTGCTCTCCGAAGTGATTAGCATCAAGGATGGTGCAACGGTCACTTTTGGAGGTAATCAAAAGGGAACCATCATTGGAGTAGGTATCATTGGTAATCCTTCAAAACCCTTAATTACTAATATTTTTCTAGTTAGTGGTTTATGGCACAATCTCATTTCCATTAGTCAACTTTGTGACAAAGGTTACAATGTTAACTTTGCAGAAGGATTGTGTACAATTGTTGATTGTGATTCAAATGTTTTATTTTCTGGTATTATGCATAAAAATATTTATTATTTGAGTTTGCCTAAAACCGTAGAACATTGCTTAGTTGCTAACACAAGTGAACAACTATTATGGCATCGCCGTTTTGGTCATGTTCACTTCAAGCACTTATATAAGTTAGCTAAGCATGATCTAGTCAAAGGTTTTCCTAAGATTGCTTTTAATAAGAAAAACTTTTGTGATTCATGTCAAAGAGGTAAACTAAGTAAATCTTCATTTAAACTTAAAGAAGGGATTACTTCTAAGACGCCCCTAGAACTTCTTCATCTAGATTTATTTGGGCCAACTAGAACCGCTTCTTTAGGTAATGCTCATTATGGATTAGTTGTCGTCGTCGACTTTTCTAGATTTACTTGGGTTTCATTCTTAACTAATAAGAATGAAGCTCATGAAGAGTTTACCAAATTTGCAAAGAAGATTCAGAATCTTTTAGGATCCACCATTATCACTATTCGTAGTGATCATGGAGGAGAATTTGAGAATGAGTCTTTTACTAAGTTTTGTGATGACTCCGGGATAACTCATAATTTTTCCTTTCCTCGTGCACCACCACAAAATGGTGTTGTAGAAAGAAAGAATAGGACTCTTATTGAGTGTGCTCGCACTATGCTCCATGATAGTCATTTAGGACTACAATTTTGGGCAGAGGCGGTGCACACGGCATGTTATGTGCTCAATAGGATCCTAGTGAGACCCCGAACGAACAAAACTTGTTTTGAGTTGTTTTATGATAAAAAGCCTCAAGTAAAATATTTTCGTGTTTTTGGTTCAAAATGTTTTATAAAGAACACAGTTGGTAATTTAGACAAATTTGAGCCAAGATCCGATGAAGGAATTTTTGTTGGATATTCCACACTTAGCAAAGCCTACCGGATATACAACAAAACTTCTTCAACGATTGAGGAATCACTTCACGTATCCTTTTATGAAGATTTTGATTGTCCTCATGTTGATGATGATAATGTATATATTTGTTGTGATTCTCTTAATAATGTTAAGATTAATGATTCTATTGTTGAGACTAACACTTCTAACGAAATTGTTGAAGTTGTTCCTAGTGATACAGGTTTACCCAAAGCTTACCCGACCGTTCGTAATCATCCCCATAACCAAATTATTGGAGATATTGGTGTGGGTGTTCGAATGAGATCGAGAATCGAAGAATTCTCTCATTGCACATTTGTCTCTACCATTGAGCCAAAGAACATCCAAGAAGCTTGTGAGGATAGCTCTTGGATAGTGGCAATGGAAGAAGAACTAATGCAATTCGAGAGAAACGAAGTTTGGGAACTCATACCTCTTCCAAGTGGTCATCAAGTCATTGGAACCAAATGGATCTTCAAGAACAAGACGGATGAAAACGAGGTAATCACAAGGAACAAAGCAAGGTTAGTAGCTCAAGGCTACCGACAAGAGGAAGGTATTGATTTCAAAGAATCTTTTGCCCCCGTAGCTAGATTAGAAGCTATTAGGTTGCTTTTATCTTTTGCATCCCATAAGAATTTTAAACTATTTCAAATGGATGTTAAAAGTGCATTTTTAAATGGGTTTGTCAATGAAGAAGTTTATGTTTCTCAACCTCCCGGTTTTATTCATGAAAAATTTCCAAACCATTTTTTCAAACTTAAGAAAGCATTGTATGGGTTGAGACAAGCTCCTAGTATGATCGACTTAAGACCTTTCTTTTTCAATTTAGGTTTTAAAATGGGAGAAGTTGATTCTACACTCTTCATTAAAGATTATGAAAATGACATTCTTTTGTTTCAAGTTTATGTAGACGATATTATTTTCGGTTCTACTAACTTTAATCTTTGTCAAGAATTTTCCAAGTCTATGAAGGATGAGTTTGAGATGAGCCATATGGGAGAGCTCACCTACTTCCTTGGATTGCAAATTCGACAAATGGAGAATGGCACATTCATACATCAGACAAAGTACATAGGGGAGCTTATTAAGCGATTCGGGATGGAATCGTCTTCGAGCAAATGGACTCCCATGAGTAATACTACTCATCTACACAAGGATGAAAGCAGAAAAGATATAGACGTTCGTCTATATCGAGGTATGATCGGTAGCTTACTTTACTTAACTACTAGTATGCCCGATATAATGTTTTTCGTATGCCTTTGTGCTAGATATAAAGCTAGACCTAAGGAGTCACACTTGATTGCGGTTAAACGAATATTTCGTTATCTCAATCAATCTCTAGATTATGGGTTACTTTACCCTAAGTCTAGCACATATGAGTAATCTCATATAGTGATGCCGACTTTGCCGGATGCAAGTCCGACAGGAAAAGTACTAGTGGCACTTGCCATTTTCTAGGAAATTACTTAGTTTCTTGGTTTTCTAAGAAACAGAATTCGGTGTCAGAATACACGACTGAAGCATAATATATTGCCGCGGGTCTTGCATGTGCACAAGTTCTTTGGATGAGACACACTCTTAGTGACTATGGTGTCAATTGTGATACTTGCCCTATCATGGTTGATAATCAAAGTGCTATTTGTCTTTCCAAGAATCCGGTACACCACTCCCGTACCAAACACATAGACGTGAGACACCATTTTATAAATGATCATGTAGCTAAGAAGGACATCATCTTAGAGTACATTGAAACCCAAAAACAAATTGTTGATATCTTCACTAAACCTCTTAAAGAAGATTCATTTGTGAGGTTGCGTGGAGAATTAGGAATTATGGGTGAATCTGAAATCTAGAAGCTCTAACATTCATGTTATAACTCTTTTTGAGCTCATATCATTTTGTTGCCTATCTTCATGTGCTTTATTATATATGTGTTTAAGAAAGGCAATTGTGATTTAATTGATTTCATGAGTTTTTGAGATTGATTGAAGTGATTTGTGTTTCAATGGATTTATTGTTTTTACATTGTTTTTACGATGTATTTGTGATTAGTGTATAGGTCATAGGGTGAGTGTTCTTATTCTCTGGAATTCTATCTCATTGTGCATTTTTGGACCAGGACAGACGACTGTCTTTCCTTCGACAGTCAACTGCCCTACTCTATCTCCTCAGTCTAAGAATTGGTATCTTTCGCACAACCGACTGATGACTGTTTTACAGTCGACTGTTATTTTAACAGGCGACTGCATTTTAGTCATCAGGCGACTGTTCTCTCTATCGAATTTTTACACTGCTCTCTATTGTTTTGATGAACTGTATTGATTCTCGGCCAGTCGACTGCTGAGTATATGTCAGTCGACTGTCCAATGGACAGGCGACTGTATGTTACTTGCCAGTCGACTGCCCCTCTTTTTTAGCTTTATTTTTATCACCTTTTCCAGTTGACTGACTTCTGTTCATCAGTCGACTGTCTGCTGTTGAGACGGTTCAAGTGCTTTGATCTGAGCCATCGATTCATTGATCCAACGGCCCAGATTATTTCCCCAACTTTTATATTCGATGAATCTGTTCATTTCCCCTCGTCGACTCTCTCTCCTCCGATTGAACCGCTTCATCTTCCCGCTCGATTTCTCAGCCGTTGCCGTCGATCTCCGCCTCCTCGTTCGTCGTTTGCTTTGTCGTTGAGTCTTCACAACTTCTCTCTTTGGTTTGATTCTCTCTCTCTCTCTCTCTCTCTCTCTCTCTCTCTCTCTCTCTCTCTCTCTCTCTCTCTCTCTCTCTCGTCCTTCGTTCGATTTGTGTCTTTCGATTACTTCGACTATCGTTTCACTCTCTCGATTCCATGGCACCCAAAACCAAGGGAAAAGAGAAGTTTGTTGCTCCTAAACGACATGGGGCACCCAAGAAACCTATAGCCAAGAAGAAGGAACCATACAAAGCCCGAACCAAACAAGCCGAGTCTCCCTTGCATTCTTCTTCGCAGCGATATTCTCCTTCTGCATCTTCTTCCGATGCTCAGCCCCTGATCAAGCGTCAGCGGAAGCGCATTGATCTTGCCATCAATGAGCCTGTTGCTGACGCTCCCCATCAGTCCCCTTCATCTTCGAGTTCTTCAGAAGAGCCTCCTGTCGTACCCCCCTCTAATCCCCTAGTTCCCGTTTGCCGAGACGATCTCTGCTTGGCAAAATTTCACTCTCTTCTAGGGATCAACCTTCTTAGGGAGCGGTACATTGCTTTCCCTGCCTTCACTACTGAGAGGCTTTCTGACATTCTTTCTGCTACTCACCTAGCCGACCTTTTTCGCTTCTCTCAGAGCGAGTCCACCAGAGCCTATCCATTTCTGGTGAAACTCTTTTATGCGAACCGCGATCGCGGTGAGTATTCCTCTACCAGCATCCTCGATACTGTCAGGGAACCCACATTTAGATCACTCCCTCTCTCTTAGGGACTATTCTTAGGATTCCCTCTGTTGGTTCCCTTCCCACTGATATCTGCATCTCCGAGATTGTCGACCTTGACCAGTCTGTCCTCCGGGATATGTTTCGAGAGGTACCTTTAGCCCTTGATTCGGGTGTCAGGTCATCTATGTTCTCTGCGAGAGGTTGGGATGTTCACCTAGTGGTGAAGTCCAATATCCTGTCGAGGTATGGATCATCTGACCAGCCATCACAGGATATCCTGAAGTGTATGTATGCTATTTTCTATGGCATGCCCGTGAACTGGGCCGGTGTCCTCCTTGATAGGATGGACAAGGTTGAGTTCACGACCTCCTCGTCTCACATTCCTTACGGTGGTATTTTGACTCGTGTCTTCCGTCATTTTGGTATTGATTTAACTCGTTACGATCCCATGCCCTTTGGTCCTCTCCTCGACGCTTCTGCAAAGTCGAAATCTTCTTCGGCTCTGCAGACTGCCTCGAAGAAGAGGAAACCTACTTCAGCTCCGTCCTCATCCACTGTTCCTCCAGCTGACATGCCTTCCACCTCTGCTCCACCATCTCGTGATATTCTTTTAGAGATGGTCTCTGGACTTTACAGATTGATGTCTCTTTCTTTCCTCCATCAGGGAATACCCTTCCCTGAGGATCTGAGACAGTTTGTTCCCCAGCTTCATGTGCCTCCTCAGCCCACTGATGTCGTTGAGCCTCCTGGTGTAGCTTCTACTCATGATGTTGTTGATGATGCTGTTTCTGCTACTGTTTCTCCTTCTGACCCTCCTCCAGAGGATACACCTGCTGTCACAGAGCCTGTTACTTCTTCTGCAGCCCCTGGAGATGCTCACTCTTAGATAGGTGTTTGTGTGGTGTTAGCTTGATGATGGTTGTATTTTGATGTATGATGGATGATGTTGATATTGATTCTATATATGTATGGTGATGAACTTCGATGTTGTCATGATGATGTATTTTTGTCTTGATCATGATGTATTTTTTGTGTGATGGACATGTAGATGTCCATCCGTTGATGTACTCATCTTTTATATATCTATATATGATGTTGCTGTTTATCTTGTGTCACACTATGCTATAATGTTTTATTGTTTCTGTGTGATATATGTTATGTTGTCTCTATGTATACTATACTCTCTCTGATGTGTTTTTGAGACAATATATGAATTTGATATTCGATTTTCCATGCTATCTCTGGTATGATGCATTTGTGAAATCATTTTTGAAACTATATTTGTTGTGTATATCTAAAATGTTGATATTGGACTTCAATTCCATTACTCACATGTGTATATGATGTGATTTTATGAGTTTTGGTTCGTTATATCCTTATACTCCTTGATTGTTGTTAGTTCGTATTTAGCACTATTATTGTTGTTATTATTTGCTCCCACCTTTTTGGATAATGCCATAGGGGGAGAGAAATAAACATACAAGATTCATAATGGATGTGCTAAGTATGTCCTAACACTTGAATCTAAGATTGACGTTGCCTTAGATTCAGGGGAAGTAAGATTACAATGAATAGGGATTTTAATTCCTAAATTTCTTGAATTATATTCATCCATATCTCACTCATTTGCTTCAATTGATATGCAGATGCCCTACTATTTGTTGACTAACTTGATTGGCATCTATGTAGGGGGAGTAAGTTTTCATTACGCACAATGATTTATCTCTATGTTTATGTTTGTTTGTCATCATCAAAAAGGGGGAGAATGTTGAGTATTGGACTTCACCCTACTTGGTGTTAATGATGAGCAAACATAAATACTTGTGACTAATCCCCTATTTTGCAGTTAATCCATTGCCTAAGCTAATTATGAAGATCTACTAGCAATAGATGACTCACAAAGTTCATTGAAGGCAAATTACATGGATTGGATGATCGTAGAAGATGATTGAAGTTCTGTGAAGACTTCAAGCTCATACGATGGAAAGAAGAGATTATTCGTCAAATGTAATTTTCTTTTATCTCTTCTAGTATGTAGCTTAGAAGTAGAACTTTGATGGAGCACTCACACACATTTACATTCAGTCATAGGACTTCATTAGATCAATTGTCCTTTGATCCCAATTCATTTCTCTATTGGTTGTGCAAGGATTGTTTATAACAGTCGACTGCTTAACAGTTTACAGTCGCCTGTCTTAAAAACAGTCGACTGTGTATTGTTCGACAGTCGCCTGTTATGCACAGACTTTTACAATATAGTTTTGGGCCTTCTCTGTTTATTTCGCACAGGCCACTGATGAATGATTCGCAGGCGCCTGTCCTAGTGACAGTCGACTGTGGTTTGTAAATCAGGCGCCTGTATATCCTTTGCCCAAACTCTGTTTGATCTGACTTTTACGGCCAGTCGACTAATGCTGTATATACAGTCGACTGTCTATTGGATCAGTCGACTGTCTATGCTGCAACAGTCGTCTGTCTGTGAGTCATTTCCTTGACTCAGCTCTCTGGAAATTTCTCAGGCTTTTGACAGTCGTCTGTTTAAGGATTTACAGTCGCATGTTCTGATTAACAGTCGACTGTGTTCCTTGCATCAGTCGTCTGTCCTGTTACTTGTGAGATTTCCAGTATTTGTCTAACTTACCCATCTCTCGACCAGTCGCCTGTAGAAGAAAGTACAACCACCTGTTGGTTTAACAGTCGACTGTCTTTACTTCATCAGTCGACTGTCCACGTAGTAAGTTACCATTATGAATTCTCAACTACCCTTACTGACTGTGCAACAGTCGACTGTGGATTGTTCAACAGTCGACTGTCGCGAGTTCAGATTCTATCCGTTGAGATTTTTCTCACGGATTCCTATTGGGTTTTTGCCTAAAATGTTTTGTGGATTTGAGAAAACTATAAATAGAGCTTTTACTGTTCCATTGGAAAGGTACTCATTCATTGCAAAATCTCTCAAGCTTTTATTTCCAAAGATCAAAGCTTCTCAAATCCAAAGCCCTAAGTATTTTCCAAATCTTGTTCTCTTGCTCTCCAACCTAGAACCAAAGAGTGATCTTCTAGGCAATTGGTGCAGTCAAGAGAAAGGGCTTCTCCTCTCTTCCAAGAGAGTTCTTCAACACACATCACACTCCTCCTTCAAGTTCTACTTCAAGGCATAGGTGATTGTAAGTGTTGTTTTCTTTATTTCATAACTTTCATTATTTGAGATTTGCTCTCGGTTGTGAGAGTGGTTTGCTTGCTCCCAAGTTGTAGGAGTCAAGGACATCGATTGTATTCGATTGCACTTGTAGGGTTGCTATAAGTGGGTTTTAAGGGAACATCAAGTTAGGGTTCTAACTTGAGTATCCGGTGGTATCCGGGTGGAAGGGACGTAGGATTACCGGGAACAAGTCGGGAGTTGACTTGGGTAATCCGAACCCTAGAAACATAATTGTGTTTGCAATTGTTTCTCATTTGGATTTAATTCAATTTCCGCATTATTTGTTGGATTGCATTTTATTTGACGTAAATTCCTTTTAAATTTGCATAAACACTATTCAACCCCCCTTCTAGTGTTTTCCCCATAGATAGGGTCCCCTACACGACCCTCTGATGTCGTCTGCTGTAAGACGAAGAGGCCACCTCCTTCGCAACAGAAAGACATTTCGGTGTCATCAGTCATAAGACGAAGGGGTCACCCCTTCACAACTGAACGACCCAGCCGTGTCATCAACCGTAAGAAGAAGGGGCCACCCCTTCGCAACTGAACGACGCTCCCATGTCGTCGGCTGTAAGACAAAGGGGCACCCCATTCGCAACTGGACGACCCCCTATGTTGTCAACCGTAAGACAATGAGGCCACCCTCTCGCGACTGAACAACCATACCGTGTCGTCAGCTGTAAGACGAATGAACCACCCCCTCGTGACTGAACGACCCTACCATATCGTCAGCCGTAAGACGAAGGGGACAACCCCTCACAATTAAACGACTCTACCGTGTCATCAATCGTAAGCCGAAGGGGTCACCCTCCTCATTATCAAACGACATGACTTGGTAGTCAGTCATAAGTTGAAAATTCACCCCTCGCACAACTTCAATGATTGGGGCTAATGAGGGTATGATTCAATGATTCAACCCCGACCATCTTCAGTAAAGGCTTAACCCGTTGAAAGGGGCCAAAGGGCACTACGGCCACACATACGAATAATGACAAACAAAGAGGTATATGTCAACTTTTGACGACATCTTATATTACAAAATTGTCATTATCCTATGATATATGCCCCCTATACATTCAAAAACTTGGTGGGTGTAAGAAGCTCTTTAAGATCCCTCAAATGGTCAGTATGCCCTTGGTCTCCTTCGATCGAAGCAACATACTCTTGATCCTTTGGAACACAAATATATGCAACTTCACCCGTCATGGTGACAGTTTCGTCAACGGGAACAGCCCCCTCCATGGCTGGGCCTTGATCATCACCATCAACGATTGGGAAAAATACTGGGATTTGGTCAATCTCAGTAGCAAAATCGGGGAATCGATCCTATACCTCCGATCGACACTGCTCATACCCTTGTGTATACAGTTCATCCAAGTCATGCAATGTGTCCCTATATTCTTGGACCGCCTTCTCTGTGATTTCCCCTTTGTCGACTCCTCGAAAGCTGTTAACGTGTCGGGCAAGGAGTTCATTCTCTCTGGCCTCCCACTCGGCACTTTCCTCTAGCAGCGTCTTCTCTGCTCGCTCCCTCAAGGCAATTTGATCAGCCTCCCTCTTACAAGACTCACCTAACTCGTGTTCGAGTTCGAGCACCTGTGACTGTCTCAATTTATTAATAATCTCCAATCTATCCAGCTTCGCCTGGGCCTTCTCAACGTACATTTTAACCTTTCCTAGCATGACTTCATGATTGGCCACCACCGCTACGCGTCGGTGCAATGCAGCGCTAGCCACAAGAGCCTACAGACAAGTAAAAGTTGTCAATGTATATGCCTGCTTCATCCATAATGAAGACAAGAGCAATAGTTACCTGAATGTTCGCATGGACAGCAATTGAGGCAGCCTTTCGTAATCAACCCTCTCCAGAACGGCCTTATCCCGGGGTAGGGTCGCATTCTCAGCAATACGTGAGGTAGTCCCGCAATCCAAAATCATCGAATCATCCTTCTTGATTGTAAACTCCGGTTGAAGAAGCTCATCTGCAGGACAATCAAACGGTGCCTGAGGCGATTAACTTTTCAGGAAAAGCGATCTAAATTCTTCGGGAATATCTTCAGTCAGAGACACCCCCAAGGCCATGAATCCTGATGTAGAATGGGCTCTGGAAGAGAAGGGGTCTCTCCTAAATCTCTCTCTCTCTCTCTCTCTGAAGGAGACCCTTGTTCCTGTTCATAGGGTTGGGCCTCATCATACGACTGACCCGTGTCCAAAGGGGCAGACGTGCCTACGGTGTCATTCGACACTGACAACTCTGATCGCTAAGGCAAAGTTGTAGCCTTAGTCTCTGTATTTCCTCACCTGCAACCACCTTAAATTCGGTGGGAAGCTTCTTCTTTTTCATCCACTGAGGACGACCCAGTTAAGAAGCCTCATGAACGACAATGGGTAAAGCCTCAGAGGTCCCTATCATCCTTTCCTCCAGAAGAGGCATTTGCGGAGATGACACATTCTCCTCAGCTTCTCTGATGGAAGCCAAGACCCCTTCCTTCAACTCAGGATCCACCTGTGTAACGCCTCGCTTCCCAAAAGACACCGGAAGCGAGAAAGTTACGAGGTCTGCATGAACTGGAGCGGTGAAGTTCAAGTTCAATGAGCATCTGTGATTATAACAACAAGGCAGGTCCTTGCATGCATCTCAGAACAATAGAAAACATTCATAAAATTTAAAGCCACATCCAGAAAGAAAGTCCATACACAAAATAAAACGCAAAGGCCACAGCTGGGCCAAAGTAACTACAACGGAAACGTACACTAAACAAAAGCTGAAAGCAAAACTAATGGAAGGCAGCAACGGGGAAGGTCTCTAATCCTCCGCAAGGAGAGACTCGGTGTCAACGGCGAACTCATGTGTCTCTAAGTCAGGTGTCTCAAAAGAATCCTCCTGGTACTGTAGCTCGGGATCTGACATACATCCAAAAACATGAATATATGTCAGCAAGGGTCTGGAAGGAGAGGTCAGAAACGAAGGCAAGGTGTACAAAATAATATGAAATTAGGAAGCATTGATAGTTTATTTCGAGGTGTCAGCAACAAGTTTAAACATAGCAATTCTACGTGAAGTAAAGTAAAGCATTCCTAACATGCAGTTCTAAACAGTTTAGGAAGTAAAGTAAAGCTTTTCTTTTGAGTTATTAACATGGCAATTTAACTGAGACAACAATAGTAATTGCAAGTTCAGTGTCAGTATTTCATATCTCTCATAGGGTTCACACCTTTAGGACGTGATGAGTGGATCGTTCTTCTCACGGGGGTTTTACCGTGATTGACGCTATCCCACCGCATGCGGGTGGTGCTCTTGAAAAGAGGACCCTTTCATACGCCTAGTGGCTGTTCAACCCTAAACCCTCCCCAAATTTGTGCTGAAACATGAGCCAGCCTTGTTACTCACATGACATCATGAAGTCACGATTTCGCCTTCGAGGCGCATGATTTCACGATGTCACAATTTCGCCTTCGAGGCGCACGATTTCACGATGTCACTCATTTGTTAAACATTCCAAAAATGGCTAGACAAGATATGCACAAATTTAACAATGTTAATATTTCATATTGTACAATGTTTACATTTGTTAAAAGAATGTTGGACAATGTGTACGACAATTAAAAGAAATGTTGAACAGGTGGATTTAGTGAACATGCTACAGATGTTGATTTTCTTTGCCAATGTTTAAAGCTAAAGCATATCAAATTATATGTCGATTGATTACATTTTTAGTCTAGAATATCATGGTATTAATTTCATGCGTCATTTCTTGTGCAGATTTTGAGTTATACATCTTTAAACGAAAATGACTAAAAGAGCATCCAACTTTAAAAATTCATAGTAAATTGTACACTTGCCTGATTTCAGCGTTCTTGGTGTCGTTGGGTTCGTCTCAACGGGTACTACACTACAGTGAGATCGGTTCACTAGTGTGATAAAACATACAATCAGATCAGGTCCTTTTTGATCATAACAACGTTATAAAAATTCCTACGACGCCTAATTGTCTATTTTTATTTGGTTCTCTACATTACGGTGTGGGTTGAAGATTAGTGATAGGTATACTAACCATTTATGCAGCGAAGGGCTGCGACGGTGCAGTGAGGGGTAGCGACAGATCTGAACGGCGTCTACGACGTCTACGGACTGAGTTCTCGCCACGGTAGCGAGGGATTATGTAGGTGGGCAGATCTACGTGTGGAGGAGGTGATGATGGCCATTGGGTTGCTGTCGAGTTATATGGCAGCGAGGAGAGGAAGCGGCGGCTGTTTTAGGTGGAGCTGGGCATCGGATAGGGGTCGGTGGCCTCTTGCGTGCGTGGAGGAGGGGAGATGGAAGGTGGGGGAGGCTGGAGGCTGAGGCTTGAAGGAGCTGGCGGTTGGGTTCATGTGTGGATGAGGGAGGAGGCCAGCGGGAGGCTCAGTGTGGAGGAGCAAGGGAGGGGGCTGCACGTCGATGAGAGGGCAACCTGGGCGCTGGCGTGTGCTACGTTGCAGGGAAGGAGCTGGGCAGAGCTGGGTTGTGCACGGCTATCGGCGGGGGGAAAGGGCGAAGGGAGAGATCTGGGCGGCGACTGGACATGGGAGAGGGGAGATGGCCGCGAGTTCTGATGGCGTGGGTGAGGCTGCCTCATTCATGGATGAAAGGGAGGGCGACTGCTAGTTGATTTTAGTCCCTAGGGTTTATAATTGGGGGGAAGGGGTAGCATATGAGAGACCCTAGGTTTGTTTTTGGCTGGTTCTAAGAGTGTGGGGCCTTGGGAAAAAGTTGGGTGTAATATTTTGAATGGATCCATGTAGCAGACCTGGGTGCGGCTAGGTCTAGGGAAAACTAGGGTTTAAAGTATAATTGGAAGGTTATGGGAAGTTAATGGGGGATTAAAATCTTTTGCTAGTAAGGAAAGGAGATTGAATTTTGAATTAGTGATTAGGAGAGGAATAATGAGATTAATAATGTCAATTTAATTATAGGTTTAATAAGATTTAATTAGGAGATTTTTAAAATTATTTGAATTAGAATTTGAATTAAGTATTTAATAAACTTATTAATGGTAAAATTCAAAAATAATAATAACGGCTAAACCGCTTAGGCCTCATAGCTGATACGGGCACGCGATATACCTACGCCTAACGACAAGTACGTAATACGAATACGTGGCAAATACGGGTACGGAGAAAACGTACAACCAAAGAGAATACGAATGAAACGTATCCCTAAAAACTGGTCGTTACATCCTACCCACCTTAAGAACGATTCCGTCCTCGGAATCTTATCGGTTAGGGTACCGGGAAATACATAAGGGTATCGCTCGCATCTCTTCTTCTAATGTATACACACCATAAAACCATCATGCCATATACAAATAGTATTTCTAATACTAATATCAATATCAACAGTAGTACCACCGATAATACCAATAAACGACCATGATAATAGAAATAATAATACACATACATACATCACTAATTACATATCAATATTAATACTAATATACCACGACCAAAACATAATACATTTAATATTGTTCCATCCTACAAATATAATTCCAACCAACATTATATTTGGGGTGAATAGTAACACTTTACTACACACCCACGTCAGTTTATTAGATACAAGTATGCCATCACCTTGCACACTCACATTATTACTATTACATAATGCATTACCATATACTTTATACACTCACAATCCACAATGATATAGTATTACACGTCACATAAACATACAAGTTCAATCATTTGTTAATTAACACCTCAATTGTACAATCACTTTTACATATCACATAATACCATAGACACCATATAATACATATCACCACACGTGTATACATGCACATAATACATTATCCATACACATATATAGATATGCCCTATTCATATAGTACTAGGGTTATCATAATCTACCCACCTTAAGATCAAGTCCGTCCTTAGACTTCCTTGAACATGGGTCGACATAGGGGTGAGCGGACTTAGACCCTAAGGTCTTTCTATCCCAGTCATACATACATTATAATGAAACAATGTACATCCATATGCATATACTTACTCATATATCACACACTTTTAAATACCTATACATACATTCATTTTACATACATATACATACTTACACTATTACACGCATATCTCGTATCTACATAGGACATATATATGTACACACAATTATACACAACCATGGTAATTTACATAGGGCTAGTATACTATTACATACACCCATATATACATAGTCACAAACATACGACTATGCATACTTCCTGGTATACACATGCTCATACATCATCCCGTAGAGGTAATACGATATTATAATCCTACCATACATAGAACACACTTATTCATACCACACACACCCACCCACCCACACACCCACCCACCCACCCACCTATAACTAAGCACATACTTATCCACGCATGAGCACACGCCCATACGCACTAATATACTTAGATCATACAATTAATCTATTCACTCAATTATAAGTACACCTATTATCACTACACTTAGCATGCACATAATTTACTAGCACACAATTACAAGCATCGACAAGTACATCCATAGGTATATGCATCTAGTAGATATTCAAACACCAATTTTAATACCTACGGATATCCCTATAGTAATATAGTTATCCATCTATATGTACAAGTATTACGCTTACCACTATATGTATACCATATAAATCACGTATAATATCGTGTGCGCATATACATATTCAACACAATAGACAACCAGAATATAATAATAAACTAAGGGTATGCTCGCTCATATAAGTGTGGGACACAGAGATCCATGCACATTAGTCCACACACACTATCTACATATACACTATGAACATCACAATAATACTGATGGATCTACTATACTTATACTATAAGTTTGGTTCCGCCTCATACGCAACTCCTCCTGAGTAGGAATATACCTCAAACTTGGTCAGTGGGAATGTATCCTAACCTTCGAGGCAAGGACGACGACGGCTAGCTCCAAGTCGTGAGTCGGATAATCCTTCTCGTGAATCTTCAACTGACGAGAAACACATACGATCACGCGACCGTGCTGGTGCCGGACATATACAAGCCTTTGCCTGATGCGTCACAAAGGATCTCGAGTCCTTCAGTCCTATCTGGTATAACCAGGACTGGGGTAGATGTAAGCCTTGCTCCCAATATCTCAAAAGCCTGTTTGCAAGGGTCTGACTAAGTAACTCGACGTCCTTCCACGTCAATTGAGTCATGGGCTCGACTACCCTCGAGAATTCCTTAATCGACGGTGCTAACTTGACAATCCTGGAGCTCCTGATGTCCGTTGTCGACCAATAGGGGTAAGCCAGTTACTGACCGAGTGTAGCCTTCTTTGGATCGACAGAGATATCGTCGCCCGACACCACGTGTCCAAGGAATGCGATACGGCCTGGCCAGAGTTTGCACTAGCTGTACTTGGCATACCAATGATGATGGCAAAGAGTCTCTACGATGCTCCTCCTCACTCTTCGAATAGACTTAAGATTATCTATTGCTATCACTACGGATTTATTCAGAAACTCGCAGAATATGTTACTCATGCGATTCATGGATACTGTAGGGTCGTTGGTCACAGCAAGCATTACGACAACGAACTCGCAGTGTCCATATTTCGGTCCGGGAAGCTGTCTTGTAGATATCTTCATTCTCGACTTCACTTGGTGGTATACGCTCCTGAGATCCAACTTCGAGAAACTCCTGATCCACCGGGTTGATCGAAGGTATTATCGGTGCTAGGTAACCGGTAGTTATTCCTCGCAGTGGCCTTGTCCGGATCCCGATAATCCACGCACATTCTACTCGATCCGTCCTCCTTCTTGATCAACAGGACATGTGCACCCCAGGAATGGATGAATCCTCTCTCTAACAGGTCATCCAATTGCTTACGTCGCTCTTCCAGTTCCGTAGGAGTCATGCGATAAGGCGCCTTCGAGATCGGTCGAGTATTCAACACAAGTTCGATGTTGAATTACAACGCTCGATCAGGCGGCAATCCCAAAAATATTCTCCGGAAATACGTCTTTGAAGTCTCGAACCACTGCAGGCTTCTCGGTTCGACTTGCATAGGAGCGACGGTTACTACGTTCTGCTAGGTCCGGAATTGATAGGTCTGAGCGAACGACTAATGAAACTCTAAAATCTAGTACGGTCCGAGCTGGGTGAGAAACCACTAAGGTGACTCCTAGGACGATAATACTAATTCTCAGCAAAAGTGTCTAACTAGCCAGCACGGTCGTCTAATTAAATCTTCCTACAATCTTAGTCTAATGGGTTCCCTATTGTGCTGAGACAAGATACTCGGGCACACTTCGTATACGAGATAATTCTAGATGTTTGGCTAATAGTAATATTTCTATTGTTCTGAGTTTTGCAAATGCAGGACCTGCATGGACAACCACTAAAACCTGTAACGCCCCGCTTCCCAAAAGACACCGGAAGAAGTTACGAGTTCTGCATGAACTGGAGCGGTAAAGCTCGAGTTCAATGAGCGTCTGTGATTATAACAACAAGGCAAGTCCTTGCATGCATCTCAGAACAATAGAAAACATTCATAAAATTTAAAGCCACATCCAGAAAGAAAGTCCATACTGGAAATAAAACGTAAAGGCCACAGCTGGGTCAAAGTAACTACAATGGAAACGTACACTAAACAAAAGCTGAAAGCAAAACTAATGGAAGGCAGTAACGGGGAAGGTCTCTAATCCTCCGTATGGAGAGACTCGGTGTCAACGGCGAACTCCTGTGTCTCTAAGTCAGGTGTCTCAAAAGAATCCTCCTGGTACACTTGCTCGGGATCTGACATACATCCAAAAACATGAATGTATGTCAGCAAGGGTCTGCAAGGAGAGGTCAGAAACCAAGGTAAGGTGTACAAAATAGTATGAAATTAGGAAGCATTGATAGTTTATTTCGAGGTGTCAGCAACAAGTTTAAACGTAGCAATTCTACGTGAAGTAAAGTAAAGCATTCCTAACATGCAGTTCTAAACAGTTTAGGAAGTAAAGTAAAGCTTTTCTTTTGAGTTATTAACATGGAAATTTAACTGAGACAACAATAGTAATTGCAATTTCAGTGTCAGTATTTCATATCTGTCATAGGGTTCACGCCTTTAGGACGTGATGAGTGGATCGTTCTTCTCACGGGGGTTTTACCTTGATTGACGCTACCCCACCACATGCGGGTGGTGCTCTTGAAAAGAGGACCCTTTCATATGCCTAGTGGCCGCTCAGCCCTAACCCCACCCCAGATTTGTGCTGGAACACGAGTCAGCCTTGTCGACTCACACGACATCACAAAGTCACGATTTCGCCTTCGAGGTGCACGATTTCACGATGTCACAATTTCGCCTTCGAGGCGCACGATTTCACGATGTCACTCATTTGTTAAACATTCCAAAAATGGCCAGACAAGATATGCACCAATTTAACAATGTCAATATTTCATTTTGTACAACGTTTACATTTGTTACAAAAATGTTGGACAATGTGTACGACAATTAAAAGAAATGTTTAACATGTGGGTTTAGTGAACATGCTACAGATGTTGATTTTCTTTGCCAATTGTAAAGCTAAAGTATATCAAATTATATGTCGATGGATCACATTTTTAGTCCAGAATATCATGGTATTAATTTCATGCGTCATTTCACGTGCAAATTTTGAGTTATACAGCTTTAAACGAAAATGACTAATAGAGCATCCAACTTCAAAAATTCATAGTAAATTGTACACTTGCCTGATTTTAGCGTTCTTGGTGTCGTTAGGTTCGTCTCGACGGGTACTACGCTACGGTGAGATTGGTTCTGGTGTGATAAAACATACAATCAGATCAGGTCCTTTTTGATCATAACAACGTTATAAAAATTCCTACGACGTCTAATAGTCCATTTTTATTAGGTTCTCTACATTACGGTGTGGGTTGAAGATTAGTGATAGGTTTACTATCCGTTTATGCAGCGAAGGGTAGTGACTGTGCGGTGAGGGGTAGCGACAGATCTGAACGGCGTCTACAGACTGAGTTCTCGCCATGGCAGCGAGAGAATCTACAGGTGGGCAGATTTACGTGTGGAGGAGGTGATGATGGCCGTTGGGTTGCTGTCGAGTTGTGCGACAGCATGGAGAGGAAGCGGTGGCTGTTTTGGGTGGACCTGGGCATCGGATAGTGGTCGGTGGCCTCTTGCGTGCGTGGTGGAGGGGAGATGGAAGGTGGGGGAGGCCAGAGGATGAGGCTTGAAGGGGCCGGTGGTTGGGTTCACGCGTGGATGAGGGAGGAGGCCGGTGGGTGGCTCAGCATGGAGGAGCAAGGGAAGGGGCTGCACGTCGATGAGAGGGTGACCTGGGCGCTGGTGTGTGCTCCGTTGCAGGGAAGGAGCTAGGCGGAGCTGGGTTGCGCACGGCTGCCGACGGGGGGGAAGGGTGAAGGGAGAGATTTGGGCGGCGACTAGACAGGGGAGAGGGTAGATGGCCGTGAGTTCTGATGGCGTGGGTGAGGCTGCCTCGTGCGTGGATGAAAGGGAGGGCGACTGCAAGTTGTTTTTAGTCCTTAGGGTTTATAATAGGAGGGGAAGGGGCAGCACGTGAGAGACCTTAGGTTTGTTTTTGGCTGGTTCTAAGAGTGTGGGGCCTTGGGAAAAAGTTGGGTTAATATTTTGAATGGATCCATGTAGCAGACCTGGGTGCGGCTAGGTCTAGGGAAAATTAGGGTTTAAAGTATAATAGGAAGGTTATGGGAAGTTAACGGGGGATTAAAATCTTTTGCTAATAAGGAAAGGAGATTGAATTTTGAATTAGTGATTAGGAGAGGAATAATGGGATTAATAATGTCAATTTAATTATAGGTTTAATAAGATTTAATTAGGAGGATTTTTAAAATTATTTTAATTAGAATTTGAATTAAGTATTTAATAAACTTATTAATGGTAAAATTTAAAAAAAAACAATAGCGGCTAAAACGCTTAGGACTCGTAGCTGATACGGGTATGCGATTTACATACGCCTAACGACAAGTACGTAATACAAATACGTGATAAATACGGGTACAGAGAAAACATACAACCAGAGAGAATACGAATGAAATGTATCGCCAAAAACTGGTCGTTACAACTTGGTATTCTAGGACGACCATGCCTGCAAGGAAAAAAAGCAAAATTCAATAAGACGAAGATCAAATGGATGATGGGTGGATTTGGATCGACCTTTCATCCATATGATGTTGTGCATTACCGAGTCAATCCACAACCATTTCGTCTTCCTAGCCTCCTCTGGCAGCTTCAACAATGAATCGGTGATTTTCTTCCCCTTATCAGATAAAGGCTTGTCTTCAGTCGTGCCCAAATCAGGCACACCCCCATCAAGTGTAGTAACTCACCTCGCCCTGAAATACCACGAATATAAATTTGTCCATCCAATTCAGATTCGAGGTGGGGATGTCGTCAAATAATTTCCTACCTCGACGAGCAATTATCATGTACCAACCCGGTGTTTTGAGCGGAGGAATTGTGAAAAAGTAATTGAATAACTCCATCGTCGGTTCAACCTCTTCATCATGCATAATGCGATGAAGCCTTCCAATACCCCTATGGCGTTCAGCATCAATTAGCAAAGTGAAAGGTTCAACGTACTTAAAGGATGCATGGGAAATTGAAGTCCTCGATGAAAGGCCTTGACATAAACTCCAACCTCTCGATCGCCAGGGTGATGAACCCTTTCATCCCTCTCGGGCAACCGGATCTGGTAATCGAATCGAACATATTTCTCCAGGAACTCAGGAATTTGATTCGTGCCCACTTTAGAGACTTGGTTGGCGATCAGACTGGGCACATCGACTTCCTCCTTACCCTTCTGAGCAATGGAAGTTGAACCCCTACTAGAGGCATGACAAGATTTAGAAGCCATCTCCAAAGAAGGAAATCTGGATAAGGTATGCCAAAGACGATGATTTCGATTTCCCTCCGGAACCATCTTATTTAAACGAGACGATCTCATCATGTTGGGACACGTGTCGGTGATCCAGGCATCCTAGTATCTCGAATTTCAAACTGATGCATCGTCCAAATTAGAAAAGCAGGCTTTTTGGCGCCTAAAACTCGGGTACTAGTTCCTCGACTGTCGTGCCCCATTAATAAGATGTAACATCACTTGACCCTACCAGACGAATTGTCTGAGCTCGAGCAACGGGTGCCATTGTTGCATCATTAGGGCGGCTCTCGAGGGATTCATTTGGTGAGCGATAAAAGCCTACAAAGGCCCATGAAAGAGGCCCGAAGCTGACTTAGTCAAAGCCTACGTGCCACTCGCCCGTTGCACTTTCACCCATCAAACGTGGGATTGAAGGAAGCTCATAAATAGTGCGACGTGGGAGACGGTTAGCCCTATTAATGGGGAGGATCATGGCGCCATAATTTGTGACCGTTATCCTCCCAACGTCACTGAAGAGTCCTCGAAGGTCTATAAATACACTGGAGATGAACAGAACAAGGGAGGTACGAAACCTAACACTCTGACATTCTACACTCCACTTAATATTTCTTCCTCCAAATAGCGTGCAACGTCTGATTCGGGACGAGCCTCCGTGGGTCGATCTCGACAACTCCAAGTGCGCGCTCTCTCTCTTAAGTTCACATTCTAACTTAAGCATCGGAGGGGATTTGGGTCGGAACCCAGATCCGACCCCCCTGACGTTCCTTTGTGATACAGGAAGCTCGTGGAGTGATTCAACAAGAGGGTCGTATCTCCATCAACGGTCATTTAAGACCCAATCTGCTCAGAGGGTCGAATGATCATCACATTCTAATTCCAGATACCAACGACCCCGGTTCTACTAACCAGGGTCCACTCAACCTTCTGACGAGGCTCTACCTCGGCAGAAGAGTCTACGTCAGCCTCGATACCGGTAACACCAATTTTGTCCTTAACAGATATGAATATCATTTAAAGTGAAATTTAGAAAAACAAAAGAGAGAGATATCCATTAAGCTCATTTTTTTTAATTTTGCACTTTTTCAATTTTTTTGTTTTTCGAATTTTTTCATTTTTATGGATTTCAAGATTTTCTATCACTCACAAAAAAAATGAAACACATTCCTAAAAAATAAACACTCCAAAAAAATCACACACAAAGAGAACCACACCAAAAAAATGAAAATCAAGGAAGTGAAAAACACACCAAAATGTCCTATGAAGGTATACATTAAGCTCAAATAAGAAATCATACCTTCATGTTGTCGTTTGGCTAAGGAACTTCATTAATGTGCGACGTCAAGTCCATAGTTCCTTGCTCCCTCCATCTTACCTACACGGAAGATGTTATGTGTGACCTTGGAATCCAATAAGGTCCACGCATGTTAGTCATCATACTTGTAGGAACCCATATTTGTTTAAACTTAATGTTTTTGTTCCTATATATGCACTTATGATAAGTATGACCAACACATCCACATGTAAAGTACTTTGCATGAATATTTTTAGCTTTCGTAGGCTCATTATGAACTTTCTTATTTTTATTCTTTTCAACATGACGCATTCCATATCCAAGCCCTCACCTATTATTGCCATATATTTGATTTCCAAGAATAATATCCAAAGATTATTTTCAAACACCAAACTTCTTTATAGTCAATTCTAGGTCTATGACTTTGGGTTTCAAGTAAAGATTTTCGTTCACTAGCAAAGTGCACTTACTAATGAAAGCCTTTTTATTTTCCTCTTCGTTCGTTTCAAATTTTTAGCTTTCTTCCCTATTTCAGTGGATTTTCCCTTAAGATATTTGTTTTTAGTCTCAATCTTG
The DNA here is from genome assembly GCA_030789695.1 of Scilla litardierei. Lineage (NCBI taxonomy): Eukaryota > Viridiplantae > Streptophyta > Magnoliopsida > Asparagales > Asparagaceae > Scilla > Scilla litardierei. Next base: position 127,216,719 of record CM061135.1, on the reverse strand, counting down.
ATCAATTTTTCTTTAAGCTCTTTGTTTTCAGATTCTAATATAATCATGTTTTCTTTGCATGCTTTGGTTTCGGTCTCTAGTTTAGGACAAACATCACACTTAAAGGTCTCATGTACAATAGGTGGTTGTTATTTATTCTTTGCAAGAGTGGTCTTAAGTGTATTATTTTGAGTTTTCAATTTTTCATCGTCTAGATACATGTTGTAGTTTTCTTGTTGAAATTCAAAGTTTACTTCCCTAAGGGACTCGACAGTAGATTTTAGCTTAACAATTTCAGCATGCATATTCTCACATATATTTACAAGCTCATTAGAATATTTTTATACCTCAGTTTCCTCCTTATCAATTTTTCCAATCAAACACAAAGAGGAATGTGCAAACTTATCTTGAGGTTCATCCTCACTGTCATCATCCCATGTAGCCACAAAAGATTTCTTCTTTTCCTTTGATTTTTCTTTCTTCAATAATGGACAATCCCCTTTGGTGTGTCTAGATTCCCGGCAATTTTGGCAAATAATTTCATCATTAGTATTGTCAAAAATATTCTTAGACATATGATCATCAGGTTTATTTAAAAGAACTTTTATTCCCTTTTGGTTCTTCTTATTCTGTGGCCTCTGACCATCACTTTAGATGTGAACACAGAAAGATTGCTCGCTTCAATATGTCATCTCTAAAGTCCTCCATATCCATATATCCTACGTAGAAGAGCAATGAGAAATATGATTAAATATTTTTCTTTCCAAACCACAATACACAATATTCATTGCTTTAGCATTCAGAGCACATAAATTTCTATCGTCCAAATTCCAATTATTTTCAGGCTTAGAAATCTTAGTATATCTGTTTTCAATAATGTGCCAAGTATAAAAATCTACGAATAACAAGTAAACTATCATCCTAGCCTTCCAGTAACTATAATCATGTCCACTAAATATATGGGGTCTATCTATAGACATGCCTTCAGTAAAAGCTAATTCTGTGGTATTTATAATTTCTGGACTAGATCCCCTAACATGCTCTGATACCACTTGTTGGATCGTGATCTATGCCTAGAGGGGGGGTGAATAAGCTTATAAAAACTTTTCACGAATACAAAAATAGTAGCCTCAGATAGCCATAGAGCAAATATGGTGCAAAGATAATAAAGTGGAAGCAAACACAGAATGCACAGAGTATTTACCCTGGTTCTGTCGCCTTAACGACCTACTCCAACCCCAAAGTAATCACTAGAACAATAATGTCAAGATACAAACATCCAGAACTTTGTGCCCCAACAGTTAGCTCACCAAGTTTATATTTTACTCCCAAAAGTGTCGAACACTACTAATCCAGCAAATACTTACTCTTGATTAGCCCCAACTAATCAAGAGCCCCAAAATAACCCCAAAAACGAAACTAAAACTTAATACAAAGATCTACCAGAACAATCACAAATATCAATAAGATAAAAAGTTTAGAGTGCTCAGTTTGTGATGTTTGACTAGTCCCTATCGATAAGCACGTCGTCGGCTTCGCGCTGGCACAAACAATGTCTCAATCTGATCTCTGGATCAAAAGATATAGCACTCTATAGTTCGTTGTGCAAATCTGCCAGAATCTGGTCTATGCATAAAGTAGTTCTCTTTGCTGCTAAGTCTATTGCAATCTGTGCACAAAGTAAGCAGATAATCCGTCTTCCAGAAAACGTAGTAAATATCCCCGAGCTCAGAAAAAATCCAAAAACAATATCCGTTGGAATTGTGAGCTCGTCCTCTTCAACTGAAAAATAATATAGGACAGATTTGGATGCTTTTGAAGGAAAACTTTCGGAGATCTTTGACTTATAGCTTGAGAAGTAGTTGATGCTTGCACACGTGCTTGATGCTTGGATCTCTTCTTTGTAGATCCCCTTGCTTGGATACTTGATGAAGATGAAGTTCTCTTGGACCCTTGCAAGGATGGCTTGACGGAAATAGCTTGCGGCAAGGCTTGAAGATGATGAATAACTTTGGTTTGAAGATGATGAAGACTATGAAGCTATTCAGAATACAACTCACGCTAAAATAAATACCACTAATTTAATATAGAGATTAAAATCAGAATAATATCACCATATTGTAGAGTACTGAGTTGTGATCGTCCTAGCACAAACGGTTCGTCGATCCGAGCTCTGTGGAGAAAGTTATGCACTTTTCAGCGTCATCTGTAGTTATCCTTCTTCCATGAATATAATGATCACTTTGAAGCTTGGAGGAGAGGAATTCGGCCAAACAGGAGGAGGATTGATCTTTTAAGCTTTTTGGATCAATAGGATACAATGGGATATTTCTCTAGGGGAGGGGTCTTCTCATTTTATAGAGGATAGGAAGTTCTCTTCAATTAGAACACTTGATCTTTTAATTCTTCAATCAAATCTTCAATCAAATCTTCATTGATTGGATAGATCTCTTTTATTTAGAAACTCTCCATAAAATAGGTCTTCACATTGAATGGAAACTCTTCTTAAATTTGATTATCCTAAATCCACTAGGACTCTTTCAAAATTGATGAATTAATCAATTTGTCTCCTTGATGCAATAAACTTGATCAATCCTAGGATAAGTAGGACTCTTCAAAATTGATTTGAATCTTCAATCAAATCTTATCGTATCTCCTTGATGCAATGAACTTGATCAATCCAATGATAAGTAGGACTCTTTTGAATTCAAATTAAATCTTCAAATTTGCACCTCCATGAAATTTGTAGAAGATGTTGACCAAGTCAAATCCCACTTAATCACACATTTACCATCTCTCCTTTTCTTGCACATAAATTACAAGCTTGTCATTGACCATATTCACAAGTTTGCCACTATGTACATATTCACACTTTTGCCACTTTGTTCTCCATGTTTATTTGCGCCTGAAAACACTTAACCAACACATCAAAATTATTCAAGAAGGTTTGTTATTATCAAACAAGAAATCATATATCGTTGTATCCAACATCGTTGCATCCAACACTATTGTATCTAACAAGTGTCCCCTCAACGGACGGTAGATTTGGAATAGATCGGCCTACTGGGGGAGTGGCCCCCAGCCTTACGTCAGACGAAGTATTTGATCGGCTGTGAGGGGAGTGGCCACTCGACTAAGGGCTGGTTTGGAGTGGGTCTGTCTACTGGAGGGGGTTGCCCCAGCCTTACAGTAGACTTAGTAGGTCAGCCTGTAAGGTGATTGGCCTCAGCCTTACAGCGGAGAAAATCTTTGATCGACTGTGAGGGGAGTGGCCCCTCGACTAATAGCCGATTTGGAGTAGATTAGCCTACTGGGGGAGTGTCCCCCAACCTTACAACAGCCGATCATAGATTCAAAGTTGGTCAGATCAAGGTATCCGTGCACTTTAAGAAAGAAAAAATTACGGAATAGGCTGATCAAAATGTTCAAACACACTTATCGACATTTTATTATTTCGACTGAATACAACTTCTCCTAAATGATAGAAAGGGGGGGATTGAAATAATAGAAATAGGAAAGTTTTAGCCCAATTTACTTGTGTGGTGGAAAATAAGTGGTGAGGCCTCAAGATAGGTTGGTTGTCCTTCGTTTTAGGTCAGGTTTGGACTCATTCGATGATCCTAGTAATAGGTTGGACAATGGCCACTATTTTCCCTCGTTAATCTGCCCTAGAAGTGCCTTCTCCTTGACTAGATTTTGGGACGTCAACAAACTTCTTCAGATACCCCCGTTGGATTAGCTGCTCGATTTCCTACCTCTGATGTCAATAGTCCTTTGTATCATGACCATGGTTTTGATTGATATCTGCAGAACTTGTTTTCGTCTCACCGGCCTCCTTTCATTTTCAGGAGAGGCTTGTTGATGTATCCCTCGTTTTTGAGTGTAGGTCATTACTGACTTCTTTAGGTGTGTCGAGCTTTGTGAAGATCGCATCAGTCTTATCTGACGTGTCCCTAGGGTTCCTTTCTCGTCTTCTACATCTCCTTGCTCTCATTGGGCACCTTCCTTAAGCCTTGCCTCCTTCCTTGGCTCAGTGGGGGTTTTAAGAGTGCTTCCCTCAACGGAAATAATAGCTTCATCTGCCATCATGAACCGCTCCGTCCTGGTGAGGAGTTGATCTAGGACCTGGGGTGGCATATAATGCAAGAACTTCATCAAGTCCTCACATCGGACCCCCTTCTTTCAGGTGACGATTGTCACTTCATCACTATAGCTTTCAACGTTTAGCCTCTCATTGTTGACACACTTCAGGAAAATCCTCATGTTTCCCCTTCCCTCTACACTAAATTGAACCGGTGGTTCGAGCTTCTCTTCATCCTTTCATGCCATGAATTGTTGGCAGAAAGCTTGGGATAGGCTTTTGAAGCTTCCAGTAAATCGGTGAGGAAGCCCATTGTACCACTCATGTACTGATCTCTGAAGAGTGTTTTGGAAAGCTCAGCAAAGCATCACATCATCAGCCCCTTGGATTTCCATAACACCCTTGTAATCCTGGATTTGTTCCATGGGGTCGCCTAAGCCATCATACTTAACATTATCGGGCATTTTGAATCTGGATGGTAGTTAAGATGAGGTGATCCTCTTCTTCAGTGGATTATGTTCATCCCTCGAGCTCACTGAGGGGGTTCAATTTTATCGGACGTCCTCTCTGTGCTTAGGTCGCCTTGGTCAGCTATTGGAAGCACTCAATGAATTGCTTCAGAAACTACCCAGGTTAGCAGATGGTGTTCAGACGTCGGGTGACGTCCCTTCGAGATTTCATATTGTGGCCCACTCGCATCATCCGATGAGGACTCCTACTTCCCTCTCGTCGGCTCTCTTGGTGACGATCTTCATCCAGAATGATGAGGTGGTCTTCCACCCATTCAGGAGGAGATCGTGGACCTTTATGGCTAGCCATAAATAACTTAACACCGACCTTTTCACCTCCTTGTTCTTCCTTGTTTAGGGAAGAGACAGGGGTTTACGGCCTGTGTAGAGACAAGGGAGGCATGTCGAACCGCTCCTCCGGGTTTGGTGATGCCGCTCCTGGGTTTGCCACTATGGTAGACAGTACCATCAGACGTTGTTGAGGGAAAATTAGGCAGAACGGCATGCTACTCGTTGATCGGGGGTTGCAGACAGTAAGCCGTTCTATGACAGTAGCAAATGTTTGTATGTTGGTGTTCCCCTCCTTTGTGAACAAATGGAACTGCTCCAAAGTCACCAATTACGACTCGGGTATTCCTCAAGCAGAGGAGCCAGGATCCTAGGTGGGTGATGTAATGTTTGCTGTCCCTATAGTGACTAACCTCTTGGTCCTCTCATTAGTGGGCTGAGTCATAGTTGGTGTGGATGAGGACGTGGATGATGACTCATTTTCTACAGGCGGCGCCAGATGTTTCAGAGTGTTTTCTCACCTCATATGTTGTAGAAGGACGGCCCATAGGATGACATTGACATGGAGGATGTGGCCAGCCTTCAATACATCGGGCGAGCTAACTTCGGGTAGGAAGGACTCTGGGCCGAGCTAAGAATAATGAACCAAGTCGTGACCGAGCTCTCTTCCATGTGATCTGCAATACAAGAAGCACGTCAGGGGGTTAGATCTAGGTTCTGAACAAATCACATTCGATGCTTAAGTTAGTAGATGACCAAGGGATGCTCAATAGAACTTAGGGATGAGAATCGGCATGCATAAAGCCCGATTGTGTTCCCAATCGGGCATGCCTCATTTCCAGCTCTACAAATTCTTCATTAATTCTTTCATACTCATTAATGATGGATTTGTAGAGCTGGGAATGTAGCATGCCCAATTGGGCTTTTGCATGCCAATTCTCATCCCTAGTGGAACTATGTCTGACATATTGGGAGGTCGTCCGCTAGTTCTCAAGTCGAGCTATAAGGAGGAAAAATAGGGTTTGGTGGAGCAGATTATGAGTATAGGAATACGTGAGTTTCAGATCTTAGAGATTCGTCCCTTCCTATTCCTTGGTGGGACTATTTATAGGCTGTGGGACTACTTATAGGCGATGGTTTTGTCAATGTCATCCATCCATAACCCCTACGCTTTTATGGTGTTTTATTACCTTTGGCCTGTGCTGTCCGTATTGATGGCGGGTTAATAGTCAATCATTGATCGCTTGGTTTAAGGGGTTGACCCTGTAACCGCAAGAGCCTAACGGTGAGTCAAGCTATCACTATAAATGGAGAGGGGGCAAACTGCATGTGTGGGTTCTAGGGTTGCTAGGTCAAAGTCGTGGGTCGTACTATGCTAATCAGCTGGAGATAATTAACTAGGTGGCCTCTATGCTGGCCAAGGGCTGTATCAGACTCGTCTCATAATCATTCGATAAGTAGAAATTGTAACATAGTATATATATGCTTATTGAGAATAAGTTTATAAAATGATTCATCGAGAAGTTTCTATTTGATATCAACGTTGTTAGTGCACGGATACAAACCCGATTTTGGTATCCGCAAAACCGACCCGTTTATCATCCGTGATCTGTTACCCACATACTCTACGTGGGCTACGACTGAGTCAGGCGAATGGATCAGACAGCCATTGGACTGGCACCGACATTCAAGGAGGAGTTAATATGGCCGAATAAATGGGCATTTGTTAGCTCGAATCCCGGAGAAGATCGTGCCATAATCAATGAGGGGCGGTTACGCCTCATTAAGGAAAAGCTGCCTATAAATAGGTCGACGGACAAAGGTGAGGAGGTTCCATCTTCAAGGTATGAGATCTGATACATAGAACTCTATCTTCTTACTTTATCACTCCATATACGAGCTTGTGTCTTTAGTCTAGAGACGAACCTCCGTGGGTCGATCTGAGCTACACCGAGCTCCCTCTTTTCCTTAAGTTCCCTACAAACTTAAGCAACGGAGGGGATTTGGGTCGAAACCCAGATCTGACCCCCCTAACGACTCCATGTGGTGTAAATCGACGATCGCCACCCAGTATCGAAGGCCGGCGCTTGACTCTCCAACCTCGAACGATCGACGCAACGGTCGCTCGTGGGTCGATCGAAGGTCATACCACCCTCAACTACAATCACCCGACCCTGGTTCTTCCAACCAAGGGTCCCACCTCATCCACTGACTAGACTCCAGCTCAGCGCTCCGAGTCTCCGTCAGCTCGACAACTGTATCGGTCAATTTTGGCCTTAATAGTTTGGCACCGTATGTGGAAAACCACGAGTCAACATCCCCCTCGACGAACCACTCGAGTATACCGACTCACCCAACCACGTCCTCCGAGGTTGCTGCAGGATCCCCCAGTGTCGAGATCACCAACATGATAACGGGAGGTCCCCCGCACCCGGAGCTATCAGCCTCTCTCCAAAGTTCCTACGCTGGAAGATTGATGATAGTTTTCGTGGGGCGAAAGCACCCCAGATACTCAACGCCCCTATATCTCATTCTCAGACGAAGATCTAGAAGGGGTGGAGCTACCGCACGATGACACCATGGTTTTCATGGCCACGATCAGAGAGATCGACGTGAAAAGGTTGCTCGTTGACAGCAAAAGCTCGTGCGACATACTCTTCTTCACTACGCTGGAGAGGATGAAAATATCGTCCGAAGAATTGACGCCTTGGACAGGGCCCTTAGTGGGGTTCACCGGGCACTCCACCCCGATAGCAGGCATCATCACCTTACCAGTGACCCTCGATAAGTATTCTTAACAAATCACTCGCCAAACCAACTTCATGGTGGTAAAGATCAATTCGGCATACAACGGGATCATCGGAAGACCGCTGTTGACCGCCATAGAAGCGGTGGTCTCGACATTCCACCGGATGATCAAATTACAGACTCTCGAGGGGGTCGAAAAGGCAAGAGGGAATCAGGAACAGGCGCAATCGTGTTATACGCTATCTGCCACCCTGAGGAGGATCGAGCTAACTGACCCAGTCGACCCACGGGTCGAGGATCGGCGACCTGCCGCAGTCGAAGAAACGAAGAATATCAAGATCTCTGACGAGGAAGGAAAAACCGTCTTAGTCGAGTCGCTGCTCCCTCACGACCTAAAGGAGCGGTTAATCGCCCTCCTAAGAGAGCATGATGACATCTTCACTTGGACCCCGAAGGACATGCCCGGTATCGACCCAGATGTAGCGTCCCACAAATTGGGGGTCGACCTGACATCTAAGCCCATGAAGCAAAAGAAGAGAAACATGGGAGGCGAAAAGATGAAAGCTGGTAACGAAGAGGTAGAACGGCTTCTGGAGGTCCACTTCATTCGAAAAGTCAAATACCCCGAACGGCTCTCAAATGTCGTGATGGTCAGGAAAGCAAACGGCAAGTGGCGAATGTGCGTCGACTTCACTGACCTTAATAAGGCGTGCCCTAAAGATAGCTACCCCCTACCACGAATTGACCATCTGGTCGACAGTGCTTCGGACTACGAACTTCTCAGCTTTATCGATGCCTTCTCCGGGTATAACCAGATTCAAATGGCACCGGTAGATGAGGAGAAAACTTCCTTCATCACTGATCGAGGTATATTTTGTTACACCAAAATGCCATTCGGCATGAAAAATGCAGGGGCCACATACCAACGCATGATGAACGACGTCTTCAAGGCTCAAATAGGGCGAAACCTAGAAGTCTACGTCGACGACAAGTTGGTCAAGTCGGAGAAGCCAACGGATCACCTCGCAGACCTCAGGAAAATATTTGCACAGATCCGGCGATACAACATTCGACTAAACCCCGCTAAGTGTACATTCGGGGTTCGTTTGGGGAACTTCCTCGGTTTCATGCTGACGAGCCAAGGGATCGAGGCCAACCCCGACAAGATTGATGCCGTCATCACGATGAAAGAGCCTTCAACTCTTAGAGAGCTCCAGAGGCTGAACGGAAGGCTAGCGGCTTTAGGACGGTTCCTGTCCAAATCGGTCGAGAGGTCATTGCCTTTCTTCAGGGTACTGAGAAAGGCGATAGCTTCTGTCGCAAGTGGCAAGAGAATTTTTGAATGGGATGCAGACTTCAAAAAAGCCTTCTCAGAGTTGAAGGAGTACCTTTGCACCCCACTGCTCCTAACCAAGCCAGACAAGGACGACCAGCTCATCCTCTACCTGGCCGCTGCCAAAGAGGCCGTGAGTTTGGCAATCTTTAAAGCAGACACTGGGATACAACGGCCCATCTACTACGTCAGTCAGGTCCTCCGATCTGCGAAGGTCAACTACTCGAGGATCGAAAAGATGGCCTTCGCATTGGTCCAATCCGCAAGGAGATTACTGCTGTATTTCCAAGCCCACACCATCTTGGTCCTCATCGATACTCCCTTAGAGCAGACCCTGAAGAGACTCGACCGATTGATCGCGCCCGGATATACACCCGGAAAACGACTGTAGTTTTACCGCAAGCACACGGCGTAGTAGCGAGCGGGTATCGAACTCAGGGAGGACAATTGACAGTATCCTACTTTGATTACCTAGCTATTGGATGGAATAAGAATAGTTTGATGGTAATGTCACAATCGTTCAAATAGAACATAGATATCAATATAATAAAAGCGTCTAGGGATAGGAAATCCCCACTACGGACCGTTTCTTATCCTTGTGAATCATGAATAACAATGTTGAGAGGCTTGAATGTAGGTGAACTAGTCGCAACTTAATGTAGAACCAAGCTCACGCTCTCGTGCTATTGCCGGTCTATAGCAACCTAGATTAGGGCCCACTCTTGTGTAAACCCTAACCTAAGCCACTAGCATGAAGATCGACATCATCGTCTAATCGTAACTCGAGCCCACTCTCGTGCAAACTCGAGCTACGATCTAGGTTATGATAGTTTGTATTCATCCAGTCTCTTGCAAACGAATATTAGTATAGATTTATAATAAAAATCCTAGCTTTGGTCCAATCTCTTGCAAACCAAATCTAGAGAATTTCGATTATAAACCTAAGTCGAATGTCTAGTCCTTCCCATCAATTGAGATCCTATCTCTTGCAAATCCCTATCGATGGAAATTCCTAGCTACTCGCAATAAATCAATCAAAACCCAACTTTTCTTCAATCCTAGCAACAATTCTATGCATTCATCACAATTCAAAAGATCGGGTCCATAGGGTTCACCCCCATGCCCTAGAACGAATAAACTACTCATAAATCATCATAGAAATCTCAGAAATAAAGCAATAGATCATAGCATAATTCATTGCAAAGAAGAGACAATTCATAAAAATAAGATTTTTAGCAAGAAAGAACAAACCAAAATTGTCGCATGTGATCTCCAGCTGAGATTTTACAAAAGAATAGCCGTTAAAAAAGTAATAGAAGTCTCTCCTAAAACTAGGGATAAAACTAGGTTTAAATACAAGCTAAAATCATCCAAAAAAATCGTGACAAAACTGCCCCTGCGCAGCCCAGAATTCGCAATCCTCGCAGCAGTCGGAATGCGTCACTCGGCCGAGTAACAATGTCACTCGGCCGAGTAATAATGTCACTCGGCCGAGTAATAACGTCACTCGGCCGAGTAACAGACCCAATAAAAAACAGAGAGTTTTGAAGATCTGGGGGTCTGTCGCTATGACTGACTCGGCCGAATGGGCTTCTTTACTCGGCCGAATGGGCAATCTTGCTCGGCCGAGTGGGCTTCCTCAGAATTCCCAGTAACTTGGCAGCTTCTCGGTTGAAAATCCATGTTCTACTCGGGCGAGTGAGCTTTCTCACTCGACCTAGTAGACTTCCTTGCTCGGCCGAGGAAACTTTGAAATTTTATTGTGCGTATCCATTTCACTCGGCCGAACATAGCTTCTGACTCCGCCGAGTAGACTCTCTGTTCGGCCGAGTAAGCTGCTTCTGGGCTCTTTTCTTCTGCTCCTCGCCTCCTCGTCGATTCTATTGGATTTCTTCCTCTTCCGCTCATCCTATAGCGCTGCTAACTCCTCAAATAAGCCATGGGCGATGCTCCGGTATGCGCGAAAGTCCCTTGATCTCATTTTTGCTCCAGATCGCTCCATATCTCCTGAAATGCGACAAAAACGAGAAATAGTGAAAAGCAACGCGATATCGTCGAATAATCGTGGAAAACGAAATATGGGCGATCGAAATGACATGAAAACCTACAGAAAAAAGGTGTAAAATAAGGATCGATCAAAATCCCCCAAGCTTACCTCTTACTCGTCCTCGAGGAAGATAAGTAAAAGGAGAACCCGGCGGAGAAAATAAGGAAAAAGGAAAAAGAAGATAGAAAAGAAAACAAAGAGGGAGGTGCTAGATCATTTTCTTAGGACGTGGACTTGCTTACTCATATAGCAGACGACGAATAAAAACATGCCAAAGATTTTTATCTCGATATCATGATCATATAAGGATGCATTCAATATAGAAACCCAAGAATATCAAAACAATATGAAACGTGAAATCATTCTAGAATTAACATCGTCTAAAGCATCTAAAGTAATATACATAATCATAGACCACACACTTTTCAATTGATCGCTTTCTATTTGGAGTATTAGAGGTATCACACAATATGAAGTAATAAGAATAGAAAGGAGTGGTTTTCATGAAATGCATGCTAAGTTTCAATTCTTGGACTTCGTAAAACTTTTAGTAATCTCCCCGAGTATAGAAAATTACCTAGCCTAGGTTGTCATGTACAGACAAGTAGCCACTCTCTCACACATCATTGGATCCTCTCCCCCAAGCTTATCTATAAGCGTGGTGGCATCAAATAAATCAATAAGACCTTCCCCATTGTTGAAGCTCCAAGAAATAAAAAGAGAAGAGGGAGGAAAGAATGAATGAATGAAATGGGATCATATATGAACTTATTTTCTCTTTTCTTCCCTTTTTTATATCAATATATACAACTGTGATCCCAAATCAAAAGATGGAGAGATATACATGAATAATTTTTTTTTTGATTTTGGGGTGTTGGAGCATGGATTTTTGTAGCGGGGGAATATGCCAATATAGTATTCGCTAGGGGAGATTCACCAATGACTTTAAGTATAAAAATAATGCTCAAGATATGTGGAGAAAGAAAAATATGTAACACTCGGTTCACTCTATAGTATGTGCACGACAACTTTCAGGAGAGTAATGTAAGCTACTCAGTTTGATCTCAGAAAGTAAACTAATCCAGTTATATCAACATAGCATACATTCAATCAACCTGAAAGTGAAGCGTACAATTTTCATGCAATAAGAAGTGATATAGAACAACAAAGCAGTACTCCAAATTTAGGCAGTCAATGCATGAAGCTTGGTGTGTTTTCTATGAAGAGTATACAATATAAATCATCAGACTCAGCTAATAAGAGAATTTCATTCACATTCATATAATCAAAGGTGTGGGTTACTATCTCGAATGCATAGGAAGCATGGCATATGATATCTGAAATAAAAACGATGGCATGACAAGATAATATGCATATATAGATAAGCTAATACCATGTCTTCGTCATCACAGAAAATTCATCTCTAGTAAAAAGGGCTAAAGGAAATAAGGAAAAAGGAAAATGAAAACTACTATACATATGCAGCACACAAAAAGTAAGAAAACGTGATGCATGAAAAAAAATGAAAAAGTGGGTGAAAAATAAGTGTAAAATAAAGAAAGGTGGGAAAAATAAAAGAAAAAAGTGAAGAAAATAAAAAGTACGTGAGACACTCACTCCCCCAAGCTAAACTGCACAGTGTCCTCAATGTGCAAAGTGTGGCACACCGAGAAAAATGATATGGGTGGGGTGGGTGAGGATGCATGCATGATGGAAATAAAGGAAAAATGATATGGGTATGCAACTGATGTATGCAGAGATGCATGTGGTGCATGCAGAGATCAAAATGGGGCAATATAAGTGTCCCCAAAAATACATCCTCTCTCCCAGAATGATATAGACAAGTATGAGCAAAATGTGACCAAAACGTGTATGGAGAAGGGGTGCAAAATCAGCAGGCGGAAAATATCCAGAATAGCAGCAGCAGAAGTATGAGAGGCATCCAGTGTGTGCCTAAGGGTGTGGTGGCGTACCAGCACCGTCCTGTGGGAGAGGTGGTGGTGGCGGCTGCTGGGTAGTGGTACGGTGGTAGCAGGTGGCGGCTGTGACAGATGTGCAAGAATCTGGTTCAGGCTAGCCTGAATACCAGGAAGTAAAGCGACGTACCTCTGTACAGCAGCGACGGTAGCGGAGAGAGCCCGAAAATCCCCTCTGAGCGCCCTAACTGCCCCCTCTAGAGCACGGACGTGCTGAACTAGTGTGTCGGGGGGAGGTGGGGCAGACGGTCGTACTGGTGGGGAACGGGGCTATCTCGCATGGCTACCGTAAACGACGGGTGCAACTACCTCGTGGGGCTGAGGTGTTGTGCTCATAAAAAGACGCTCAGCCTCTGTGGGAGGCTGAGACGCAGGAATGGTCAAAGAAGAAGGAGCAGCAGCAGAGGCTGAGATGGCGACAGAGGGCGAGTAGGACAGAGAGGTCGGTGACACGAAAATGGGGACAGACGTCACGACACTCTCAGAGAAGACAGCGGCAGTGGAGACAGTAAGGTCGACTACTGGGGAGGTCGTGAAGTGCGAAGGAAATGACTCCCCAGGGGTCAAGAAAAGAGGGCGCGCCGCTCTCAATAATGGTGGTGGGGTGCTCAGGGCTCATAGCAGAAATGGGGTGGATGGAAATCGGCACAGAGGTAGAGGTGGTGGTGGACTCAGCAAGTGAACTCCCGACACTGATAGAAGTGTGGACAGAGGTGTCGGGAGGTGCAAACGAAGCAGGTGCAGGCTGAGGTATCACAGGGTCCAGGGGTGCAAGGAGGGGCTCCTACTGAGCACCCTCAGGCTCAAGCACATACACAGCAGTGATGAGGACGTCCATCGCTGGAATCCACTCCCCTCCTACGGGTCCAATATGGGTCCGAGCGGGGCTCGGGAGAATCATGTAATCAGCGCCAAAAGGACCGTGCAGCCACACCTAGTGGTATTGACCATGAGGACGTAGCATCCTCATCCGGGCCATAACGTCTATGGAAAGGAAAGTGGGGCCCGGTGGTCGAAGCAAGCTAGCGGGGAGGTCTACTCCACACAAAGGAGCCAAGAGGGTAATCAGACCGTCGCAACAGATAGGCGTCCTAGAGTCAACAGAAATAATGATGCGGTCTAAGTACCAACTGGCAATATCAATCTCGATGGCAGGGAGCAAAACGTCCCCACCCCTCTCGTAGGCCCGTGATCGAGTCATCATGTAGAGCATGTAGAGCTCCGGCGTCGACATCGTCCCCGGCTCATACCTCGCTAAGAAAGTGGTCACCATAAGGCGTTGTGCAATACGGAGGCATGGGTGTAGGATAGCAGAGGCCTTGGCCCAGCTAGGGTTAAAGGCGAGGGGTGATCCTCTGATACGTGTCCAAAATGCATGCGTGTCGAATGACGACGGTGGGATGTGTGTGGTTCTATAGGCTCGGTCTGGGTCCGGGACAGGGGGCCACTGAAAGTAGGGTCAGAGCATGTCGAGGGTGACCTCGTACTCACGATCTATCAGTCAGAAAGAGCAACCGCGGGGAGTCCTAGCAATAGAACTCAGGACCTGTAGTGTCGGACGGATGTAGGTATCCGCCGACACCGAAAAAAAGTCACGCCACCCCACGTTGTCATACAACTGGAGTAGCCCCTCGAATACCCCTAGGCGCTTAAAGTTTGCTATGTGCACGAACCTAGTGGGTACGATCGAGCGATGGGAGATACGCTCAAATCTGGTGCGCTTCGCGTCATCTCTGAACGTAATCCCAAGCGTGTCGAATGCGGGGTCGCGTTGTGCCAGTGGTGGTGGGATAGGTGCGGTAGGAGGCGGATGTGTGGGTGGTGGTGGGCTAGGTGGAGGGGAGTCCGCCCTAGCGGAATAGGAGCCAGGATCGCTGGACCTCTTTCGCTTGGAAGCAGGCGCCCTCGTGCGAGACCTAGTGCGGGGCGGCATGTGAGCCGCGGAACGTGCCTACCCACAAAAAATATGTGAAGTGCTAAATGTATGGAACGAGTATACCTGAGCACGACGCGAGAGCAAGAATTCGAAGCGTGCGATGAATCGCCTCCTCCGAGAAGCGCCAAACCCGTCCTGAATCTCCCCCAAGCTAGCCTGAAACACAAATAGACAAATCAGCAATGAATATCAATATATACGGGGTAAGATTAGGTATAATATATATATATATATATAGATTAATTTGGATTTGGGGCTTAATGGGCTTACGGATTGGAGAAAATGGAGAAAAATTCGATTTTTGGGAGAAATATGGGGTGTACGGCAGCGGGGGCGGCGGTGCCGGCGACGTGCGTCGGTGGCAGGAGATCGACGATCGGTGCGATCGGCGACCGGTGCGATCGGTGACCGGCGGTGGTGCAGCTCAGGCGAGGGTTGGTCTTGGTTCAGGCGATGCACGGGAAGATGAAGGGGCTCGGGCTTGATTTGGGATTTTTTTGCGTTTCGGGATTTGAGCCCGCTTCGTTTGGTTTAAATAGCTTAAGTCACTCGGCCGAGTGACGCGTTCACTCAGCCGAATGGCACGGTTTAAATTTTTTCGAAATTATTCCACAGAAGTCATGACTCGGGCGAGTATGTCTTACCACTCGGCCGAGTAGACAAAGATCGTTCGGCCGAGTAGCAAGGCTACTCAGAGCTTTTAAGTGGTGCAAGTGTCAGATTCACTCGGCCGAATGACATAGTCACTCAGCCGAGTGGCATCTAAATTACAGAGAGTAATTTTTAGGATCTTCCCTGATCAGTACCCTACTCGGTCGAGTAGGATCTTTGCTCGGCCGAATGACTAAGTCACTCGGCCGAGTGGCCTGCTGTTTTCAGCTCCAACTCTCTGTTTTTGCTCCACTTTCTGTTTTTCGTCTCCCCGTTAGTTCCTTCCTCCTCCTGAGGCCTGAGCACGTTCTTGGAGTTCTTCTCCTTGCCATGGTCATCCTCCATTCAAATGGTTCCTTGTTCTCCATCTCCTGTCATGAAAAATAGAGCCCGTTGTCAGGATTTTTATCGACTCTAGACTCTAATCACTAAGAAAGATCTAAAACAAAAATAAAAATGAAAGATTCAACTAAAAATAAGATAAAACATCGGGTTGCCTCCCGACAAGCGCTTGTTTAAGGTCTTGAGCTCGACCCCTTAAGATATTCATTTAATGCTCGATGTTCGGCACATGCGAGATGCACGCGTCAAATTTGTCGGGAAGGCCGCTTGGATTTAATTGTTGTTGTTCGTAGGCATTCCTCGGCTCCCCCTCATCATGGGTAGTAGTGGGGGATGAGTCCCTCAAGCTTGAGCTTTTACCATTCTCTTTCTTTGCCGGTGGCACCAATTTCTTATCCGACGGAGCTTTCTTCAAATTCTTTGCCGTGGAGAGCTTGCATAGCTCTCTAATTCTTGCGACATCATCATCGTCTTTGTCATCAACCATAGAATGATCCGAAGGGTCCTCCAACTTTTCTTCATCTCTAGAAGATTGGCCTTCTTCGAAGCCGTCATCATGTAAGGCACCGATATCATGCGGCATAGCATCATCAATGACCTCGTCGAGGAGGTCCACGTAATCGACGTCCTCCATCCAAGGCATGTGCTTCATTGACTTAGGAATGCGAAGTTCCACCTCTATGTTTCCGACATTCAAAGACAACGTGCACTCTTTCACGTCAACTATCACGCCGGCGGTGGCTAAGAAGGGTCGTCCAAGAATTAGCAACATATCGCCCTCCTCCTTGATATCCATTACCACGAAGTCGCACGGCAAGCAAATTCCTCCCGGTACTTGGAGCGGTATATTCTCCCCAATTTCCATCGGCCTAGTGACCTGACCATCCACTAATTGTATTCTCATATCCGTCGGCTTTAAGTCGGTCCCTGTATTCAATTTCTTAAACATAGTTAGGGGCATTAGGCTCACGCTTGCTCCCATATCTACTAAAGCCTTTTGTAGCGGGACTCCTCCAAGCGTGCAAGGGATGCGGAAGCTTTCGGGATCTTTAAACTTCGTAGGCTCCTTTTCCTTCCGGGTGAACCATGTACCTTGCTCGGTGAGCATTATCTTCTCCTTTCGCTTCTTTCCTGAAATCAAGTCTTTTAGGAATTTGGCATAAGACGGGATCTCTACAATGGCGTCCAAGAAAGGGATATTTAGGCTCACTCCCTGTAAGTACTCAAGAAATTTGGCGAGCCGCTTCTCAATCTTTGCTCTTGCCAACCTTTGTGGGAAGGGTACCAGTGGCATATAGTTGCGCTCCTCACGTGGCTTCACAATTTCAGAATTTTCACCATCTTTTGGCTCTTTCAGGCACTCCTCCTCATTACCCGGCTCCTTATCATCCAAAAATTCATTCCCCGGCTCCTTGGTTTGAATCATGGTGGGAGTGGTGTCCTTTCCGCCCCTAGTAGTTACCGCCACCACCGCATTGATGTGGTCGGTATTGCTCCGTGGGTTTGGCTCCGGTTGAGCCGGCAATTGTTGAGTATTTTTGTTGAGCAATGCTAGTTGCTCCGATAGTTGTGCCATGACGATGTTGAGAGAGTCTTGTTGAGCGTTCAATCTAGCATTTACTTTCTTTTGCTCCGCCATGAATTCTTCAACTCTTGCTTCATGGTCAGACCTCGGTGGTGCTAGTGGTGGATTAGGTGCTCTCCACCCTTGATTATACCTCGGAGGTCTATCTGGTCCCGCCTGTTGCCTCGGTTGGAAGTTTTGTTGTTGAGGCCCTCTCGGTTGATATTACGGTTGTTGCGGAGGCCGAGCTTAAGGTTGCTGCGGTGGTGGGTTTAAGGCTCCATTATTATTTGCATATGAAAATCCCGGATGGTTTCTCGTGGCCAGGTTTGCCTAATAACTGGTGTTTCTCGCAACGTATTGGACTTGCTCTATAGCTCCCTCTCCTTGCTCTCCTCCAACATACATGACATGGGCTTGGTCTTGCCAATCTCCCATACTTCCTCCCGGTGTAGATGTGGTGGGGGTTCCATGCGGATCACTTATCAACTTCTCCAATCTCTCCACGACCTTGTGGAGAGAGTCAAACTTAGTAGAGAGCTCCGCTACGGCCTTTGCTTTATAAATACTTGTTGGCTTCAAGGAGGATGAAGAATGTCCTCTCTCGTCGTCCCATTGTTGGTTATTAGAGGCCATCTCCTCAAGTAGGGCTGTAAAATCTTCCGGCGTCTTAGACAATATGGCTCCATTAGTGGTTGCATCGATGATTTGCTTGGTGCCCGGTTGCAATCCATTGTAAAAGCTATGCACAAGCTCACATGCTTCAATACTATGATGGGGGCATTGGTGTTGGAGATCTTTGAAGCACTCTCATGCCTCAAATAGAGTTTCCTGATGTCCTTGCTTAAAGGACATGAGCGCACTCCTCATCTTGACTGTCTTGGATGGTTGGTAGAATTTATTAACAAATGCGCTCGCCAACTCATCCCATGTGGTAAAGATCCCCTCCGCTTGCGTCCTCAACCAATACAATGCTTTGTCCCGAAGGGTAAATGGGAAAAGGCGCAATTGGATAGCGTCGGCCGGTACACCGGGCATCTGAAAAGTGGCCCATTTGGACAAGAACAACTGTAGATGATAGTGTGGATTCTCTTGGGAGTTCCCATGAAATGGGTCTTGTTGCATCAAAACCACGAGTCCCATTTTGAGCTCGAAATTCTTGTCTGCCGCCAACTCCGACATCACAATAGACGAGGTAGTAGAAGTAGTCTTAGGCCATAGCCTATCTCTGATAGAAACAAGCCTAGCCATTGCCTCTCTCAAAACAATGTGAGCTTTACTCCCAAGCGTAGGAGATCGTGCAAGTAGTACCTGGAGAGTCCAGAGTCGAATCCTCGGGACAAGTCGACCTGAGATAACACAAATTCAACTAATCAAATAAAATGTACGGTTAAGAAAACAACCACCTTTGTGAAGGTGAGGAATAGTGTAAGGATTTGTAGCAAAGAAAGTGGTTCCTAAAAGTATTGCGGTATCACGAAAGTTTGGTATCCAATGAGACAAATATGCTACGGTTGTGAGTTCATTAGGAGTTTATAGTCGCTGAAATTTCACGTCTTTTAGTATCACACGACGCTTCACCCGGTCAAGGCGTGAAGGCGTCGGAAGATGAATCGATGAAAACTAGTCAACGTAGCCTTAAACGTATTACTAGCAATGTTGATCTCATTAACCAATAATCGCAGCGATAAGTTCAGATTAGAGAACACAAATTAGCTAGCCTTATCAGGGCCTAGCCATAGGGCACATCAACAATATCGACAATAAGCAAATACCCATCAAATACATTGTAGAAATCAACATTACTAGCAATTTGGACATGATAATAGGGCTAAAGACATGAGATTTAGCAACTACATACTCCTAACTACATCACAACCATAGCACAAAGAGATTAGCCACGCATGGTGCAATAAAAATCAGATTTGATAGCAAAATACATCGTTTAGATAGCAAAATACAATGAAATACACCAAATACGGGGTAAAAGTTCAAGAATTTATCACCAAATCTCCTCTTTAGAACCCAAAACTCTCTGAGAATAGGAAGAACAGCCCTGGAAATTTTCAGAATTTTCTCCTAGAGAAATACGCACAGTAGCCGCTCCAAAAATCCCAAAATACGCCAGAATTCCCCCAAAAACCCTAAAATACGCTTAAATATAACTCATTGCGGGTTTAATAGCTTATCGGGTTCAAAATTCGCACCCAATATCAATTAAAACCCGCACCCGCTGCCGCTGCACATCCTAGCCATTCGATTCAGGCGGGATCGAACCTCGGAGCGCCACGTGTGCTCCAAGATTCGTGTCCCGCCCTATCGAACGCTCGGCGCCCGCATCCGCTAAAGCTTTCCGATTTCGCCTCGGGATCGATCGTGAACCGTCCGATTAAATCTTCGAACGGCTGCGATCGTCCCCCGCTTCTCTCCGCTTCTCTCCGCTGAGATACGCGTAGGCGAGAGTATCGGCCGTTGGATCATCATCCAACGGTTCATCATTTGCCGCGTCGCCTCGCATCTGAGGATTGCTTCAGGCCGTTCGATGGGCGATCAACGGTGCCCGATTGGCCACGTCGTCCGCATGCGAGGGCTGTTCTCCGGTTGCTCGTGACCCGTTGGATTGCGATCCAACGGCTGAGATAATTCCGCCCGAAGATGATCCTGCGCAGTTCGATTGAGAGGGAGTCGCTGGGATTTCGCCGCGTGGCGCGCCAAGATTCGTGCGGCGTATTTTTAAAATTATTTCTTCAATTAAATGGTATTCTGCATTCAAAAATACACAGTAATTAGCAAAGATCTCAGAAAAATACAAATAAATAGTCGTTGGAATCGTGAGATCGAGACGATGCTAAGAAAAATATAAAAATGCAGAAGTACTCAATAGAATTCGTGTTTTGTGCACAAATAATGTGATTTCTCTAATAAATAATGGTGTACAAAATACGCACATATTAGAGAGCAATTAAGTATTATATAGGCACATCATAGGACTAATTAGGGGGTTAAATACGCAATATTCAACCCGAATCAGCCATGCGTGCCGCAAACTCCTCAGGTGTCTCCGGTCGGTTCATATGATCTTCCTCTATAACAAGTCTCCTCTCGGCCCTAAGTCTCCTTGTCGTACGCTCGATCTCGGGATCAAATAATATGTCTTCTTGATTTGCCTTTGATCTCGTGTACATGCACAGAAAAAGAGAGTCTCGATGGAATCGTTAGCACAATAGAGGAATAAAAAGATAAAAATAAAAAAAAATAATAACTAAGTAAAGAAAATAAAATACCGTCGCCTCCCCGGCAACGGTGCCAAAAACTTGATCGCGCCCGGATATACACCCAGAAAACGACTGTAGTTTTACTGCAAGCGCACGGCGTAGTGATGAGCGGGTATCGAACTCAGGGAGGACAATTGACAGTATCCTACTTTGATTACCTAGCTATTGGATGGAATAAGAATAGTTTGATGGTAATGTCACAATCGTTCAAATAGAAAATAGATATCAATATAATAAAAGCGTCTAGGGATAGGAAATCCCCACTACGGACCGTTTCTTATCCTTGTGAATCATGAATATCAATGTTGCAAGGCTTGAATGTAGGTGAACTAGTCGCAACTTAATGTAGAACCAAGCTCACGCTCTCGCGCTATTGCCGGTCTATATCAACCTAGATTAGGGCCCACTCTCATGCAAACCCTAACCTAAGCCACTAGCGTGAAGATCGACATCATCGTCCAATCACAACTCGAGCCCACTCTCGTGCAAACTCGAGCTACGATCTAGGTTATGATAGTTCGTATTCGTCCAATCTCTTGCAAACGAATATTAGTATAGATTTATAATAAAAATCCTTGCTTTGGTCCAATCTCTTGCAAACCAAATCTAGAGAATTTCGATTATAAACCTAAGTCGAATGTCTAGGCCTTCCCATCAATTGAGATCTAATCTCTTGCAAATCCCTATCGATGGAAATTCCTAGCTACTCGCAATAAATCAATCAAAACCTAACCTGTCTTCAATCCTAGCAACAATTCTATTCATTCATCATAATTCAAAAGATCGGGTCCATAGGGTTCATCCACATGCCCTAGAATGAATAAACTACTCACAAATCATCATAGAAATCTCAGAAATAAAGCAATAGATCATAGCACAATTCATTGCAAAGAAGAGACAATTCATAAAAATAAGATTTTTAGCAAGAAAGAATAAACCAAAATTTTCGCCTGTGATCTCCAGCTGAAATGTTACAAAAGAATAGCCGTCAAAAAAATAATAGAAGTCTCTCCTAAAACTAGGGATAAAACTAGGTTTACATACAAGCTAAAATCATCCAAAAAATCGTCACAAAACTGTTGAGTATTGACTCCCCGGATTTGGTTTTGGATGATGAACAAACATAAATATCGTGAACTAACTCTTTGTGAGCGCAATTATGGAGATCGTCGCCAAACTTCTATAAACATCAAAAGCGACGTCTCGAGACTTCTCAAAGCATGTGATCGTATGCTTGAAGCTTCGTTGAAGCTCAAGGACCATTATTGAAGTCAAGAGATTCGGATCGAAGCGATTGAAGACGGTTCGTCAAGTTTTATTTATATTCTTATAGCTTTGTTTCGTAGAATGTTAAGCCTTGAGTAGGTCTTACGTTTTAATCTTCATAACGCTCATATCTTAGAGCTAGGATCTTATTAAAAGCCCATACAAACTTTCCCAAAGCTTCGCGCTTCATTTCACGGCTTTTTGTGCATGTTAGTTGGTTCAAGAAGAAGAACCAACCGACTAGATGGAAATCTAGTTGGTCGGCAATGCTTCTTGAACCGACTAGAATGCCTTGTTCATTTTCAACTCAGTTACTATTTACAATTAGTCGGTCCAAGAAGGTTCACCGACCGACTAGTTGTCAAACTAGTCGGTTAAGAATCCTTCTTAGACCGACTAGTTGAGCTTCCATTTTTGAGCCTGAGCTACTGTTTATCATTAGTCGGTCTAAGAACGATTGTCGACCGACTAGTTGAGAAACTAGTCTGTTAGAATTTGTTCTTAGACCGACTAGTTCAACTTGATTTCAGCCTATACTATTTTGACTCTTAGTCGGTCAAAGAACACTCACCGACCGACTAGTTGTGAAACTGGTCGGTTGGCAAGTCTTCTTGGACCGACTAGTTCTCTATCTTCTGAACTTCTTCTTTTGGCTGTTCTTCAGTTAGTCGGTTCATGTTGAATCATCGACCGACTAGTTGATGAACTAGTCGGTCAGTGATCCTTCTTTGACCGACTAGTCTGCTTCAGAATAGAGCCGTTGGAGCATTAAATGCCACGAATTTTGCTTTCTCTTTCCTCTATCCTATATATACTTGGAGTGCTGCTTTCAGAGCATTAAAAGGCTGATATTTATTGAAGTTTAGAGATCAAAGAGAAGTAATTAATTCTCATTCAAAGCTCATTCATTTCTCACTTGAATCTCTCCCTCACTCTTATTTCAAAAGGGAGATTCATTGATTGTGAGCCTTCCAAGCCAAGAGCTTGATCCAAGGTCACCAACATCCTCCTAGGCTTCCATTACTGATCTACATCTTAAAGCTAGGGTTTGGTGCCTTCATCTTCCCCAAAATCCTCTTTGCCCTAAATCGTAAGTTTACTCAAGGCATAGGATTTTGTCGGTAAGAATTTCGTATTTCATTTACTTTAATATTGTAAGTGTTTTACTCTCGGTTGTGAGAGTTTGTTTGTGATCCCGGGTTGTGGGAGTCACAATTTCATTTGTGTATGATTTGATCTTGTAGAGGTTTCTACAAGTATTTCATAGTGCAAATTTGAGTTAGAGGTTTCTAACTCAAGTATCCGGAGGGGATCGGGTGTTTGGGACGTAGGATCACCGGGAACAAGTCGAGGAGACTTGGGTGGATCCGAACCCGTTAATTCGTTTGTTTGCGATTGCATTTCTTTGTTGTCAATATTTACATTTCCGTATTGTTGGTTGAGTTTGCAAGATAATTAGGAATTATCTTCTTAATTATTTTAAAGTACTATTCACCCCCCCCCCCCTCTAGTACTTGTGCAGTAGCTTCGTAGGGCATTACATTTGGTATCAAAGCCAAGTACCTAGCTATGTCTTCCAACGACAACAAAACCGTGTGTCCACCTTCAGACTACAGCACCTTCAGGAACCGTGAAGGAGCTTCTTCGGTAATGGAAGGACACTCCTCGACTAGGCC